>JBBBDQ010002448.1:462500-734402 GCA_037127315.1 Ascarosepion bandense | reverse complement strand
TATATATATATATATATATATATATCAGCATGCAGTGTGAGTATAGAAGAATCCAAAGAGTATCCTGTACATACAGTGGTAGGATAACTCTCTAAGAGAGCTCTAAATATATATGTATATAAATACATATCGAGCAAATATAAGAAAAATTAAGACAAACACATTATTTCATGGTAAATTGGAAGTTTAGGCCTATTTCAGGCGAACCATCATCAGCTACCGTCTTTATTGTACAAAGGATTTTACACGAATGAGATTCACAAAAAACTAAAAAAACGAATAAAAATAATGGTCGCTCCCTTAAAAGAGAAAATTTAAGAAAAAATACGTACGTTCCGCGAACACACACACATATTCATACATAAGTATATATATACGCGACATATAATCAGAGGACACGCGTAGCGGCGGATGTCAACAAAAGTTCGAAGATACATTCAACCTGACAGTTGGATTGCAGACACGTAGATGAGAGAGAGAGAGAGAGAGAGAGAGAGAGAGAGAGAGAGAGAGAGAGAGAGAGAGAGAGAGAGAGAGAGAGAGAGAGAATCTTAATGCGTAAACGAAAAGGTGAGAAGAGAGGAATAAATTTAAAATAGAAAGAAAAGATGATAGGAGAAAATGAGAAAATAAAAATAAATAAATTTTGTAAATTAACGATGAAAGGATAAGAAATTGGAGTCTAAAAAAATTAAAAATATATTTAAGAGAAAATAGTTTTAGGCACCTCCACTTTTGCACGGAAAACAGTAATAGCGTAATGCAAAACGCCACAAACTTCACTAAAATAAAGTTTTATCGTCAAAATGTTTAAATTATTATTAAGAGGAAAGATCAAAGTAGTTTTTAATTATTTTAAAAAACTTTTTAATCCTTTCTAACATTTTCGAAATATTGTCAAAATTTTGTTTCGATTGATTTTAGCGGCTAAGAAGCGTTTTACTAGTTTTACAATAGACGCCAATTTTTTGCATTTGCCACTTTTTTTTTTAGGTTGAAAACACATTAATTTAGAAATTCTCTCAAAAATCAAATAATTTTCGGATTTTAATGAAACTTTCAGTATTCATTTACAAATGAATGAGATTACTTCTGAAATTATTATTTTTTAAAAATCTTGGTAAAAATATTTTTTTTTACCTCTGTTTACCCCCCCTTCACGTAAATCCCTGACTGTTAAAAAATTTTAAATAGTGGCAAACTTTTGTTTAATTACTTCAACGCAGGACTCATTGGGAAATATAAATCACCCATTTCTTTTATCTTAAGTTTGAAATCAATATCCGAAAACCTTCCCCGAAGAGTAAAATAAAAAATGCAATAAAACTCCGACATAATTAATTTTGATAATCTTTTTAATTACTGGAATAAGTCACAACTACTGAGGACATTATACTCTGAAGAAGAAAATTTTTTCCGATTAATATTAAAATTTTAAAATAATAGTTTTAATTTTTTTTAATTTTTTTAAATTAAAATAATTTAATAATTTAAAACTTTTAAAAATATGTTTTAAATCTCCAAAGACTTGATTGCGAGTTTTCTTTATAGTTAATAGCTGAGTATCATATTGCCTATCTAAAATTGAAAAGTATAACAAAAATCGTTAAGCCGTATTTTTTAAATTCCTTTAAAAAAAAAAAAATTGTGTGTAAATATGTTCATTTACGGTCCCTTTTTGAGTAAGTACGGTGCTCCATAAGAGTCATAACATGTTTACATAATTCTAACATCTGAAGTAATTCAGAAAGCATATTCACATGCCTGGCTATAAATGTAAACTAAAATTCTATTAAATATTATAAAATTGCTGAAATTATTATTTTAAATTTTACTATTTAGTTAAAAACAAAAAAAAAAAAAGAAATTACAATTTTGTGTTTTTTTTTTTGGCGCGTATGGTCGCAATACTTTCCGTCTGACAACTTCCGGAGCTCGTAAATCTTTTAACACCTTACCATTGCGTCATCGAGGTGATGACAGGTAGGGCTACCGCAGTTAAAAAGTTGTTGTTTTTTCTAAATTTCTGGCAGTAAGGAATTATTACTTGATTGAAATCAGATAAAGGTAAGTTTCAACTTTAAAAATTGACTTAAATGACGTGTCAGCAAGGTATATTTTATTTTTGCAAGATTTTTAAAACAGAAATTGGGCTACTGTTGACATAGTGTTGACAGAATGTGTCAATAAATCAAAAATAGTGGGAAATTTTAACTTAATTTTTCCGATTTCAAAAAAAAATTAGATTAAAATCAATATAATTTCGGGTTAAATAATACCAGTGTATTTTTCTTTCGGGAATTAAAATTTAATCTTATGGCTTTCAATTTAAGCTAAGTTTAAAGTGGAAGATTACTTATTTATTTTTAAAATTTCAATTTAAATTTAGGTATCGAAAAATCAGTGGAGGTACCTATAGTTAATCTGTTGTGATCACAAAATACTCACACCACTATACAAACAAAACTATACTAATTATACAATCAACAAAACAAATATAATACAATATGAATTAAAAACATTAAAAAAAATTAATTTAAAAGTAAGCCTAATTATTCTATTTAAATTTAGTTGTTTAAACTTAATTATTTAGTTTCAAAATAAATTTACATATTACTAGTGAAAGGATAAGAAATTGGAATTTTTAAAAAACCTAAGAAAATGAAACAAGATGTAATAGTTAATCAATTCGCTTTAATCATAATTACCACCACACCACTATATAATCAAAATTATACTAATTATTAGGTTAACAATACAATAATAATAATAATAATAATAATAATAATAATACCATAATGTAGATAATTTTTTCGGTCAATAGTACAGTTATAATACCGTACAACTTTAGTGCTGCAAAAAACCAAATATATGTACACATACAATTTACACACACACGTAAATGCGTATACACATACCCGCATACACATATATATGTATATCCACAGATACATATATACATATAAACAAATACGAACACTCACACATATATATATATATATATATATATATATATATACCCTCAAACACCAGCAAAAACAAATATGTAAGCAATACCATAGACATATAAAAACCCGTATATTAAAAAAAAAACCTCGACATATATAACAATAGTTTACAATTAAAAAATATATATTCTCTAGAATAGCGTGATGCGTGTAAAATCTTCAGAGGAATGAATGAGGGGCTAAAAGCTTAACATAGTTTAAACCGGCTCCTGTGTCGACGTTTAATAATTAGTTCCCTCTTCAGATTCGGCAGATCTAATTGGTTCTTGTGTTTTACAATAGTTATCTTTTCATCCAGGCATAAGTGACAGCAATCTTTGAAGTTGGTGAGTGTGTTGGATTTTTTAATGATGTTCCATTTAATTATGGGGGTTAGATTATTGTCTTTCAATAACCAGAGATATTTTGATAGAGCTGTCTGGTTTCTTAGTTCAGGGTTGGAAAAGGAGTGTGTGTGGTTGTATGATCGTTGCTTCCAAGCACCTGCAGAAATACCAATGTAGTATTTTTTCAAGTTTGTATTTTCTTTTGGGTATATCATGGCTTGATATACTACCCTTTCTGTCATTCACTCTCAACCCATAGGACACTCATTTCATGAAACTCTGTTCATTCGTTTTATTTACTTGGCATCGACAATTTATATAAATTGTCGATGCCAAATAAAGAAACCGAATGAAAAGAGTTTAGCTTTGAATTATTACACGTAGGTATAATGTGGTCACAATGCAAAATGTGGTTTTGTCGTGGGTCCCAGAAATCTCCGATTTCCCGTTCCGAGCCGATATCCATTGCATCACAATGCGTATCCCGTACATATACATCGTGTTAAAAATGTACAATTAAATAATGTTTCAGATGAAAATAATGTCGATTTACTAAAATACATTTTAAATTTAATGTATTAAGTTGTCAGTCAGTTAAGTGCCATACGTGAAACACGCTTGGCCGATCATGTCTCGAAAGAGACATGACTGACTCGACAGAAGATTATCCCGCAGTAGGTTGCCATTGCTTTCTGCGGTAGACTGGTTGCCAGCCAATGCTATAGAACCCAATCTGTCCTGTTATTTAACCCATAACTGGAGGGAAGAGATGGATTAATACCTATCCCATGGGTATTTGCGCGTAAGTGAATGCATTGAATTCAACTGTAATTCCAACTCGGCTCCCCGATTTCTCGTTTCCAATGCACCACAACGCACATCCCAATAAATTGACATTTTTCTTATTTTCATATTTAATAATTAGCTTCGATATTGTAATCGGTGACTGTTTCTAATGATATCAAATCCATGTTGTTTTACAAAATGATAGACATTGTTTAGCTTGTCGAAAAGGATCGTTTTACGGTATACATTATCTGATCTTTATCCGTTATAGAATTACAAACCTCGTATTTTCAATTGAATCTGTATCGTTCTTCGAGCAGATATTGGAAATCAAGGTGCCGACTTTGTGAAAGGTCGTCTGAAGACAACATTGCGTCCTTCAGCACGCTTGATTTGGTATTGATTTTGGGTTGACCTTTGAAAAGGGCTTCGTTGACATTTCTTTTACCCTTCAACACACTTACTTTATATTGTTCAATCCACTGAAATGCCCTGAGGTGGGGACAAATAATCTGCGGTATGGTTTTGTTTTTCTATTACTAGCAGCTTAATGAATGCGTGTTGCTGTTTATATTATGAAAAGATGTGTTCCTGGTTTATGTGGTTTCTTCAAATCGACTCCCACAAGGAAACAAAGTGAAAAAGTAAAAGTATAAATTGATTGAATAAAAGTAAAACTTTTAAAATTTCTTTCGAAAATAATTTTATTTTTTTTCGAATCTATTTTTCGAATCTATTTTATCTATATTCGAATCTAATATTTATTTTATATCTAATATTTGTCTAATTGATACTAATAATATGAATCTAATATTTTATCTATATTCGAATCTAATATTTATTTTATATCTAATATTTGTCTAATTGATACTAATAATATGAATCTAATATTTTATCTATATTCGAATCTAATATTTATTTTATATCTAATATTTATCTAATTGATACTAATAATATGAATCTAATATTTTATCTATATTCGAATCTAATATTTATTTTATATCTAATATTTATCTAATTGATACTAATAATATGAATCTAATATTTTATCTATATTCGAATCTAATATTTATTTTATATCTAATATTTATCTAATTGATACTAATAATATGAATCTAATATTTTATCTATATTCGAATCTAATATTTATTTTATATCTAATATTTATCTAATTGATACTAATAATATGAATCTAATATTTTATCTATATTCGAATCTAATATTTATTTTATATCTAATATTTATCTAATTGATACTAATAATATGAATCTAATATTTTATCTATTTTCGAATCTAATATTTATTTTATCTCTAATATTTATCTAATTGATACTAATAATATGAATCTAATATTTTATCTATATTCGAATCTAATATTTATTTTATATCTAATATTTATCTAATTGATACTAATAATATGAATCTAATATTTTATCTATATTCGAATCTAATATTTATTTTATATCTAATATTTATCTAATTGATACTAATAATATGAATCTAATATTTTATCTATATTCGAATCTAATATTTATTTTATATCTAATATTTATCTAATTGATACTAATAATATGAATCTAATATTTTATCTATATTCGAATCTAATATTTATTTTATATCTAATATTTATCTAATTGATACTAATAATATGAATCTAATATTTTATCTATATTCGAATCTAATATTTATTTTATATCTAATATTTATCTAATTGATACTAATAATATGAATCTAATATTTTATCTATATTCGAATCTAATATTTATTTTATATCTAATATTTATCTAATTGATACTAATAATATGAATCTAATATTTTATCTATATTCGAATCTAATATTTATTTTATATCTAATATTTATCTAATTGATACTAATAATATGAATCTAATATTTTATCTATATTCGAATCTAATATTTATTTTATATCTAATATTTATCTAATTGATACTAATAATATGAATCTAATATTTCATCTATATTCGAATCTATATTCGAATCTATTTTTCGAATCTATTTTATTTTTTTTCGAATCTATTTTTTTTCGAAAATAAAAGTAAAACGTAAATGACAATATATTACAAACTAGTGACGCATTTAAAATATGTACATCCAGAACCAAAAAAATAAAAACATAGTATATCACCAGGCATCTCAATTTTAGTAACATTCTTACCGACTTGATGTGGTTTTCTCTGTTTTTCCTATAAATATTTTCATGTTAACTGCTCTGGCGAGCATTTTCCCTGATTCCCCGACTGCATGGATTTGAGCGCCGTACTAGACTGGCATTTAAGTCCCATAAATTTATTGATGGAAGAGATAAATATAATGGTCATATCTACTTCAACGGTTTCTTTCCTCGGACTTTTCTTCTCTCGTAACTCTCGTCCGTTTTCTTGCTTCCCTGATAGCTACAATTTTAAAATAAATTAAATGCAACATCCATCTCCAAGCAAACCTCATATATATATATATATATATATATATATATATATGATAAAATAGAAATTTAAGATATGTTATATTTATGTGTAAAATTGTTCAACATCAGGGATAGAGCGACAGTCTGTTTCATACTCAAAAGTAATCTTCAGGATATTATGCAATTATATATATATATATACATATATATATATATATATATATATATATATATAATACTTTAGAACATGTACAAACTACTACAAAATTGTACATTTTGTTTCGAAATTGAAAGAACAATGTCTCATCAGGTAGTTAATAATCAGCCATTTTCATTGGCTCTCTCCTCTGCTTTTTCCTTTCTTTCTCGTTTCTTTTTTTTCTTTTTTTCTTTCTTTACTCTTTGCTTTTTATTACCTCTGTGTCCTTCTCTTTCCTCTTTCTTTCCCCTCTTTTAGATTTCATTTTTGGCTTTCTCATCTTTCCTACCCTCTTTATCTTGTACGAAATGTTTTCTAAAAATAAAAGGAAGTGAGTTTTCTTTTAATTTTCTTTTAAAAATAACGTTTATTATCATCATTATTAATTGACTGATGTGACTTTTTCTTTCAATATCAAAACAAAATGTAAACTTTTGTTGTAATTGTTCTGAAGTATAATTTATAATGAACATTCATTGATCTATTTTTAAATTGAGCACTGTTTTAAGCATAGCAAATATCTTCTTCGTTCCTTATTAATTTGTATATATATATATATATATATATATATATTAGTCATCAACATACAAGCCCGTTTCGCTGTATCACAGCTCATCAGTGTGGCTAGACATATCCACTTGCTTCTGGCCGGGAACGAAACTCGACCGATTTGGTGTCAGTCGGAGTCTCTACTCCCTAAGCCATCGGCGCATGGGGTCAGAGAAGAGAAATTTTAACGTCTTGTATGTAAGCAGTGTATACAGACGCCAGTCACCGAGAGAACTCAATTCATTTCTGAAGAGTCAAGCATTATAGCCGAATTGGAAACTGTTTTTAAAATTTACTACTCCAGAGAGCTCAATCGTAATGAGAGCATAATATATTAGTTATCCACATACAAGCCCGTTTCGCTGTATCACAGCTCATCAGTGTGGCTATATATACATATATATACATATGTGTGTGTGTGTGTGTATGTGTGTGTGTGTGTGTATGTGTGTGTGTGTGTGTATGTATGTGTGTATGTATATGTGTGTGTGTGTGTGTATGTGTGTGTGTGTGTCTATGTGTGTGTGTGTGGAAGTGTGTGTATGTGTGTGTGTATGTGTGTGTGTATGTGTGTGTATGTGTGTGTGTATGTGTGTGTGTATATGTGTGTGTGTGTGTGTGTGTGTGTGTGTGTGTGTGTGTGTGTGTGTATCCAAATTCATAAGAAACGAAGAAGTTATTGAAGAAAACAGAAAATAAAGAAGAAGTAAAGATTTAGTTTTTGTTTTTTCTTTATAATTGAACTTCCGGTTCCTTTCTAAGTGTACTAAAACTCCATACCTCTAATGTCTTTACCTGAACTCCGCAGTTCTGTTTACTAGTTATGTATTTTTCTCATTAGGAGTAGATAGGTTTGTCAACTTCGATCTATTGAACAGAAGTAAAGGTTTCTGTCTCGTTTTCTGTTGCGGATTGATTTTCCGTTTTTTTTTTTGTTTTTTTTTTTACAACCTCCTTGCGTCTTGGTGACATTATTGCTTACTTTGGGCAAAATGATTAAATATGCTACCCACAATTTACATGAGCTCTTAAGAAAATTGTGGTCGAAAGCTGGATAGTACTAAATAAATTACATTTCTGAAAATACCGCGCTGTGAGAGAGGCCCTATATAGAAAATATCACGCTCTCACTATGAAATTCACTTTTTTCAAAAATGGAAATGATGCCTGGAAAGTGTTTAAAAATATCGAAAAACGCTTGAATTACTTCCACTAGAATTCGAAACAACGAAAAAGTACATCTTAAACAGTCAAACATGAAGAGAAATTCACTCCATCTTAAAGAAACCAAATAAAAATGGCTAAAGAATTGGACGAAAGCGCTTGGAACAATGCACAAAAACACACATTTTGCGCTCAATTACTTCCACCAAATGAAAAAAATGTAAGAATGCTGAAGAAAATGTTAAAAAATAAAAATAAATATATTTTGAGTGCCTGTCATTTTCAGTCAACAAAAGTTTAAAAGAAAGTTTACTGCCTAAATATTCATTATATATGATTCATATATATATATATGTATATATATATATATATAGCCATTAGCAGACAGATCTGTTTCGCTGTATCACAGCTCATCAGTACGGTTAGACATCCGATTGCTTTTTATCCAGGATTGAAACCCGACGGAATTGGTGTCAGTCGGCGATTCTACCTCTGAGCTATGAGCGCTCGGTAGAAGGAAACAGACTTTTAGCTTGTTATATATCATGTATTCATACGCTAGTAGTGAGAGTGTTCTTATTCATTTCTGAATGAAATATGCGTAGATGCTAGAGTAGATACCATTCCTCCAGAGTGCTCAATCAGAGTGTGAGAGCGTAAATAGTCATCTGCAGATACGGTTAATTATATATATATATATATATATATATATATATATATATTAAATTCGAAAAAGGAAGAATATATAGGTAAAATCCCAAAAATTAGATCCTATATTTTAGCTAAAATAACTATTCAACGGAATGTAAATTTCGAAATTTATTGATTATATATATATATATATATATATATATAATGAAATAATTTTTTAATATATGCTATATTTATGGGCTAATATATCAATATCAGAGTGTATGTAAATATAAAAGTATACATTGAGGTCAACATCAGAAGTCAAGTATGTTACATTATTAATCACAATCGTCAGGCCAGAAATATATATAAATTTTCCCTTCTGATTTCATACGGCTTAGGGGTTAGCAATTCCAACTGACACCAAATCGGTCAAGTTTCGATCTCGCCCAGAAACAAGTGAATGTCTATCCACACTGATGAGCTGTGATACAGCGAAACAGGCTTGTATGTGGATGACGAATATATAGTGCTCTCATTACGATTCAAAGGAAAATTAAAATAAAAAAAACAGTTACAACTTCTGCAATCTATGCATAACTCTTCAGGAATGAATTGAGTTCTTT
Organism: Ascarosepion bandense; assembly: GCA_037127315.1. Classification (NCBI taxonomy): domain Eukaryota; kingdom Metazoa; phylum Mollusca; class Cephalopoda; order Sepiida; family Sepiidae; genus Ascarosepion; species Ascarosepion bandense. The sequence continues at coordinate 724,688 of JBBBDQ010002448.1, read as the reverse complement.
CGGTGACTGGCGTGTGTAACAGTATATTTATATATGTATTTCTACCGGTCTGATTATTCATGAGAAATGTTATTACGAAAATGTGTGTCATTTGGCAGGATTCGAACCTGCGACCCCTAACAATATAGGGTAATCCACTAATTGATCAGGTTTTAGTTTTAGAATTCCTTCATGTGTAGTGCAATGTCACGAGATGTTAAAATGAAGGGAATTTAGCCGTTTTCTTTGGATTTTTTATTATGTATGTTAGTCTGTTTGAGTGTTGATTCCCCGGTTATTTCAAAATCTCACCTTTTCTTAAGGTAGCTGGTGTAAAGTCTAAAGGAGAACATAAATAGTCAGTCAGTCAGTTAGTTAAGTGCCATACGTGACACACGCTTGGGAGATCATGTCTCTTTTGAGACATGACTGACTGGGCAGAAGATTATCTCGAAGTAGGGTTGCCATTACTTTTTGTGGTAGACTGGTTGCCAGCCAAGGCTATAGAACCCGATCTGTCCTGTTATTTAACCCATAACTGGAGACGGATTTATACTTTTCTCAAGAGTATTTTTGCCTAAGTAGATTCGGCCTATTTTCAAATTCGTGCCAAAACTTGTACTAATACGAGCATTATATAATTTTTTCTACTAATAGAAAAACATTAAAAAAAACTTAGTAAATCTTTCGATAACTAATTTACTCTGATTTCGAGTGCCAATTTATTGGGACCTGGAATAAGCAATTTGATTTAGAGGTTCACCCCTCCCCACCACCAAATTAGGTACCTACTCTGTTAAAATCAACCAATGGATTTAAAAATGACTAATGTTTACATGTGCATTCAGATATAATATTTGCCTATTGATTCAAATAGAAACACGAGAAATATCTGTCGACACTCTCAAGTCAGCATTTAAATATAGTCTCAAGTACCAAGCAGACACATATTTATATATAGTCTCAAGTATAAACCGTACCAATTGTTTTATTTGTCATAATTATAAATCCAAGTATTTGGCTTTAGACATAATCATAAACCACTAAAAGCTTTTCCTATAGACTCGAGTATAAACAAAAAAATATTTACCCTTAGACACAAGTATAAAGCAAATAATGATAAAAGTATTTTAACATTAAATAAATAAATAAAGAAGAAAAAACACTAAGTAACGTAATGTCTGGAAATGATAAATTAAAATGTAGTTGGATTAATAGAAAAATCTTCTTCTTCTATGTGCTCTGACCCTTTAGGACATAGGCGATCATGGCTTTCCACATCTCCTTATCCCTGATGGCTTTTAGCACAATTTCTTCTGTTACCCAACCCGAAATCCGGTCTGCCATCCACCTGCTCAGGCTCTTCAAATATGTTATCTGCTGCTCTCCCCTGTCTCTTTTTCCCTCTGTCTGACCTTAGAGTATTAGATTCTCCAAGCCCTCCTTCCTCATTGCATATCCCAGGAACTTCAGCTGTCTCTTCCTGATGCTCAGTACTAATTTCTTTTTCGTTTCCATCCTTTCTAAAACCTCATTATTGCTCACATACTCGATCCATTATATTCGCAGCATTCTTCTGTAGAACCACCTTTCAGTTGCATTTGCTTCAAGTTTTTCCTTCATCTTTGATAATACTATCTATGAATTCTAAAGAGTCGAAGAAAAAAATAGATAGAACAAAAATGAAGAGGAAAAAAAAAACAAATGAAAACGGAATGGGAAAAGAAAGATAAAAAGAAACTAAGCAAGAAAGACAATAACAAAAGCGAAAAACGAAAAAGAAAAAAAGAAAGAAAGAACCAAAACAAGAAGAAATCTTCTGAAAGACAGAAAAACAAAGCGAAAGGAAAAGCGAAAAATATTCAAAAAAAGAGATAGACAAAAAGAAAGAAATGCAAAGAGAAAAATAAATAAGATGGTAAAATTAAAGAAAGAAAAAGAAAAAAAACAATAAAAGAACGAAAAAGAAAATAGAGAAAACTAGAGAAGAAAACAAAAAAATTAATATCCTTAAAGAACAGGAAAGGACATGTCGAATAAAAATCACCAAATAAAGTAAAAAATGTAGACAAAAAAGAAATAAACTATACATAAATAAATAAATAAATAAATATCCAATGCACCACAACGCACAACGCAAAAGAGAGAGACAAAAAGAAGGAAATGCAAAGAGAAAAATAAATAAGATGGTAAAATTAAAGAAAAAAAAAAGGCAATAAAAGAACGAAAAGAGAAAATAAAGAGAAGTAGAGAAGAAAACAAGAAAATTAATATCGAAAAAGAAAAGAAAAGAAGAACATTTAAAAATAAAAAAAACAAATAAAGTAGAAAATGTAGACAAAAAAGAAAGAAACTAAACATAAATAAATAAATTAAATTAAATAAAAAAGGAAAGAAAAACAGAGAAAGAATGACAGACAAAATGAAATGAAGTAAAAGAGAAAAACCAGACGACAATAAAATAAAGATAAAAAGAACCAAAGACATTACGAAAAAAGAAAGAAAAAGCATAAATAAGAAAGAAAAAAGAGAAAGAAATTAATGATAAAAAGAAAGAAAAGAATGAAATTAAAGAAGTAAAGTAAAGAAAGAAAAAAAAAAGCAAGTAAAGAATAAAGGAAAAGATAAGTAAAAATACAAAAAAAAGAAAATGGCCAACGGAAAAGAAAATCCAAATGTCCTTCATCCATCCGAATCCTATTTTCAGCTCACACATCGTCAAGTAATTTGTTTTATTCTTTGTATTTTTGTAGTTCCGACTGAAGATGGATGAGTAAATAATGACAGCCACTTTGCGGACCGCGACAAAAACTGATTGCATCGCAGCCTCTCTACGAGACGAGCATTCGACAGGAAAAGGCAGAAACAAGGTCCGTTTCTAACGCTACTGATCGAACAGACAGTCAAGAAGAAAATAAACGTCGCTGGAAAATGTGCTTACGGCTGCAAATGCAGTAGGTAGGTATGTAGGTAGAGAAAGAGAGAGATGTGGGGAGATTGACGCAAATGAAACAATTTTCGGTAGGAAGCAGTTTGCGAAAATCTGAAAGATATCACGAGTAGGATTGTTATTTTATAACCGTTTCACACCATGCAAGGCAAGAAGGCCACTAATGCACAGGTGGGGGTTACAGTGAGAGAAAAAAAACAGGTACAGGGGATGACAGAAAAAGAATAAGAGAAAAATGAAGATCATGGAGATAGAAGATGACAATTGACATTGCATTTAAACTTTTTGGAGATTGTAGCTATCAGGAAGCATGTATGTGGATGCGAGTTTAAATAGGCGGGAAGTGCGAGAAAAGAAAATGTTAGAGTAGATGCGGTGGTTACATGTAACTGTTTTGACGGTAAAAGGTTAGGACCTATATGCCAATCTAGTAGCGCCAGTAAATTGATGTGAACGGGTCACATCATTCTGTCGAGTATCTATTTATCCATCTCTTTCTGTCGATTACCTACCTATTTATAGCATCCTCTTCATTATCTACCGATTAATCTATGTAATTATATTCATTATTTATGTCATTCTCTTCATTATCTTCCTGGGTCATTTTATTCAATATCTATGCCATTCTATGAATTATATCTATCTATCAAAGCTCTTTTGATCATAGTCTACGTAATTCACTTCATTTACTATCAATATCAGTCTCTTCATTATTTCATTATATATATATATATATATATATATATATATATATATATGTGTGTGTGTGTGTGTGTGTGTGTGTGTGTGTGTCATTCTCTTCACTATCTATCTATGTTATTCTACTCATTATCAGTGACATTCTGTTAATTACATATCAATGACTTTTGTACACTGTATAACTCTATATAGAATTCTATCTATCTATCTATCTATCTATCTATCTTAGTCTACTCATTATCTATCTCTCATTCTGTTAATTATATATCGATGTCTTTCTGTTCACTATATAACTGTATATAGAATTCTATCTATCTACCTATCTATCATTATTAATATTATTATTACCATATTAACTACCTGATGAGACATTATTCTTAAAAAGTAGAAACAAAATGTACAATTTTGTAGTAGTTTCTAGTTTGTACATGTTCTAAAGTGTAATTATATATATATATATATATATATATATATATATATATATATATATATATTATTCTTTTCATTATCTATGTAATTCCGTTCATGATCTATATCTATCTATCTAGATCAGTATCTATCTATCTATCTATCTATCTATCTATCTATCTATCTATCTATCTATCTTCCACTCTATTTATATATGTTTATCAGAAAAGAAACTGAATATTCTTTTCCTTTTCTTTGTGTGTTGTCTTCAATTTTCCTTATGCCATTTAATAGGGAACATCTTTGATTTTGTCGGGATAATTATGTTATTTCATTTTCTTCTCTTTTCTTTCTATTCAATTTCAGGACATCAAAAGTATTACTTATGCCGTCCATACTGTCTAAATAACAATAAACTACCAACCTACTTTCATCACCATCGAAAAATATGTTGCAGAGTCATTATTTATTTTAGGCGGCAAACGAAATTGCCTTTTGTACATGAGACAATCATTTCATGAGGTGGGATTTAAAAAAAAAGTCTTCCCTACGTGCATATAAGTGCTTTTTGAAAAATTATGTCATTCCGTACAGCTAACCTTATTCTGAAAAGAGCTTTCGCAAAAGAATTATAATTTGGAGCTTCCTATTTTAATTCAGACTTTGTATAAAGGTAAATATTCATTTCATTATATATATATATATATATATCATCAATTTAATCCACATACAAGCCTGTTTCGCTGTATCACAGCTCATCAGTGTGGCTAGACATATCCACTTGCTTCTGGCCGGGATCGAAACTCGACCGATTTGGTATCAATTGGAGTCTCTACTCCCTAGGCAATCGGCGCATGGGATCAGAGAAGGGAAATTTTAACATCGTGGATGTAAGTAGTGTATAGAGACGCCAGTCACCGAGAGAACTCAATTCATTCCTGAAGAGTCACGTATAATAGCCGAAGTGGAAACTGTTTTTAAAATTTTCTTCTCCAGAGAGCATAAATATATTACATATATATATATATAAAAATATATTACATATATATGCATATATTAAATATATGTATACATAAATATATTACATATATAAAAATATATTACATATATATGTATATTACAAATATATATATATATATATATATATATATATATATAGCATATATATATGTAGAACCACATTTCATGTGGTTCTACAGATATATATATGCTAGACGCTTCAAGTTTTTCCTTCATCTTTGATGGTATTGTCTAGCATTCATTGATTATCTACCTCGGGTACCCTGGTGTAGTGTAATGGTTAGCTTGCTTGTCTCGCTGTAACCTATTACAACTGAGTAGTGAGTTCGATTCCTACTGGGCGCCCCATTCTTTCGACCTTGTGCCACATCTAAGCGGTGCTTAGAATATGTACTCTCTTATTCAACTCTATGCTTTACTAACTATTCATTGTTTGTCAATAGGAGTAGATATGTTCAGTTACTGGCCGAGTGATACTTCTCTCCGGTCTTTTGAATAAGGGTAGAGGTTTATCCATTGTTTCTTATTCAAGATTGGAGTTCCGGTTCTTCCTAAATTCTACGCTAAATCTATACCGGGTCCTTCTGACCAGGGTTAGAGGTTTACTCCTCATTTTCTGTTTAGGACCACCTTTCTGTGTCCTTCAAAATCTACTTCAATTTTATACTTCTAACGTCTCCACGTAATTTGAAAATTTATTTAGTATTTATTTATTTATTTTTCGTCAATATGTGTAGATATGTTCACCAACCATCCGGTCCACTCACCTCTCTGTTATTTTGAACAGGTGTAAAGGTTTATCCTTTGTTTTCTCTTTGGGAGTGGGTTTCCGGACCCTTCGAAAATCTACTTCAGCCCATATTTCTAACGTCTCCGCTTAAAATTCCGAACTTTTATTTACTATTGATTTATTTTTTCTCAATAGGAGTAGATAGGTTCGACAACTTCCTGTTTCGCAAAATTTCCTTGTCTGATTTCGAGTCGCGTTTCTGGTTCTTTCTAACGTCTACTTCATTTCTATACATCTAACGTCTCCGCCTATACTCTGAAATCTTATTTACTATTTATTTATTTTTTCTCAATAGAAGTAGAAAGGTTCCTTAACCGTCAGTTTCACTCTTGCCTTTTTTCTTTCTTTCTTTTTTTGTGGTGGGTGGTTAATAGGAGTAGAGTTTTATCCCTTGTTTGCTGTGTAGCATTGGGTTTCCGGTTCCTTCTACCTCAACACTATACTTTTAACATCTCCGCCTAAAATTCTGAAATTTTATTTACTATTGTTTTATTTTTCCTCAATAGAAGTGGATAGTTTTCTTGTCGTCCTGATCGAAAATCTCTCCGATCTTTTGAACAGGAGTAGAGGTTTACCCCTTGTTTCCTGTTTAGGACGGAGTTTCCGGCTCCTTCTAAGGTCTGTTTCAGCTCTATGATCTTAACGTTTTTTCTTTTCTTGCACTGCTTGCTTGTGGAAGTCTCTTCCGGTTCCATGATTTCCAGCCATCTTTAATCTTTAAAAATTTAAATGTAAATCGATATCTGCTGTCCTCTTGATTACTTATGAGTGTGAAGAGAAAATACTAATGTTTCTGTTCATAATTCTTCCCCATCTAGTAATTCCTTGTGTCTTAGTGGCTTTTCTGCCTTTCTTGGGGTGAATTCAATTAAAAATACTTAGAGTAATATGTTACTCTGTGACAACAAAAAATGAAATCAAACATTTAAATAATGAAATCCAGAAGCATAATCATTTAAGTGTCGTACGTTATACACGCTTGCACGTTTATGCCTCGAAACAGACAAGATCTCGCGATGTCTCGAAAAAGACATCATCATTATTATCATTTTGCCGCCTCGGCCGAGATTCAAAATCTTGTCAGTAGCTGAATACTTGATGCTTCGCCAGAGCTACCAAGGGTGTTTTTATCGTGACACCATCACTAGATGGGTTGCCTACCATAGCTTAAGAGAGGCCCATTCACCCTCATTAAGAGAGGATATCCCACGCCAGTTTCCCAACCTGGTGTTTTTTACAACCACGCGGTAAAAAAAAAGATATTATACATAAACTACTGCTTGTAGAAAACAGTAATTCTTTTTGTTTTGTTATAACGTCGGTTGCAACGCCTATTCCTCTTTGGTCATTAAAGATATTATACATAAACTTCTGCTTGTAGAAAACTGTAATTTTCGAAAGGATTTTTTTTTATTTTTATGTTTTTATTTTTTCTTGTTATAACGTCGGTTGCAAGGCCTGTTCGTCTTTGGTCATTAAAGATATTATACATAAACTACTGCTTGTAGAAAACAGTAAAAAAAAAAAAAAAGACATGACTGGCTGGGCAGAAGAGTTTTCCCGCAGTAGGCTGCCATTAATTTCTGTGATAGATTGGTTGCCAACCTATGCCATAAAATCTAGTCTGTTCTGCTATTTAATCTATAGCAGGAGAGAGAAGAAATGGATTAATACATTTTCTAAGGGCATATAAATCCACACATTGAGTAATTCTTTTTCCTTGTAAAAAAAAATAATTTTAACGTCTCCACCTACACTCTGAAACACATTCAGTAGCATCTGGGCCTTTTATTGAGTGAACAAAAATACTTTAAACGTGTGCACTTTAACTCGAAAATACATTGAGCTTCTCTTGGAACTTGTATTGAGTGAACGAAAAATACTTTTAACGTCTCTGCCTATACTCTAAAACACATTGAGTTGCTCTTGGGCCTTGTATCGAATGCACAAAAAATATGTTTAACTTCTCCACCTATACTCTGAAACACAATGATTGGCTCTTGGGCCTTGTATTGAGTAAACAAAAGTACTTTTGAAGTCACCACCTAGACTCTGAAATTTTTGGGTTTCTAGTTCCTTCTCCATTTATCCCCTTCTAGATTACTTCGAGTAGTCCCTTGCGCTTCAGAGGTGTTATCACCTTACTTGGGGTGAATTGATAACAAAAAAAACAACAACTTGTCGCCTTGTCATGTTAGGTCACTACTTCAGCTCCTGGTCTCCTGTAATCCTGTTGCATGTTCAGGACATTGTCGATTATACCGTTTAATCCGCTAAAGAGGCTGACGAGATTAAACAGTATTTAAACCAAGATCTCTCAAAAGGTGAATGAACCCTCTTTAAACGGCCGTCTAGAAACGGTTCTTCTAACACAATGGAATAGATTGGTCTCAGCATCTATGTATGCAGACAGTGCGTTGCTTGAGGTAGAGCTTCCTAGACAATGGCCAGGGCGAAGGCATCCACTGATAGAATCAACGGCTACGTGTCTGTGGCCAAAAAGAGCCTTCACATCGGCGAGTGGGAAAATCAACTGTGACATGACCTGAAGTTGGATGTGTGAGAGACGCTACGCATGAATAAATACTTCTTAGGCTTTCAAATCAGGCAACTGGAAGGAACTAGTTAGTTTCTCAGTGACCCTATGACCACACACGGACATGGGGCGGATAATGAACATGAAGATGAGACTGATGATTATACTGATGACACCTTGTTAAACATTTTCTGTGCAATGTAGATTTGGGGGAAAGCGTAATGGTTATCTGTTCATAAAATGGAATCAGCGAAGGAATTTCACCGGTCAAGTCTGATTCGTTCACTTTCGCAATTATGCCCGAGGAAAAGGCATGACTGTTTTTACCTTAACTCCTGCTTTAGTTGGTGATATAGACTGCACGATATTGTTTTTATATTTAGAGAAAATAAACATATTAATGTTAAAAGTTCAATAATTCATAACTTTCGAAAGTTAATTAATAAGCTAAGAAAATGATTATTGCTCGAAGAAGCAGTCGGTGAAAAATCTGTTTTTCAACTTGAACCCGGTGGCGAGAAACATCGAAAATGTTACTGTTCGTCGAAACAGATGGTGACGTATCTCACGAGATATTTGGAGTAGATAGACTAAACTATCGCCCGGTCCACACTCTACCCACGTCTATTGAACAGGTGTAGAGGCTCACCCCTTGTTTCCTGTTTAGGTTGTGGTTTCCGATTTTTCTCTTTTTCCAGTCTTTTTAGTCTTACGTAGCCCCCTGCGCATAAGTGGCGTTATCGCCTTGCTTGGGGTGATATGATTAAAAAAAAATTATTTCTTATAACAACCGATGAAATATCTGGTAAGTGTATATTTGCTTTACGACACATCTCGAAACAAATTTCTTTGTGGCCTGAGCCAGTTGACAAGATACTTTGAAACAAATATTCTTCGTTGAGCCGCTTTACAACATATCGCGTTAGGATATTAACTATTCTCTGGAAAGTAAAAAATATAGGGTCAGAAACTAAATCTTTTTAGGGAGTGGCTAATAAAATATCTCGCGAGAAATAACTTTTCTTTATTCCCACAAGGACATGATATTGCAAAATAATCTTTCTTTTCCGAAACAGGTGACGAGTATCTTTTGGGGCCCTAGTCACCAGTCTCAACCTGTACAAATTAGTCGTTAGAAAATCATATAAAATATATGACAATAAATTTTATGGCTCGTGGAGCATAATACATCAAGTGAGGTTTTTGTAATGAAGTTCTTCCACAGGGTAGGTTGATTGACCCCACACACAGCCTAGACGACCACAAGTTAGCACGCTGACGAATTCCTTTAGCCAGGTTTGGGAATTCAGAGTTTTCCATCTCCTAGACTAAAAACTGAAGACTTGAAGAACCCAGTCTCTCCTATTAATTCATCCATAGCTGGGAGCCGATATTTGTGACAAAAAATTATTTTTTTCTTCGACAAATACGTGTTATCTCAATAGGAAATTTGTACCCTAAATCAGCAATAGAGATATCGTGCGGTAGGTTTCATTATGCCTTGGTAAGTCGAGTAAGATAGTTAGCAATGAATTAATATTATCGGAAATTTTTGACTAGCTAAATCAGGGCTGCAAAATATATGGCCGAGCTTAGCATGCGGCCCGGGAGACAACTCCATTCAGCTCGCGAGGGTTATTTAAAATAGTAATTCTCACAGATGAAGAGACATGAAGCAACAGAAACGGGATTCTTCAGAAGGATTTTTAAAATACTGTAATATACTACCTTGAACGTCAGATGTAATTGACAGTTACATCTGGCCGTCGGTTAAATCAACAAAGGACAAGTGTTGTTGACAGATATATCCGGCCGTGAATGATGTCAACGAGTGCAACAATAAACGAAAAACACAAACGATAACAGGCTTGAAAGGCGATGACCTGCAAGCATATGATTGACAGATCCGGTCATAGATAAAAGTCACCAAAGTAATCCGGTCAGTATTTACATTATTCGGACTATTGTCTTCATCTTTATTGCCATTTGTACGACGTTTCGGTCGTTGTACGCTCCGGCCCTCTTCAGGTGCTAGGAAATTCGAACCGAACCCGTTATTACAATCACTGGGGTATATCATCCTTATTCATTGCGTAAAATCTTGATTGGAAGTCATAAGTTATCTCCCTCTAAGCCTTTAAGTTACTTGTTCACCACTGTGGTAGCCTGGTATTGAATGCTGGGTATTCAACTAGAATTCGAACTCGGCTCACCGATTTCTCTTTCCGAGCCGATATCCACAGCACCACAACGCACATCCATCACTAAAGACTTACAGCACCTGGTATTCCCAAGTGGTCACCCATCTAAGTAATGACCAGACTCAACGTTGCTTAATTTCGGTGATCGAGCGAGAACCGGTGTATTCAACGTGATAGGCCGTAGATATTTGCGCAGATGACTCTTCTATTTAATCCCGTCCCAATAAGAAATCTGCCAGGGCTAACAAAGCAAACATCGCTGCTGCTCTTGAAAAAAAAAAACTAATCTGTGGTGGACTAGGATAAGAAACAATTATAGAAAGAACACTCCAAGAAATTGGTATGAATAATAGCCAAACGCTGTTACAGAGATAGAATCTGTAACCATTTTAAGGAACATTACAATACAGACACAAATCGAAGCTAATCACCAAAGCAACTTGATTAGAGACGACAAAAGCAAAATCCATCTTCTTAATTACATGGCAGTCCCTGTAGATTGTAATGTATCACTGAAAATCTTCAAAGAGGATCGAAATTCAAGGATATTGAAATGGAAACCTTGAAGATGTGGCAGGTCAGGACATCAATCATTTCAGCTGTAGTTTGAGCCCTCGGGTTGTTTGGAAAAGGTTTTAGTAGACTCATTGAAGGGCTTTCTGGTAGCACAAGCCTTAAAAAAAAAATACAAAACAATTTTACTCCAAGTACAGTTTACATTTTACGTGGAGCTTTATCTATGTACAATGTGAGCGATCTTAGAGTTTTTTGTTTTGTTTTTCTTTTCGTCAAAGATGCTCAGTAGAAAATGCTGTGTTGCCATTTCTAACCCTAGGGTCTTTGGTTAAGAACCGGAAAGAAATAAGTATACAACAGAAATCAAGAAAAAATAAAATAAAATAAAATAATAATCATAAAAATAATAACAGTACAATAAATAGCAATGGTGCGAGAATTGAATGTGCGGTGTGGAGCAGTGGATATCGACTCGGAATGAGAAATCAGAGAACAGAGTTCGAATTCCAGTTGAATCCGTTACATTACCACATCGAATACTGTTCTCCCTCCAGCTATGGGTTAAATAGTAGGACAGATTGGTTTCTATAGATTTGGTTGGCAACCAATCTACTGCAGAAAGTTATAGAGGCAACCTGCTGAGGAAAAAATCATCTGCCCAGTCAGTCATGTCTCTTTTTAGACATGAACGCCCAAGGGTATATCACGTATGGCACTTAACTGACTACGTAAGAGTAGCGTTACTGAAAACTTTCAAGGGAAAGTAATGGGTGAAATTTTATTACCGAAAATGTAAGTATATTTACCCGGCCTCCTTATCAAGAACGTAATTGTATATTTACAAAGTCTCCCAACGAAGGCTGGGTGTGATACGAGGTAGTTTTAATGCCATAAGCAAAAGTATGCATATGGACCAAGGACGAAAAAATGTTATTTTGCCCCCCCCCCCCTTACTTCGTGACCACTATCACGCTGGTATTCGTATTAGACCAATTGGAGTAGATAGACCAAACTATCGCCCGGTTCACACTCCACCCACGTCTATTGAACAGGTGAAGAGGCCCATCCCTTGTTCCCTGTTTAGGATGTGGTTTCCGGCTTTCTCTTTTCCAATCTTTTCACTCTTACGTTGCCCCCTTGCACATCAGTGGCGTTACCGCCTTTCTTGGGGTGATATGATTTTTAAAAAAATTCTCTTAATGCAATAAAGGTGTCGGAAGCCGCGGATAGGAATTCCGGGGGCTGAACAAATTCTCTCATCTAAAATGAGGAGAAACATTGCTTCACTTACAGCACAGGGAGGGACAATACGGAAAGCACTGCCTCAGGGTTGGAATCCCCGGGGCTGAAATATAGCTTCATTTACATCACTGGAGACAATAACTACGCATCAGTAAGCCCTCATTACAACGAGCCAATCACTTTAGAGCAATGAGGAAGTTGCCACCACAGGGTTGGAATTCCGGGACTTAGAAACTTTTCCCGTCTAAAAGGAGGAGAAACGTAGTTCCACTTACAGCACTGGGGCCATAATCACGCCTCAGTAAACCCTAATTAACAAATGGCTTACTAAGGAAAGGAATTATATTAATGAAATACTGATTAGCTATACAGTCATAACTACTATATTTATTTACAATGCCCCGAAATATAAATACATGAAAACAGTATTGGTCACAAAGTGTGTGATCAGTTTACATATAAAATATAATAGAGAACTGATCCCCAACTTTATACAGTATAACCCAATATAAGAGAAACACGGATATAAGAGCTTTTATCTGGTCCCAAATTAGAGCCTGTGGTAATGTATATAAAATAGAGCAGACCCGGATATAAGAGAAACATGACTATAAGATAACTTTTATCCGGTCTCAACAACTCTCTTATATCAGGGTTACACTGTATTGTCATTATATTTTTGTTTATTTATCAGATTCTATATATATATATATTCACTTCCCCACCTCAGTTATAGGTAAATTAATTAGTACGACTTGTATCACTAATCCGTTATTATCTAAAAAGAACTTTTATAATCTATAAAATATTTTCTAAATAAATAACCTAAAGAGTGTTGATAAACCGTAGAAAATGAGTCAATGAATCAGTCTTAATTCGTCAAATTCTATTTCCGTATACTAGGTACGGTCACGAACTTTCTAAAAAGTAAAGTAACCGGCAAACGCCTTTTAAATAAAATAAATGCCTTATTTGAGCTTAAATTTCGATTCTATTTGAAAAATAATGGCCTAAAGCTGAGGCGAATTAAAAGGAATCGACTCATCGTGCCGCCATTGTATACGAAAAAGATCTCTTTAAAAATTCTCTTTGAAAGTGAATATTTATCCTAGAGTGATGTTTTCTAAGTCTGTTAATAAATTTAAGACGTAATTAACTGAACGTTTCAAAAAGTAATGCTTATCTTTTACATAAAACAGAATGAAAATAACGTCTTATTTACACTCGGCAGTACTATTTCTCTAACCAAATAGGTAAATTTTTAAAGTCTGTAGTTATATATTACAAAAATTTTATTATGGTATCAATTATATCACATTTATACGTATATGCATTTAAATAAGTCCAATAAAACATACCCCATTCTCAGTTGGATAATGTTTCAGTTAAGTTACACCGGCTTTCGTCTGTTCACTACAATTTATCCAACTTAGGAATCAACATGAAACATAACATGATACCACGACACTTGCTGTACCCGAACTGGTGAGCAATAGACTCATTGGATTTTAACGTTCGTAAACATAGAAACTCTTATATTGAAGCACCCTCAATGACAAAAAGACAAGGCTGATAACGAACTGTCTATCTTTGTCTACAGGATAATTTCAGATTCCCTTTCTCACGAAGAAGCTATAAACTTCATATTTACGTCAAGCCGAGAATTTTTTGACACCTACTCCCCTCTCGAAAGCAAGAGGGTGGTGAATAACTTGAACACTACATAACTAAATTGGAAACACTAAGACTGAAATTTTAAAGCGATCAATGCAGAAGTTCGGGCAAACATACTATCGGCGTCCTAATAAGGGGCATTCGAAATGTTCAAATGAGGCAGAGACTCTTCGAAAACAAAACTATACCGTAATGAACTGCCTACGAGACCGCCCACAAGTTAGACGTCACCCATAGACAGTCCGTTTCTTCTTCCCTACTGTTGATGAGTCTCAGGCGTCTCAGTTTTCCCGACACTTCATTTTTGTCTTCCACGTTTTCCCCGTGTTCAAGGTTTTGCCTCTGAGGATCCAGCAACGGCTGTCTTGAAATAAAAATGTTTTCTCTGTGTACTCTTTTTGCACCCCCGATATTTCTGTCTAGCCAGGAACGCCGGGTGTCGCAAAGTTGAGAAATTTGAAATTTTTTCTAAGGTATACCAATCTTCATCCCCTCCAACAAAGCGTTGCTCGGTGGTGATGCCGAGCAAAACCGATGGACCGGATGTTTGCGCTTTCACGACCAAAAAGCAAATGACCAAAAGTCGTCGCTGCGCCGCCGGCTGCGCGCAGATGTTCCGGTTGAAAACTAAAAATTAATTAAATATTAAATTTCCAGTTCGCGAGCCTACGCGAATTTTATTTATCAGCCAATGAGAAGCCCTGAATCAAATACAAGTGTGAAATCCTAAGTGATCTGCTGTGATCCAAAAAGAAGATATAAAAAGCGGATACAGAAAGCATCTACAGGCAGACTGACTCGAGGAGAAGAGAGTAACTAGTATCTCCTTTGACCGAAGTCAAGTGGTTTACTACGCTCGTCTCCTTTCACCTCTCCTTATCTGTCTCAAAACTACTTACTGACCTAAGGAGCGATTACATCAAAGACATTCCTTACTTACACGCTCCTGCATTCCTAAGCATTAATTCTCTTTCAGCATTTTATTGCCATGAACATTTTAACGTCCGTTGTACTCATATTCAAGTATCACATTAATTCAAAAAAACCCAAATCTGCCGAGCGCATTTATATTTTGCGGAAAGTTCAAAATGAACATACCTCCCGGCCAACGCACCCACAACTACCTTAAGTATCGAATTCTCCTTGTCAGCTTTCTATTGCCGCTATAGGTCTAATACTTTTGTCATAACTGTTGTTTCTCCAGACTGCTTTTCGAAAATCATACTAAAAATGTACGTTAGTAATGTATCTTTCGATGTCCTTATTGACATGGGTAGTTCTTTGAGATACACAGATTCAAAACAGGTGCAAGCTAATAAGTGGTCATTTCTTGCCCCGACTAATAACTATAGCGAACGTTCCCTTGTGTGCTGAAAATAATTATGTACTTTCTGTCTGGTCAGATTTCAGCTTTCAATAATAATTCTAACATTCGCACGAATTTATCAGTAAGAAATCTCTGTTGAAGCGTGATACGACTTTCTCTGTCGGCATTCTAGTATAATAATACTTTTTGTTATGAAAGCGGAAAGAAAGGACTACATATAAACTACAAGAAAACTGAATGCATGTTTTTTCTTTTGTTTTTTTTTAATCGTTTCACCCCAAGCCAGGCGGTAACGTCACTGATGAGCAGCGGGGCTACACAAGAACAAAAAATTAGATAGGAAGAGAATAAAGAGAAAGCAGAACCAATTACAGGGGTTTCAGAGAAAGGAGCAAGAGAAGGATGAGAATACAGGTGTGATGACAATGGCAAAACTAGAGAGAAAGGAAAAGATATACAGAGTGATGTAGAAAGAAATGAAGTCAAGTGGTTAAGAGATCGGTATTAACATTGCATTTAAATTCCTGCAGGTTGTAGCAGTCAGGATAGCAAGAATATGGAAGAGAGTTCCACAGGCGGGAAATGCGAGAAAAAAAGCTGATGAAGTAGAAATGTTGGCTGCATTTGGTTGATCTGTGAATGGGTTGGACCCAGTTACCAGTCTGGTCACACGAGTAAACTCATGTGGCATGGGCACCAGTGACTTATGTTCGTCGGAGCAGAAACTATGACAATATTTATAGAAAAGACATAATGAAGCCACATCCTGTCGGTGAGAAAGTGGCTGTAGTCGATCTGCCAAGTCGGTACCTATCACATTACTGATTCTCCTTTGGAGCCTGTCTTGAACATTGAGATGAACAGCGGAGGCGTCTGACCATATAACAGCAGTATTCCATGCACGGATGGATGGTTGATTTGTATATGTGCAAGATGGATTCAGGCAGAAAAAAACATCCTGGCCCGACAGAGCAGTGGATTTAGATATTGAATCAATGTAATGGTTCCACTTGAGATCGGAAGAGATAGTAAGGCCAAGGAGGCGCAGTATATTGCTCTCAGGGAGGCTAACTTGGTCTATGCTTATGGGAGGCAGGAGAAGGTTTTTTGTGATGATTGACAGACAGCAGCTTTGTTTAGACGCACTGAAATTTTGTCAGTAAAAAGAGGAGTTCAAAATGGCAAGTTGAAGATACTAAAATCAAAAAGTGCATAAATTTAAATACATGGGAAGTGTTCTAACAGAAGACAGAAAATGCAATACGGTCCTTCAAAGGTGTATTGCTATGGCCAAAGATGCATTCCAGATGCTGAGTAGAGTATTAAGCGACAGGAAAATTTGACTGGAAACAAAGAAGAGGGTACTGGGTTGTTATGTGATGTCTGTATTTCAATATGGAAGCGAATGCTGAGCAACCTCATCAAAAAATAGGATTAACCACTGGAAGAGACTGAAATGTGGTTCTACAGGAGGATGCTGAGGATACCATACTTAACATCAGGAAAAAGAAACAGCTGAAGCTTTTTTGACATGTAATTAGGAATGAGGGCCTGGAAAACCTGATCCTCACAGGACGGATGAAGAGAAAGCGAGTCAAGGGAAAGTAACGCATGACTTACTTGATGGATTTGAGCAGATGGATGGCAGAGCTGGGAATGAGTGGGATAACAGGAGAAGGGTTATTAAGCGAGATAAGATATGGAGAGACATGATAGCCTACGTCTTGAAGGGATACGTTTCATAGAAGAAGAATACTTTTTTGGAGTCCTTGGATAAAACTAAAAAAAATCTACGGACTAGCAGCAATAAGCGTTCAATACACATAACTTTTTTAAAAACCTCACAAAATCCTTAATAAAATAAAATAAAAGATTACTTACCTGATGACAATTTATTAAGACCTCCAGCTATGGGTTAAACAACAAGACAGATTGGGTTCTCTAGTTTTCATTGGCAACCAGTCTACTGCAGAAAGTAATGGCAACTTACTTCGAGAATATCTTCTCCCAAGTCAGAAGATCTTTCGAGACATGATCGCACAAGCGTGTATCATGTATGGCATTTAACTAATAGACCCACTGTATACTTAACTAACTGATCCATACCCATTGCCTCGCATCGACTTGATGATGAATAAAATTACCAAATATCGTGTTTATGGTACTTTGGATTTCCAGATCTACCACCAAGTAGAACTCAAGAAAGATGTTAGACTCTATACAACCTTGTAAGTGAAAAATCGTTTGTACCATTTTCAACGGTTTTCATTGGTATTACTAAAGACGTGTCAAGTACATTAGAAATATTTTACTAAATATTTCCGTGGTTAGGAATATGTCAATGAGACTAAAGTCTAATTTTAATGTAGCCCTCTGCACATCAGTGGCGTTACCACCTTGCTCGGGTGATATGATTAAAAAAAAAAGTCCTGCTTTACTGCATGGTGAAAAAATCCAAAAACAGAATGTGCACTCTTTTCCTATTTTAATATCCGCTTGCATCCCATCCGCACTAACACTATCCCTTCATGTTATTCGACTACCACCTTCCTTAACATGATATCGTTGACTGGCACGAAACGTCTTGCCAGGTGATGGAGAACTCAAAAATGGACGAGGAAATAAACATTACAAAACCGATTGTTGTCGTTTTTGTTTTTTAATAGTCTCTCCTCAAGCAAGGCGAGATACAGTGAGAGATAAGACTGGATACATGAGATATTGAAAAAAGAAATAAATGATGAACGGGATTCAAGAAGATTTCACTCTAAACTTCATTTAAAATGTTGGAGATTGTACCAGCGATGGGAATAATATTTAAGATATTTTTCACATGAAAGAGAGCAACCGATAACACACAAAGATGAGGACGGATCGGAAATGTTAATGTCCGAAGTGGAAGCTGCAATGGCCAAACTGAATAGAAACAATGCAGATGGACTAGACGACATTGTAATAGAACTGCTGATAGTCCTGGAAGAATTCGGTATAGAGAAAATTACAGAAATAATAAATGAAATTCATAATAGTGGTGAAATGCCAGAAGATTTAAGCAAGTAGATTTTCATAGCGCTGCCTAAGAAGCCAAATGCAAACAAGTGTGAACTCCACCGAACAATCAGTTTAATGAGCCACATTACAAAACTGATCGTCCGAATCCTAATGAATAGAGCGAGAAGCAGAATCAGGCCAGAGATAAGACAACAACCGTGTGGGTTCGTCAAAGATAGTGGAAAAAGGAACGCCATATTTATGATTTGGATGCTCTCCTAAAGGGCAATACAAATGAAGAACTTGTACCTATGTTTTATCGATTATGCAAAGGCGTTCGATAAAATACGCCACAAGAAATTGATGCTCACCAGCCTCGACATATTTGGGAAAGACTTAAGAGTAATCAAGAATCTCTACTGGCAGCAAACCGCCTGCATACGGACAGGTAAAGAATTCAGCAGATATAAAAAGATAGAAAGGGGCGTAAGACAAGGGTGTGTCTTCACCGGATCTATTCAACTTGCACAGCAAGACTATTCTGAGGACCCTAGATGTTATGCCAGGATTTGTAATCGGAGGCCACAATTTGAACAACATAAGGTACGCAGGTGATACAGTGCTGATAGCAGATACTGAAAAGAAACTAAAAGATATCCTACACAAGGTAGTTGAAGAGAGTGAAAAGAAAATACTACAAATAAACTGCAAGAAAACTGAATGCATGCTCATCAGCAAAAAGGACAGCCCAAAATGTCAAATACAGGTGGGAGATGCTAAAATCAAGCAGGTACAGAAGTTTAAATAACTGGGAAGTGTTCTAATAAAAGACGGAAAGTGCGATCCAGAGATCCGAAGGAGAATTGGCATAGTGAAATACGCATTCCAGGAGCTGAGTAGAGTATTAAGAGATAGGGAAAGTTCACTAGAAACAAAGAAAAGTGTGATGTGATGTCAGTTCTACAATATGGCAGTGAATGCTGGAAAATATCATCAAAGATGAAGGAAAAACTTGAAGCAACTGAAATGTGGTTCTACAGAAGGATGCTGCGGATATCATAGATTGAGTATGTGAGCAATGATGAGGTTTTGGAAAGGATCGAAACGAAAATGAAATTAATATTGAGCGTCAGTAAAAGACAGCTAAAGTTCCTGGGACATGCAATGAGGAAGGAAGGCTTGGAGAACCTAATACTCACAGGCCAGATAGAGAGAAAAATAGACAGAGGAAAGCAACGGATAACATATGTGAAGGGCCTGAGCAGATGGATGATGGAACGGGGATTGCATGGTGTAACAGAAGATTGCTAAGAGCCTTCAGAGATAGGAAGATATGGAAAGCCATGAACGCCCACGCCCTGAAGGGACAAGGCACATAGAAGAGAGAAGAAGAGAGCTATCAGGAAATCAAGTAAACGAAAGAGTGTTCCAAAGGCAGATAAATCTTTCGCCTTTTACTAATGATTTCCGTGACAGGGAATATGTCAATCAGTTTGAAGTCTTATTTTTGAAAACCTGCTTTACTGTGGCGTGAAAAGAAACCATAAATAGACATCAGTCTTAATGAAGTACATTTGAACTGAAATAAAATATGTTAGTAGGACCAGTACACCAAAAAATAAAAAATAAAAATGGACACTGTATTCGGCCTACAGTATGAGGTAGGGTTTGTCATTAAGGTGACCCGTTGTGTTCAAAAATCAAAAAAGGCTAGCGATATTCACCCATCTTCCGGAAAAATCTATTTGTAAGAAAGGCTTTCTAAAAGTACAGTTCTTTCTCATGAGCTCTAACTAGCAAAATGCCGATAAGAATAACGTTTGCATTGCACATTCCCTCCGTCTTCGTCTACACCAGCAATCTTGTCACGGCTAGTAGCATCCGAAACACCATCCGTTTTCCCCGGAAGTCAGTGTAATGAGATTCGTGACACCCATTCACTTACCTCAGGTGTTTCAGCAACAATTATGGAGCTTACAATCTGACAATAATCATAGCTATCAATTTAATTTCTGATAGTGACAATTAACCTATGTTATGCCAACCATACCAATAAATAATAAAACAACAGTGTAAATAAACAATCGAATTCAACATCCATTAAATTATCCCAGATTTAATAAATTTAATCATAACAAACCTGTACTCTTTTCTTTGTTTCCAACGAAATTTTCTTATCTTTTAATAATCTACTCAGTTTTGGTAATGCGTCCTTGACCATGCCACTATGCCTTTGGATCTCAGTACCTCACTTTCCATCCCCTTTTAGAACATTTCACAGGTATTTAAATTTCTGTATCTGCTCGACTTTAGTATGCCTGACCTGTAATTGGCTATGGGGGCTCCTCTTTTTGCTGATGACCATACATTCAGTTTTTGTGTCAGTCAGTCACCTAAGTGCCATACGTGATACACGCTTGGGCGAACGCGTCTCTAAAGACACATGACTGACTGGGCAGAAGATTATCGCGCAGTAGGTTGCCATTGCTTTCTGCGGTAGACTGGTTGCCGACCAAGGCTATAAAATCCAATCTGTCATGTTATTTTTACTCATAGCTAAAGGGGAGAAACATGTATAATATTATTAAGTAGTAATTAATGGGGGACCAGTTTATTATTTCATAACAATAGAAAACTGATCCTCCACTTTATTACCAGTAGAAGCTTTAATCATGTTTTCAACTATTATCTTGTCAGTCATTTAAGTGGCATACGTGATATACGCTTTGGGTGATCATGTCTCGAAAGAGACATGACTGACTGGGCAGAAGATTATCGCGCAGTAGGTTGCCATTGCTTTCTGCGGTAGACTGGTTGCCGACCAAGGCTATAAAACCCAATCTGTCATGTTATTTTTACTCATAGCTAAAGGGGAGAAACATGTATAATATTATTAAGTAGTAATTAATGGGGGACCAGTTTATTATTTCATAACAATAGAAAACTGATCCTCCACTTTATTACCAGTAGAAGCTTTAATCATGTTTTCAACTATTATCTTGTCAGTCATTTAAGTGGCATACGTGATATACGCTTTGGGTGATCATGTCTCGAAAGAGACATGACTGACTGGGCAGAAGATTATCGCGCAGTAGGTTGCCATTGCTTTCTGCGGTAGACTGGTTGCCGACCAAGGCTATAAAACCCAATCTGTCATGTTATTTTTACTCATAGCTAAAGGGGAGAAACATGTATAATATTATTAAGTAGTAATTAATGGGGGATCAGTTTATTATTTCATAACAATAGAAAACTGATCCTCCACTTTATTACCAGTAGAAGCTTTAATCATGTTTTCAACTATTATCTTTCAGTCATTTAAGTGGCATACGTGATATACGCTTTGGGTGATCATGTCTCGAAAGAGACATGACTGACTGGGCAGAAGATTATCCAGCAGTAGGTTGCCATTGCTTTTTGCAGTAGAATGATTGCCAGCTAACCCAATCTGTCCTGTTATTTAACCCATAACTGGAGGTTAGAAACAGACTAGTATCATTCCCAAGAGTATTTGCGCGTAAGTGAATGCAAGGAATTCAATTAAAATTCGAACTCGTCTCGCCTGTTTGTCGTTCCGAGTTGATACCCACTGCACCACAACACACATCCGTTGTTGTGTAGTTTATATTTATTCATTTCTACTTGTTTTTCTTTGGTACCATCTGTAAAGGGTCTTGTAGTTTCCTTTCCATGTCTACTATCAGCTCTGTGGCATTTGCGTTTGCGCTTAAACAATTCTTAAATCTTAAGTTAATCATTAAGATAAATCAGAAAATTTAAATAAAAACCTTGAAATTTTCACGGGTCTTTCTAATTATTATCAATTATAATATAATTGTTGTGCTATGCAAATAAGCAAGAAAGACAGGACATTTTATTAACGATAAGGTTTTGGAGAGGATGAAAATGAAAGGGAAACTGATATTTAACATTAGGAAAAGACAGCTGATAATTTTGGGGACATGTAAATGAGGAAGGATGTAAGATGTGCGTTGTGGTGCAGTGGATATCAACTCGGAACGACAAATCGAGTTGCCGGGTTCGAATTCCAGTTGAATTCCTTGCATTCACTTACGCACAAATACCCTTGGGAAAGGTATTAATCCGTCTCTTCCCTCCAGTTATAGGTTAAATAATAGAACAAATTGGGTTCTATAACCTTGGCTGGCAACCATTTTACCGCAGTAAGCAATGGCAACCTACTGCGGGATAATCTTCTGTCCAGACATTCATGTCTCTTTTGAGATATGATCTCCCAAAGCGTGTATCACGTATAGCACTTAACTGACTGACTGAATATAATAGTTGAAAACATGATTAAAAGCAACTACTGATCATTAAGTGGGGAATCAGTTTTCTATTGTTATGAAATAATAAACTGATCCCCCATTAAGTATACTTAATAATATACTTGACAAAATTGGGTTCTATAGCCTTGGTCGGCAACCAGTCTACCGCTGAAAGTAATGGCAACCTACTGCGGGATAATCTTCTGCCAAGTCAGTTATGTCTTTTTCGAGACATGATCTCCCAAAGCGTGTATCACGTATGGCACTTAACTGACTGGGGAAGAGAAACAAGAGAAAGCAACGCACGACATACTTGATGGACTTCGGGCACCTCGAGGTGGTGTAATGGCTAGCAAGTTTATCTCGCTAGAATCATTACAATTGAGTAGTGAGTTGAATCCTCACTGGGTGTCCCATACATTCGGTCTTGTGCCACATCTAAGGTATGCTTAGACAATCACCATACTTGATGGGCGTGAGAAAATGAATGGCAGGGTCTGAGAGGAGTCAGAAAAGAAACATTGTTAAGAGCTACAAGTGATAGGGAGATGACAAAGACATAATCACCTATATCCTGAAGTAACTCGGCACATAGAAAAAAATAGACCCTCATTCTCTTACATCTCTCTGATAAACAAACCCATGAGATAAAAATTTATATACAATAATTTCTATAAAATATATCTAAACTTATTTATAAATAGATCAAGTCCCAAGTAGGCATCTACGCAGATGAGACCACAATATACTCCCGCTCCAGTAAGAAACCTGGCATGGCGGACAGACACAATCTCGCTGCTGACCTTGAACGGGATCTACACTCTGTGGTGAACTGGGGAAAGAAGTGGCTTGTCAACTTCAATACGTCCAAGACCAAACTGTTGTATCTCAACCATCACAGGCAACCTCTCCTGCCTCACATAAGCATGGACCAAGCGATTCACCCTGAGTGCAATACACTGCGCCTCCTCAGCCTTACCCTCTCTTCTGATCTCAAGTGGAACCGCTACATCGAATCCATAGCTAAATCCACTGCTAAGAAGGTTGGGTCACTGTGTCGATCCAGGATGTTCTTTCCGCCAGAATCCATCCTGCATATATACAAGTCTACCACTCGAACCTGCATGGAGTACTGCTGCCATTTATGGTCAGGCGCCCCTGCCGCTCACCTCGGTGTGCTCGACAGGCGCCAAAGGAGATTTAGTAACGTGTTAGGTGCTGACTTGGCGGCTCGACTACAGCCACTTCCCCACCGACGAAATATGGCCTCCCTTTGTCTGTTCTATAAGTACTTTCATGGCTTCTGCTCAGACGAACTTAAGTCACTGGTGCTTCCTCAACAGGTGTTTACTCGTGCAACCAGAATGGCAACTGGGTCCCACCCATTCACAGTTAGGTTAGCCAAATGCAGACGACAATTCTACTCCTGCAGCTCCTTCTCTCGCACTTCACGCCTGTGGAACTAGCTCCCATATTTTTGCTTTCCTGACGGCTACAACCTCCAGAAATTTAAATGCAATGTCAATACTCATCTACTAACCACTTGACTGTAGCCCTTCCCCCACCCCGTATATCCTTCCCTTTCTCTCCCCGCTTGCAACTGTCATTACACCTGCATTTTCATCTTTCTATTGCTTCTTTCTAATTGGTTTGTAATTCTCTTCTCCCTCCTCTAATTTTCTTTCAGTTATGTAGCCCCCCGCACATCAGTGGCATTTACGCCTTGACCGGGGTGAAATGATAAAAAAAAAGAACTGTGTGTCTGTATGTATGTCCCCGTTACCTGTAGACTCCGAAACGGCTGAACCGATTTTCTTGAAAATTTACACAGTTGTACAATAAACGTCTGCGAGTGTTCTTAGCTAGGTTTTGTTTCGAGATACCCCCGATAAATATCGAAAATCGATAATCGAAAAAAATCGGGTTATAGAAGGAGTGGTCCGATTTTAATCAAATTTGAGACATTCATAGACAAAGACATAAGAAGCGATATTCAGAAGTTTCAAGGTTGCAGTTCCTACAATAGTGCAGAAAATCGATAGTATATATATATATATATATATATATATATATATGGCAAGATGTTTGTGTGTGTGTCTGTTTATCTACCTGTATGTATGTATTTTTTTCAGCCTTTTATTTTAGTTTTTACTTCGGGTTTGGCTCTAAGTAGGTATAATTGTAGTTCTTAGTCTTAGCCATGATACCATTTGCTCAGAGGACTTATTTAGCCTCCTTCAAAATTCAGTTTACGACGAAAAAATCTTATTTCATATCGACACCAGGAAATCAAAATTTGACTTACATCTATTAATTTTTTTCAGTCTACGGTTTCGCTTTAATTGGAAACAACTATTGCTTTTTAGTCTTTCGTGCCAACGTCCAGGACCATGGATTAGTTTTAAAGCTTTCATTACACCCGAGCAACTCCGGGCTATCCTGCTAGTATAAGAATATAATGATATGAAAATGAGTCGGAATAATCCCAAAAAAACTAAAAATATAACAAAATATTCAAACAAAATAAACAGATGTTAGTAAGACCCGTTAACTCCACAAAATCAAGAGTGGCTGCTGTATTCTGCCAAACGGTTAATCCAAGTAGCACACTCGCTAAGGGAGTGGGTAGGGGTCAAATAAATAATAGAATGCGAAAAATCAAAGACTGACCAAGTCAAGATGTATAGTGGGACTAAAAACAAACTGTGAAGTCGTCGATCATTAAAACATATGTTCGGATGCTAACAAGAATAAAAAACCCTTTTTATGAAAAAAATCTCAACTAAGAAAAAGATGTCCATTCTCTTACATCAGGTCTCTCTGCAACAAGGGGCTTATATTCTCAGATAAAACAAATATTAATTTACTTATTGACAATTATCCGATGTTACGCTAAACATTGCAATAAACAATACAACAAATAAATAGTGTAACTAAATAATCGAATTCAACGTCTATTAAATTATCCCAGTTTTAATAAATGTCTTTCGTATTTGGTTCCTGAAATGTATGTTAAAGGCGAATGAAGCAAAATATCTACAAATTATGTCTGTGACTGCAGACACACACACTCACACAAAAACATATTTAAAGAAATGTAGGCACAGAGTTTCAATATTCTTTCAGAGAGAATTTGAGATTTTTTCAGGCACACCAACAATGATGGGCTCATTTACTCTTTTTCATCAGATTATGTTTGGTTCTCTTTCGAAAACTAAACCTGTCCAGGTTTTTCGCTATCGTTTGATTTTCCAAATCTTTTTGCCGGGTGATGATGACCATAACTCAGATCCTTCTGGCAACTTAGTGACTAAATAATTGTGTTGTTACAAGAATTCTCACAAGCAGTGCCACCAAGGGATAACTCCATGCCATATTGGGTATACCTAAAGAGTTTTTAAAGGCAGAAAGTTTTCTGGAAGTAATTCTGAGTGAGATAAAGGAAGATAGTAACGGAGACAAAGAGAGAACATGTACTACACTTTGATCTAGGTACCTCCTCTCATTTTCAATAACTAACTTTTAAATTGAATTTTAAAAAATAAAACAGTTCTCTTGAAACTTATTTTAGTTTTAATTTAAAGCTGAAAGCTTAAATTTACTATTTCCAGTAAACAAAATACCCTGGTTTATTTCAAACAAAAATTATATTGACTGGAATTTAAAATTTTGAGATTTTAAATTTTTCAACTTTTAGGTCATTTTGATGCGATAGACACATTTGTAAACTAAAGTTAATTTTCGGTTTTAAATATCTTGCAAAAATAAAATATACATCTGTGAAACATTATTTTTAGAGAATTGACAAATTTAATGTTAAATTAATATGATTTTCACAAGTATTACTTATTTATAGCATGAAATTTAGAATAAAACTATTTCCTAAACTCAATATTGAACTTTCTGGCCTTTTCCACGTATTTGATATGTGATGACAGCTCGACAGATGCGAGATAAGATAAATTTATGAGGACTGGAATTGAAAAAAAATGTCCAATTTTTTCCTGAAAGAGAAACAAACCTTGAAACAAAACTAATGTACACACAGAAATTACCATACATACAAACAAAGACTTTTAAAATGATTTTTAAAATGATTTTAAAAACACGATGATTAGATGATCTGTATCAAACTTTTCAATTTTCGATTAGTAAATATAGACTTCACTTATCAGCCTAAAGTCTACAAGTCTTTGAAACATTTTAAAATTATTTTTGAAACTTTATAAATTGTTATAATTTTAAAAAAATGAAAACAATTCTTTCAAAAGTTCATTATTAATCGAATTTTTTTCTTCACATTATAATGTCCTTAAGTTATATTATTTATTAAAGCAATTAAAAGCTTGTCTAATTAAATCGTGCCATAGTTTTATTGCATTTTTTATTTTACTATTGAAAGCAGATTTTCAGAAAGCGGGGCCATGTGGTTGAAAAACATAATAGATAATTTACAATCACTAATAGGGGAGCGCAACGAAAAAGGAGAAAAATGGGTCCAATGGTGCTCAGCCAATGACCAGGTAATTACTAACACCTGGTTTCAAGAACACCCACGGCGTTTATGGACATGGAGAAGCCCAAGATGCGACACGAAGAACCAAATAGACTATAAACAAGAGATTCAGGAACGCGGTGGTCCAATGCAAAACATACCCAGGTGCCGACTGCGGAAGTGACCACGTCCCAGTCATCTGCAAACTAAGGGTGAAACTCCTAAGACTGAAGAAGCCCAGCACATCACCAAGGCTACAATACGACACGCTAGAGAATGACCTCACCCTGCAGAAAGAATACAATAACAGTGTGAAAAAGAAATATGAAAAACATATTAGAAAAGGGCACTCAAAATGGGAGTCACTAAAAAAAGCGATGGTGAACTCAGCGAATAACATAGCCCCAAAGGAAATCAGACGCAGAAGAAAAAACGAGTGGATGACCGAAGAGATCCGCCACATGATGCAAAGGAGACAAAAAAAATAACGCCAAGACACGGAGCAGATTACAAGAAACTCCACAGGGAGATAAGGAACAAATGCAGACAAGCCAAAGAGGAATGGCTCAACAACAAATACGAAGAAGTAGAGAGACTGAGCAGGACCAACAAAGCAGAGATGCATAAAGAGATAAGAGAACTAACAGGAAAAAAACCTGCTCCTCAACAGGATGCATAAAATCCAAGGATGGAACAATCATATTAGAGAAAGACGAAATACTCCAGCGATGGGAAGAATACATAAAGGATCTCTTTTGCGACAAGAGAGAACAACCGAGAATACACAAGGAGATGGATGGACCGGAAATACTAAAATCCGAAGTGGAAGCTGCAATGGCCAAAATGAACAGAAACAAAGCAGCTGGTCTAGACGGTATAGTGATAGAGCTGCTGACAGCCTTAGAAGAATATGGCATAGAAAAAATTACCGACATAAACGAAATTTATAGCAGCGGAATAATACCAGACGACCTATGCAAGTCGATATTTATAGCACTAGTAGAGAAACCAGGCGCAAACGAGCATGAACTACACAGAACTGTCAGCTTAATGAGCCACATTACCAAACTGATGGTCAGAATCCTGATGAATAGAGCGAGAAGCAAAATCAGTCCAGAGATAGGACAGAAACAGTGCGGGTTCGTCAAAGACACTGGAACAAGGAACGCCATATTCATGATTAGGATGCTCTCCGAAAGGGCAATACAAATGAAGAAAGATTTGTACCTATGTTTCCTTGACTATGCGAAGGCATTCGACAAGATACGACACAAAGAACTGATTGAGATGCTCGGCAGCCTCGATATTTTCTTCAAAGACATTAGAGTAATCAAGAATCTCTACTGGTAACAAACGACCTGTATACAGACAGGTAACGATCTCAGTAGATTTACAAAGATAGAAAGAGGCGTAAGACAAGGATGTGTCTTTTCACCGGATTTGTTTAACCTGTACAGCGAGAATATCTTGAGGACCCTAGATGACACGCCAGGATTTGTTGTTGGAGGACACAACTTGAACAACATAAGGTACGCAGACGATACAGTGCTGATTGCGGACACGGAAAGGAAACTACAATACCTCATACAGAAGGTAGCTGTGGAGAGCGACAAAAAAGGATTACAAATAAACTTTACGAAAACTGAGTGCATGGTCATCAGCAAAAGGTACAACCCAAAATGCCAAATAAATGTGGGAGATACCAGAATCAAGCAAGTACAAAAATTTAAATACCTAAGAAGTGTCCTAACTGAAGATGGAAAGTGCGACACGGAGATTCGAAGGCGAATTGGCATGGCAAAGGACACGTTCAGGACGTAGGCGATCATGGTTCTCCACGTCTCCCTATCCCTTGTGGATCTTAGTATGTTTGCTCCTGTTACGCCTGGCAACCCCCGTTCCGTCATCCACCTGACCAGGCCCTGCAAATATGTTATCCGCTGCCTTCCTCTGTCTCTCTTTCCTTCTATCTGGCCGGTCAGTATCCGGTTCTCCAGGCTCTCCTTCCTCATTGCGTGTCCCAGGAACTTCAGTTATCTCTTCTTGATGCGCAGTATTAATTTCCTTTTTATTGCCACTCTTTCCAACACCTCATCGTTGCTTGCATGCTCAGTCCACGATATCCCCAGCATCCTTCTGTAGAACCGCATTGTCATCGCTAGTCTTAAACTGTACCTAGCTAGTCTCTTCCGCTGATGCATTCTGACTAACAATGTTCCTTTCACCATAATACCGCATATGCACAAAACTGTCGTACCGCAATCACCAAAATGCCTCACTTGTTCATTGAAAACCCTTGGATGTGATTTTATTTATACAAATGTCGGGGTAGGGCATATAATACAAACTTTGATATGAACCGAAATGGCGAAAAACCCAGATGACGGTGAAAAAAGCGATATTTTTTCGACGCGCTATATCGAACGACGGAAACGGCTATATATCCTTATCACTCCTCCCGTTTCTGTGGCCGAGCGCCGACATAAGCCGCGGAAAAAATCGAAACCTCCGAGAGTGTCGAACGGCCTTGCAGGCTTTGTGAATATGCCCGATTGGCACCTGTGTGACCATGCCTTACAGGAAACGGCTTCGCACGACTTCTATCATTGTCCTCAGGTGCGGGCCTTCTGGGATTTTCTCGGTGAGTTGATGGCTCGTATCACTTCTGACCAGCTCGTGCCCATTGATCTCGCATACATGCGTGACAATGTGTCGCCCCATTATACTGGAGTGAAACGAATGGTATTTCTCACCTTGCTAGCCGTAGCAAGAATGCTGATATAGACTAGTCGGAAAGAAGGGAACTTTGTGATGTAAACGCTTGTCAGATCAGACGTTATAGAAAGCGTTTTAAATTGAAAGATTTCAGCGAAAGGTGGGTAAGATGCAAGTGTAATCTGCGTGAAAGGGATCAGCCATCATTTTCTGTTTCAAAATTTCCCTTTACACAACCCGACAGTTTCCTGTGAACCCTCTCTAAGGTAAGTTAGACTTTTCCTAGTTAATGTGAGTAAGTATTGTTCACTGCCTGTGTCCGATATTCCTTTTGTTGTAATCCGCGGTGAGATTACCAATCTCCCCAGTTTTTCGGCAATCTTGTTTCTATTTCGACGGGGTCATGGATTTTATCTTCTCTTGCCCAGATTTATTTTATTCTCTCCCTTTCCATTAGTTCCTGTGTTTCTTGATTCTGCTAATTCGTAGTATACAGCAGCCACTTTTAGTTTTGTAGTGTAAACGGTTGTTACTAATATTTGTTATATTTTGTTTATTTTTATTTGTTAGGGGTTCATCGTACCCACCCACAACTCATTATCATGTCAGACATTTTTAACTACTTTATAATGGACAATTTTTTCATCATGGTGCTTTATGAAGTCCCTGGTTAATACGTGGCATTATGGTGCCTGTGGGATTGAATGACAACGTATGTGTTTTATGGTCAATGGACGAAATAGTTATGAGTGATTGGGTCGTGGGTAGGATTAACTAGGACAGACAGTGCTGACCAACTTTTTTCGACCCACTTTCGGCTTTGTGCCTCAATTGTATAAATATGCAATAAATAAAACGTTGGTTTTCGGTCGTTCGTTGCTGATAAATCTTTCACATTTTACGAAAGATTTCCATAACCGGGAAAATGTCAATGAGTCTAACACTTATTTTGTGAAAAAAAAAAGTCCCAAAAGAGACTGATCCCTCCTCACTTATTTTAACCTCCATTTTTATTCCTTCCACGCTAACAATGCCTTTAGACTCCTAGATCTGGAGCCGTTGACTGGCATGGCGTTACTGTACCAGGGAATGATAGCTTGTGTCAGACTGTTTTCCATTTCAATCAAAATTTGTTAATTTCACAATCGTCAATACAGTTAGATTGTTTAAAGTTGTTTCCCAGGGCAGGGGTTCTCCCTAAATATTTCATCTTCTACTAAGTACAAAAAAAGAATCGCTGGCTGTTACCAGCAGACATCACCAACAACGACACAACTCTAGATTCACACTCCAGTGAACGTACTTTGCGTACGGGTTAATCATTCGTGCTGGTTTATCTACTTCACCGAAATTTTCTCCGTTTAGTGAATTTCGATTTTTGTATCAACGTGAGAAAACAAATACTGTGGTTTTGTTGATTTGGACAAAATTTCGATTACCAAAAAGGTGTCAACAGAAGAAACGAGGCTGTTGGAAGATTATCAACAATTTGATTAAAAGGTGAAATATAACAGCTTGATTCACTTAGTGACATAAGGCATCTTAAGTAACGCTGGTAGTGCTATTACATTCGCTGGCATATTTTGCCTAACATGGAATAATTGACACTCTACACAGACAGACGCACACAAGAATAAAGAACAAAAAGACTACCGTCTATTTGATGTTTTTTATATCGGTCACTGAAGAATCTAAGTCTAAACTTATTTATAAAACGAATTTTGTCAGTGTGTATGTCCGTTACCTATAGACTCCGAAACGGCTGAACCGATATTCTTGAAAATCTACACAGTTGTACTATAAGCGTCTGCGAGTGTTCTTAGCTACGGTTTGTGTCGAGGTACCCCCGATAAATATCGAAAATCGAAAAAATCGGGTTATAGAAGGAGTGGTCCGATTTTAATCAAATCGGATACACTCATAGGCAAAGACATAAGAAACGATATTCAGAAGTTTCAAGGTTGCAGTTCTTACAATAGTGCAGAAAATCGATCTGCCTACTTCCACCGAACGCCCATATCCCAAGGGTAGAGTCGCCGACTGACGCCATTTCGGGTTTCAATCCTGGGCAAAAAAGCAATCGGAGTCTAACCGTACTGATGAGCTGTGATACGGCGAAACAGATCTGTCTGCGGATGACATGCAAAAGTATTTAGCAAGAACTAAATTATTTTTATGGGGCATATTGACAGAAAATAATTTAAAGTAATTTGATTTGATTTACTCAAATGCTTTAACAAGAAAAAATTGTTACAAAATAAATTTAATATTTAGCCTTTCGCTTTGATCACAGCCTTCATTCTGTCAGCCATTAGACATCAGAAGCTTCTTTAATGTATCTAATGGTATCTTCTGCCAAGCAGCTTGTATTTGTTCCCAAAGTGTGTCTTGCAAAGTAACATTAGATGTACCAATTCGAGAGGGGGGAATAAGAAAAAAAGTCAGTCATATCCAAGGATAAAAGAATAATGAGTAGTTTCAAAATAACTTGTTTAATAGAAAATATGAAGCATTAAATATAACTTCTTTTTAATACATTTCTTTTAAACCTAGTTTTAAATAACCAATATTTATAGCAATTTACTTGACTTTTCAACCTATATTTGAATTTCAGTGGGATTTTTAGGAAAATCATCCCTGTTTTAATACTTTTGCACACTACCGGTAGTAGTGTTTTTTGATGCCTCATAAAAGATAAAATTGTTCTTATCCTAATACTTTTGCACAGTACTGTATATATATATATATATATATATATATATATATATATATATATATGAGAGAGAGAGAAAAGGATATGATATAGAATCAAGAAAAATTGTCGAGAAATTTAAATTTTTGTTACGAAAATCCTGCCGAATGACATTTTCGTCACAAAAATTCATCGTAAATAATCAGGCCGGTAGAAATAAATATATGATATTACTTGATTGTAAACAGAATATCTACTTAAATACGAGTATCGATCAAAATAATGTTCAAACATCATTTCATATATATATATATATATATATATATATATATATATATAGAGAGAGAGAGAGAGAGAGAGAGAGAGAAAGAGAGAGAGATCTGTATCCGATAAGCTGATAGAATAAAGGAAAAAGAGCAAATGTAAGCGTATCTCAGTTTAACTTTTTTCATATTTATTACCGCTTCTTCAGCGACCGAGAGAAAAACGAATAGAGTACAAGCATTATAGGCCGGCGTTGCTCGGGTATTATGAAAGATTTAAAACTAATCCATGGTCCTGGAGCTCAGACTCTTTGGACGTTGGCATGAAAGACCAAAAAGTTGTTTCCAGTTAAAGCGAAACCGTAAACTGAAAGAAAAATGAATGGATGTAAGTCAAATTTTGATTTCCTAGTGTCGATATCAAATAAGTTTTTTCGTCGTAAACTGAATTTTGAAGGAGGCTAAATAAGTCCTCTGAGCAAGTATATCATGGCTGAGACTAAGAACTACAATTATACCTACTTAGAGCCAAACCCGAAACAAAAACTAAAATAAAAGGGCTGAAAAAAAAAATACAGGCATATAAACAGGCACACACACGCACCTTGCCTTTAATATATATATATTATAGATTTTCTGCACTATTGTAATAACTGCAACCTTGAAACTTCTGAATATCGTTTCTTATGTCTTTTTCTATGAGTGTATCAAATTTGATTAAAATCGGACCAATCCTTTTATAACCCGATTTTTTCGATATTTATCGGGGGTACCTCGACACAAAACCTAGCTAAGAACACTCGCAGACGCTTATAGTGAAACTAAATTTTCAACACAATCGGTTCAGCCGTTTCGGAGTCTATAGGTAACGGCACACACAAACACACCGACAGACACACACAGACAAAAGTTCCATTTATAAATAAGTTTAGATTTAGATATTGTTAGTTCTTGTCACCTATATGTCAGGTGTGCTAAAGCAAGAGATTTTTTTTTAATATGCGTCTAGACAAACGTTCTAAGTCTTACGTTTTGTATGGAAACGACGTGGAGCGTAATTTTGATTTCCCTAATATCAGCTTCACTAATAACATAACCCTCTCATGAGAAAGTAATTCGAAAATATATTAAAAGCATTACTACCAACTATAAACACATATATAAATCATTACCATCTTTCTACGGATCCTTTTTTCATGAATCTAACCGATTTCTATCAATAGATAAAAATAAATGAAATAATACTAACTACATCATCAATGAAAAAGTCAAAACAAATAAATTAAAGTCGTGGGATCACATCACAGCAGCGGAAAAGCAATACCCAAACATCATATGTTCAGGAGTGGTACTCCTGTATTAAACAAAATGGCCAAATTGTGCGCTGAGAGGGTCCCAGTTTTTCTCCACCCCCTCACTATATAGGGTGGTAAAACTAACCTATCCCACAGACGTTGGTGGTATTGTCCAAGACAGACGGATTACGTTCGATGTAGGAACTGGGTCCCTTGGACACTCCGTCGGGGGGGGGGTCTTGTCTGCCAGGGATTTTCATCCCGTATGCGATTAATCTTTCTGAGGTCCTCTTTTCAGATCTAAACAGTGTCTATCAAGATAGCCAGCTTGAATGCGAAGGGCTTGAGGTCTCGGAGTAAGGCAGCCCGCCTGCTTCGTGATCTCTGGTCTTTCGGCGGGATGGGGCTGCGATCCAAGAGACTCACTTTGTTTGCGACGTCGACTCTTGTGTGTTGTCTAATGACTGTCGTTTATTCAGCATATGGAAGCCGGCAAGCCAGAGGTGTTTCTTTGCTGGTCAAGCGTAACGAAACGGTTGTCGTCGACAGATTTCAGCAAAAGGTGGATAAATGTGGCGAGCCTGGTTCGCGTGACAGCGGCTAGTTATGATTTTTTCGTTTAGATCTACTAATCGCATCGGGGTGGATTCATTTGGAACCCTCCCCTTTTTGTGTACCTAGTTAATGTGAGTGTGTTTCCTGGCCTGCTCCCGGCACAGCATCTTTTGTTATGCCCCAGTTCGAGATTCCCAGTTCCGATTTATTTTGTCCAGTCTTGATCTCGGTTGGTTCAGTATTATATTTTCCCTGTCCTTGTTATTTTCTCCTCTCCACTCTCGATAGAAAGTGAGCTTCTTGATTTTGTCCTTTGGGCAGAATACAGCCGCCTCTGTTTTGTAAGCGGGTTAGGTCCAGCTAACATGTCTTTAGTTTGTATTTTGAGTTGAACATGTTTATTTTGGGGAAATTGTTATCTTACCCCTCCCCCTCATGTCATTTCATGTTAAATTTTTATATTTATTGTACATTGTGAATTTTTTATGTTCATTTGGGGTGGGGTTTTTTTGTTTTTTTTTCCAGGTCCCCAGAATGTGGTGCGGTATTTTGGTATATGAAGGATTGAATGGTGATGGATAAGTTCTTGTGGTGATTGAGAAGAATTGTAGTGTATGTTTGGGTCGTGAATCAGATTAGCTAGGTATAAGATAGTGTAGACCATCCTGAGCTTTCCCCCTCCCCATTTTTGGCCTTGTGCTGTAACTGTATTTATACGGTAAATAAACATTCTTTACGGATAAATCTTTCGCCTTTTACGAAAGATTTCCGTGGTCGGAAATTATTAAAGTGTAAAGACTTTTTTTGAAGCCTTTGCTTTATTGCAGGGCGAAAAGTATCAAAGCACACATACACACTTATCATTTCCCTATTTCAATATCTACACTATCAATTTTGAGATTCAGCTATTAACTTCATTAGTTTGATGTCCTAGTCTGACATGGAAACGACGTGTCAGATAAAGGAGATGTCATACCCCCAACCCGATTTTTTAAAAAAATAATTTAAACCTAAGTAGTAAGGATAAGATATAAACGAAAATTAAATACGTAAGAGATTTAGAGATTTTAGCTATCAGGGAAGGGAGTTCCACGGGCGGAGACTGCGAGAAAATAAACTGTTGGAGTAGAAGTGGGGGTTTGCATTTAACGCTAAATGAATGGTAAGTGACATTGTGAATCCTCATTCGGAATTTGTTGTGAACCTATATGTAAACTATTCAAAACACGTATTAAACGTTCGGTTTTCTAAGTAACAGTCAGAAGTAGAAAACTGCCAACCCGGTATCCGAAGCATTTTACTGCCTTTAAAGCATAAGGCTCGTGACAGCACCACTATTAAGGTATAGAAAGAGAGGAAAAAAAAACAGGGAACCCCTTCTAATTATAAAACAAAGGGATAAGCCTTTACTCCTGTTTAAAAGATGGAGTAAACATGTCGATAGGATCGCCTGGATGAGCCTTTACTCCTGTTTAAAAGATGGAGAGTAAACATGTCGATAGGATCGCCTGGATGAGCCTTTACTCCTGTTTAAAAGATGAGAGGAACACGTCGATAGGATCGCCTGGATGAGCCTTTGATTCTGTTTAAAAGATGGAGAGTAAACATGTCGATAGGATCGCCTGATGAGCCTTTACTCCTGTTTAAAAGATGAGAGTAAAACATGTCGATAGATCGCCTGGATGAGCTTCCTTACTCCCGTTTAAAAGATGGAGAGTAAACATGTCGATAGGATCGCCTGGATGAGCCTTTACTCCGTTTAAAAGATGGAGAGTAAACATGTCGATAGGATCGCCTGATGAGCCTTTACTCCTGTTTAAAAGATGGAGAGTAAACATGTCGATAGGATCGCCTGGATGAGCCTTACTCCTGTTTAAAAGATGGAGAGTAAAACATGTCGATAGGATCGCCTGGATGAGCCTTTACTCCCGTTTTTAAGATGGAGAGTAAACATGTCGATAGGATCGCCTGGATGAGCCTTTACCCTGTTTAAAAGATGGAGAGTAAACATGTCGATAGTGGATCGCCTGGATGAGCCTTTACTCCCTGTTTAAAAGATGGAGAGTAAACATGTCGATAGGATCGCCTGGATGAGCTTACTCCTGTTTAAAAGATGGAGGGTAAACATGTCGATAGGATCGCCTGGATGAGCCTTTACTCCTGTTTAAAAGATGGAGAGTAAACATGTCGGGATAGGATTGCCTGGATGAGCCTTTACTCCCGTTTAAAAGATGGAGAGTAAACATGTCGATAGGAACGCCTGGATGAGCCTTTACTCCTGTTTAAAAGATGGAGAGTAAACATGTCGATAGGATCGCCTGGATGAGCCTTTACTCCGTTTAAAAGATGGAGAGTAAACATGTCGATAGGATCGCCTGGATGAGCCTTTACTCCCGTTTAAAAGATGGAGAGTAAACATGTCGATAGGATCGCCTGGATGAGCTCTTACTCCTGTTTAAAAGATGGAGAGTAAACATGTCGATAGGATTGCCTGGATGAGCCTTTACTCCTGTTTAAAAGATGGAGAGTAAACATGTCGATAGGATCGCCTGGATGAGCCTTTACTCCTGTTTAAAAGATGGAGAGTAAACATGTCGATAGGATCGCCTATCTACTCCTATTAGAAGAAAAGAAAATTTACTAAGTTTTAACTTAAAACTTTATAATAATCATATAATTACATGATCAAATTTATCTGCTTCCCTGTGCATGACTAAATGATTTTCGTGTGCGGTAGAATTTCAGAGAAAAAATAATTTTGATTGAGTTTTGTTACGTGTACAGTTTGTTTCACAGAAGATGAAAGTATAATTATTATACAATAATATAACGATTTTAAAAATGTTCCGATTCATCATTTCACACAGCTTTGCAAATTCTTTTGTAATAAATAGTTTGTTAATCAGATGGAAAATGCTTTTCTCAAACTACTGTTGTCTCGATGTAATCCCTATTGTTATATATTTCTATATGTTAAATCAATATTAGTTATGAAGATAACTTAGAAAAAAAAATTACATGCGTTTGCAAATGTTCTTAAATGCGCAAATTTCTGCATATTAGAAAGATAATCATTGCTTGAAGTTCGATTTTTTCAAATATCTGTTATAAACAGACTTCATGTGTTTATGAAACCGACGAATTATTCCTTTAAAAACTATTTCTATCATCAAGTTATTTGTTATGAAGAATAACAGTATAGTGAAAAAAAAAAAAACTGAATTAACTTCT
This sequence comes from Ascarosepion bandense, assembly GCA_037127315.1. NCBI lineage: Eukaryota > Metazoa > Mollusca > Cephalopoda > Sepiida > Sepiidae > Ascarosepion > Ascarosepion bandense. The sequence goes on along the minus strand of JBBBDQ010002448.1, from coordinate 686,820 downwards.
TGGGACAAAATTCTTAATGATGGTAAATATTCCTTTAATTCCCTTCGCTTTTCCTAACTTCAAATATATCCACAATAGCATTATTTCTGTGCAAATATATATGCTGAACTCAAATCAACAATTAGTTATTGAAGAAATTTACCTTTTTTATCTAAATGTCCAGAAAAAAAAAACGAACTATATCTCGCACTTTTTCTCTCCCGTAACTCTCACGAAGTCATGTAATTAACTGCAGAATGACGTTCTACGTAGACAGAAATTTTGTTTGACATTTTGGTCGATTTTCTTCCTTTACTAAAACTTCTGGCGATCTTCTTCCGCTAATGAAAGTAATAAGCGTAGAAATACAATATCACATTGCTTTCATCGCCGGAAGTATCAGTAAATAAAGAAAAATTGCCAAAAATTCTGCGAAAATTTGTGTACATGCGCAGTATATCATTCTGCAGTTAATTACATGACTTCGTGAGAGAAAAAGTGCAAGATATAGTTCGGGTTTTTTTAATAGACATTTAGATAAATAAAAAAGGTAAGTTTCTTTACTAACACTTTGATTTGAGTTCAGCATATACATTTGCACAGAGATAATGCTATTTTGGATAAATTTGAAGGGGAAAAGCGAAGCGAATTAAAACGAACATTTACCTTAATGATAATTTTTCTGAATTACATTCTTTAAAAAAGACAATATTGATAAGGCAATGAATAATGGTTCCCCCTTTACAGTTTTGTAATATGTTTTTAAGAATAGTTGTAAAATATTAAATTAATTTTTAATATTAAATCCGTGATAAATTTTTAAGTGCTATTTTGCATTAATCTTGCAGTGAAAAATTTAATTTTATGTATTCTATTTACGAAATGCAGATATGACATACTTTAACAGAACAAACAAGATTTTTAAGGATAATTTGTTAAAATTAAGTTTATGCTTAATTTGTTCATTGGTGAATAAGATCATAGGGAAAAAATACTAAATTTAAATTATCTATGTGAATTCTAAATTACACTTGTTACTATACAAAATGCTTTGCATCAAAACATCACATTCTTACTACAACCTCCAAACTGTCTCAAAGACTCTGAAGGTCTAACTAATCCCATATGTATAATTTGTCTGGGGTGAGGGAAATAACAAGTTTGAAAATGTAATATCCCGATGAATATGTATACAGTGAATGAAAGTATATATACATATATATATAAAAACTAAAAATTGTTAGTAATTAAAGTCCCCCATAATCCTTAAACATGACATATTAGTTAGCTGGGCGAAATTTTAGCGGGTAGTATCAAATAGTCATGCATACAATCACGCACTCATCCAAGCACAGCAACACATGTGAAATTGACACACTCGAAAACGAGAATTGCCCTGCACCTACCAGGGGACTAACATATCTGGTCACCTAACAGGGAATGGGTGTGGGAATTAAACTTAAGAAAATGAGGACAAAGAAAATAAAAGTGTGGCCAATGACCATAGATACACTAGCCAAGTTTAAACATGGCTAAAACAAAAAGAAAAACAAACCTAAATTATCCTACGTTCGGGAGGGGTTAAAAATGTTAAGTGCAGGACCCCCAATATCCTGATGCCTAACCGTCATCAAAATGCCACTCCTAGTCAGCTCCTTTCACTCGACAGATTCGCGCAAGTTTTACACACCTTTTGCCTAATTCTGATCGCGGGAGTCGTTACCTTTCCGTCCTGATCTTGACTTCATTATTTATTGTACGATGTGTACAAATGTGGCACAAGGCCTAAAACGGGGATGGGGAAGGCTGGTCTTCATCAGTCCTAATTTAACTTAGCCATTCACTTTCGTTGACCCTGATACGCTTACAATAAACCTTTCACCATAATACCACATTTTTACTCTACCAATCTTACCACGTCCACCATAATACCTCAGGTTCTCTATGTAGTCCTACTTAACTCCCATATGTACAATTTTCAGTGGAGGGCATGGGCAGAAAATAACATTTAAAATTCCCCAATGATTTTATACAATGAAAATAAGATATGTACAAGAAACCAAACAAAATCATATTAGTAATAAAAGCCCCCCACTACTCTAATATTGTGACAGCAAAATCACTTCCCCGGACGAAATATAATGCGTGGCTTTAGAAATATAATAATACCACTAATCCGATCAGCAATCACTCACACATTTAAACACCATAACAAAAACGAAAAGCACACTTGAAAAATAACGAAAGACGCCACGCATCCACCGGAGAACTAACATTGTTGAACACCTAAAGTGGGAAGGGGTGGGGGATTAAACTAAAGGAAAACAGGGGACAAAATAGAAAAGGGGGTCAATGAGTAATCATAACCTAGCTAAGTTAACTATAAGGCGAGAAACAGAAACTCAAAATTTACCTACTCTAACCTAACAGGGAAGGGGTGTACATGTTCTGCCCAGCACACCCAATATCCTGATGCCTAACCAGCATCAAACAACCACTCCAGGTCAGCACATTTCACTCGACAGAAACGCGCAAGACTCACCCACCTTTTGCCAAATTCAGATGGAGTGAGTCGTTTCCTTTCCGTCCTGATCTTCGACTTCAGGCTGATGCTTAAAACTCAAGACCAACTAAAATGTCTATCACAAGATAACATATGCAAATTCAAATAAAATGAATAAATATTATATTTACTGCTGTATCTTAAATAATTTGCTTAATTTTATTCCAAAAATTAAAATTTCTTTGCAATTTCTTAATCCAATTTCAGCAATGAAAATTCATGTAATAACTTAAATTATTATTATTGCTTAATTTAATCCTCCTGCCATTTCGTTGGTTTCCGGTCATCATTTCCGGATAAACATTTCACCTTTTACTAAAGATTTTCGTGGCCCAGAATATGTCACTGAATCTAATGACTTATTTTTGAAGCAGTCCTTTACTGCATGTCAAAAATAATCCAAAAACAGACTGATCACTGTTCCCCTATTTTAATATCCGTTTTCCCTTAGCTAGATTCTGAATTATTTCAATTATTACATGTAAGATAGACCCAAAACTGAATTACTAGTTTTGGTATTGATCCTTTCGACACAATCCCTGGCTGTTACCGCCTGACAGCCTGTTTGTGTGCCGGTCACCAAATAAGAACACAAATATCTATATTTCGAGTGAACGGGGACATCAAATGTACTGGTTTCATTGAAATACTTTTGTCAACGTGAGAATCTAACAGGACGTAGCTTTGTTCATTTAGATGAGACTGACAAAAAAGGTGTAAAAGTACCAACAGAAGAAACGTGGCAGTTGAAAAATTATCAACAGTTTAATTAAAGGTGATATCTAAAAATCCTACAATGGCTTTGAAATAAATAAGGGAAGAGTGATCAGTCTGTTTTTGGATTCTTTTCACCCTACATAAAAACAGGGCCTAAAAAAATAAGTCTTCAGATTTTTTTTACATATTCCGGGTCACGGAATTCTATTCGTAAAAGGCCAAATATTTATCTGCAAACGATGACCGGAAAGTATTGATTTATTTTAGAAACTATAATTTTGCCACAAGGCCGAAGTTTGGTGGGGGGGAACAAACTTGAGGCTGGTAATCAGTAACTATTCTATACTTAGCTAATCAGAAACACGACCCAGTCACTCTATAAATTTTTCTTATCACCATAAGGATTCATTCATCGTCAAACATTCCACCATATACTAACATATGTCGTGCTTTCAGGGAGCCTAATAAAGAATCCCCACATAAATTTTTAAAATTTATTTCTTTTGATCAAAATATTCATATCAAAATATATAAAGACTTTTTTACATGAACTGTAATGAAAAGGGGAGGGGCAATGAAATCAGAAATAAAAACAAAACAATTTTTAAAATAATATAAAAACATAAATAAATTGATTTTGAACTCACAAATTAAAAGGTCGCTGTATTTTGTTTTTCAGACAAAATCAAGAAGCTCTCTTCTTTTTTTTTTTAATCGTATCCCCCTGAGCAAAGCGGTCAGGCCACTGATGTGCAGGGGGCTACGTAAGAGTGAAAAGATTGGAAAAGAGAAAGCCGGAAACCACATCCTAAACAGGGAACAAGGGATGAGCCTCTTAACCTGTTCAATAGACATGGGTGGAGTGTGAACCGGGTGATAGATAGATCTGTCTACTCCAATTCTCTTGTTAAGGGAGACATGGGTAGAAGAAAAAATTACATTGATCTCTGGTCATCGATTGCGGATAAATCTTTTGCCTAGATTTCTGTGTCCGGAAATATGCCTATGTCTGAAGATTTATTTTTGAACTCCTGCTTTACTGCAGGTGAGAAGAATAAAAAAAAAACAGACTGATCTTCCCCTGTTTTCTTACTCAATTTCATCCCATTCAACTGAATTTCCCGTTAAAAAAAATAATGAACACATTGTTTAAATAGCCGATTGTTTGATTTCTAGCATGTAACTGCTGACACAAATTCCTATTGATCAATATTCTGATAATATTTTTTAACCGATGATTTCGTCTTTTTCTAGAAACTGTGCTAATTGCTTCAGCAGTGGGACTTGCAATGACCAGTTTCATAATCAGATGAAAAGTACCATTCACAAACAGTAGTTTTGTTTCGATGAATTCTTTGTATTCACTTACGCGCAAATACCCTTGGGAAAGGTACTAGTCCGTTTCTACCCTCCAGTTATGGATTAAATAACAGGATAGATTGGGTTCTATAGCCTTGGTTGGCAACTATTCTACCGCAGAAAGTAATGGCAACCTACAGCGGGATAATCTTCTGCCCAGTCAGTCATGTCTCTTTCGAGACATGATCTCCCAAAGCGTGTATCACGTATGGCACTTAACTGACTGACTGAATATAACAGTTAGAAACATGATTAAGACTTCTACTGGGCATAAAGTGGGGTATAAGTTTTATATTGTTATGAAGTAATAAACTGATCCCCCACTAAATACTACTTAATAATATAATCTCTTCCTCATCTAGCTATGAATCAAAATAATAGGACAGATTGGGTTCTATAGCCTTGAATGGCAACTATTCTACCACAGAAAGAAATGGCAACTTACTACTGGGAATTCTTCTGCCCAGTCAGTCATGTCTCTTTCGAGACATGATCGCCCAAGCGTGTATCACGTATGGCACTTAACTGACTGACTGATATTCCCTTTATTCCAATCTTTCTTGCACAAACTGATATAGCGAAATTCAAAAATGGACAAGCCTTATTTTATTCATCATAGTTTCTACAATAACCTGTTACACAGCACCATTTGACTATATTGAGAAATTATTTGGCTTTTGGAAATCCATAAAAAAATAACTATACTATTATTTTTGTACAGTATTTATTTCTGCATAAGAAATACAAACATTGTGGCACAAGGCCGAAAAGGAGTGGAGTAAGGTTAGTCAGCACTAGCTATCCTAGACCTAGCTAAACACTATCACAACCAATTCACTCATTACAATTTGCACATTCACCACAAGAACCCATTCATCACCTCCCAATCTTTCACACACCATAATACCACATATTTACAAGGGTCACCTAATAAAATGGAAACAAACATCATAATTAAAATGCATTTATATACAATAGAATTTAAATAATTTAATGAAAAATGAAACGATGGGAGGGGGATGAACCCAAAAACAAACTAAAATACAACATAGTTTTAAACTGAAATAAACAATATCAGTAAGACCCGTCCATCCCACAAAAAATAGTGGCTGCAGTATTCCGCCAAGCGGCGAATCAAGAAACGCACTTGCTAAGGAAGTGTGTTTGGGAGGGGTGTAAAATAATTAATGGAATGGGAAAATTAAAGTCTAACCCAATCGAGATAAAAGGAAGCCAAAAAACAAAGTGGAGAGGTTGGGAATCATAAGATCCAAAAGGTAACAAAAGAGAAAGCCGGAAACAGGCTAGGAACACATTCATTCACATTAACTAGGTACACAAGAGAGAACTACCTTAACCAGAGGAGGGTTCCAAAATAAACTACTATTATTTTGTACGGTGCTTGCAAAAAATATATGAACCTTATATTTTATGGTATGAAGAGTTTTGAATACGGAATTAGTAAAGTAAGTCTTGTATAAATGGAGGAATTTGTCATCTTGTCATTTTGCGTAGTCTTTCAGGAATTACATGGTTTTAAAAGACTTCCAAATTGTTTCACTTGTTAGAGTCCGTTTTATGGTGAAGTTACATAACGAACTGAACGTCACTAATTAAAATGTTTGTATTTTATTCGGGTTTGAATCGATCCTCTTCTCCTACATAAAATACAATTATCTCAACAAAATTAACAAGTTTAATATTTTCCCAGTATAATTTTTCAAATATAAAATTGTCATTTTTAATTTATGATTTTGACAAAAACAATGATTGTAAAATTCAACCTACACATTTAAATATCTTTAAATATTTATTTTCTAAAACAATATATTCGCTATGAAGAAAAAAAAATCCTTAAAAATGAGTTTATCAAGATATTTGATATTATGAAGAATAACAGCATAAAAAGAAAAAAATATTAATTTTCTATGACAAAATTCTTAATAACATTTCTTGCAAATTACACTGTTTCAATAAAGCGCTTAAATGTGGCGAGCCTGGTTCGCGTGAACGTGCTAGCCTTAATTTTCTCTTTTAGATCTGCTAATCACATCGGGGTAGATTCCTTTAGAACCCTCCTCTGGTTAAGGTAGTTACTTTTTGTGTACCTAGTTAATGGCAATGAATGTGAGTCCTAGCCTGTCCCCGGCATTGTCTTTTATGTTCCAGCTCGAGATACCCAATTTCCTCAGTTTTTATTTTTGTCCCGTTTTATCTCGTCTGGGTCAGGATTATATTCTCCCCATCCATTTTATTTTCTTCTCTCCACTCCCTGTAGAAAGAGTGCCTCTTGATTTTGTCCTATGGGCAGAATACAGCAGCCTCTTTGTTTTGTGGGTGGGTTGGGTTCAACTAACATGATGATTTGTTTGTATCTTTTGTTCAAATTTTTTTTGTTTTGGGATTTATGCCATGCCCCTCCCCACATATCATTTCGTGTTATAGTTTAAAAGATATTTTTGTATTTATCATTCACAATAAAAGTTTTATGCTCATTTAGGGGTTTTTAGGTCCCTAGTACGTTTGAGGTATTTTGGTGTATGAAGGATTGAATGCTGATGGACACCTTCTTGTGGTGGATGAGAAAATTGTAAAGTGTGTTTGGGTCGTGAATCGGATTAGCTAGGTATAGGATAGGTACTGAAGACCAACCTGAGTTTTGCCCCTTGTGCCACAATTGTAATTTTTCCAATAAATAAAGTTTCAATGAAGCGCCAAACATGTAAAAAAAAAAAAAAAAAAAAAAAAAAAAAGATGATATTGAGTCGGTCATGAATAATGTCTTCTCTTTATAATAGGTAACTCCACTCATTTTCGATACTTAAATTCTAAAGTGAATTTTCGATAATAAAAAAATTCTCGAAGCATTTATTTTAGGTTTATTTGAAAACTAAATATGACATTTACTATTTCTAGTAAGCAAAATACTCTGCATTTCCAATGCAAATCATATTCATTGTAATCTAAAATGATTCTCTTTAAATGTTTCAATTTTTTTACCATTTTTTGAGCAATAGATACATTTTTAAGCAACAGTTAATTCTCGTTTTTAAAAAATCTTGCAAAAATAAAATATAAATCTGTGACAAGTTATCTTTGGAAAATTAGAAAACTGAAAGTTAAATTAATCTGATTGCTTATGGCATGAAATTTCGAATAAAAGTATTTCTTAATCAGAAAGTTTTGACTCGTTGATATTTTAACGAGACGATGACAGTTTCTGTTAGCAATCATCTGGAAGTATGGTGACCAAAATATGTCATTATCCGAGTGAACGTTTCGTAGGGGAATAACCACTGAAACACGTAACCTTTTAATGAAAAGTCTCATAAGTTTCCGTAGTAAAAAAAATGTGCAGTTTCACAAAAAACTTAAGTTATTTTGAAATCTTACTTCTAAATGATTTGTATTAAGCTTTTCTATTTTTGTAAATATAGTCTATACTTAATGAATTAATATCCAAAGACACTGAGTGACTGGAAGCAATTTAAAAGCTGCTTGAAATTTTATAAATTATCATAATTATAAAACAAAATGAAAACAATTCCCACAAAACTTCATTATTCATCGAATTATTTTTCAGAATATGATATCCTGAAATTATATTATTTTAAAAATCAATTAAAAGTTTATCTAAATTAAAAATAGCGTAGTTTTAATGCATATTTTACTATTCGGAGCAGACAAAAATGGGATACATAATGAATATTTAAAGTTGTCATGGAATTAATTGGAGATGAATAACAGATGTTAAAACTGTTTTTCCAAGACTTTTTAAAAATAATAATTGCATGAATAACCTCATAAATTTGTAAATAAATTCTGAAAGTTTCATTAAAATCAGACAATAGGTTGATTTTGGCAAAAATGTTCAAATTAATGTGTCTTTTAACACCAAAAAACATTACGTTTGCCAACGTAGTAAAATTACATAAGCATAGAGTGGATTGATAAAAGAAAACAAATTTAACTGAAATTTCGAACCTTTTAGAAAGGATTAAATTTTTTTTAATAATGACAACAAACTTCGATCTTTCCTCTAAACAGTAACATAAGCATTTTGATGATAAAACTTTGTTTTGATTAAGTTTGTGCTTTTTCAAATCATGCTATGCGTTTTGGGGGAGAATGAATGGAGGTGCCTACTTTTAAATCTGCTATATTTTTAAGTTTAAAATATTAATAAATTTATTGAATTAAATTGTTAACATTAACTGTGTAATAAATTCACAATTAAGTGTCATTTTACATTATTTTCGTAGTGAAAAATTAACTTTTTAATCACTTCTATTTATTTATAAAGGATATAAGTTAAATATAACATAGTAAAAATTATGTTTTTTCATTTAAATAAATTTATTATTCATAAAAAACATTTTTATGCATATGTTCATTCTTAAAGGACGATAGTATAGATAAAATATTAAATTTAAGTTAACTTTATGAATTCTAATTTACATTTGTGAATTTCGTACCAAAATGTGTTTAAAGATAACACATGAAAATTCAAATAAACTAAATAAATATTATACTTACTTCAGTATTTTAAATTTTGGTGATGCCGGGCAAAGCGAGGGACCGGATGTTTGCCCTCTGAGGACCAGAAAGCAAATGACCAAAACTGGTCTTTGCGCACCCGGCTCCACGCATATGTTCCGGCAGAAAACAAATTTCACCGAAATTTCAAACGTTTTTAGAGAGGATAAAGAAATTTTACAAAATAATGACAACAAACTTCGATCTTTCCTTTTAACAGTAGCATAAGCATTTTGATGATAAAACTTTGTTTTTATTCATTTTGAGCTTTTTCAAATCGTGCTATGCGTTTTGGGGGCGAATGAATGGAGGTGCCTACTTTTAAATCTTTCTGCTATATTTTTAAGTTTAAAATATTAATAAATTTATTGAATTTAATTGTTGAAATTAATTGTGTAATAAATTCACAATTAAACGTCATTTTGCATTATTTTCGCAGTGAAAGATTTTAACTTTTTAATGACTTCTATTTATTTACAAAGAACAGATAAATTAAATATAACAGTAAAAATACATGTTTTTCAGTTAAAGTAAACGTATTATTCATAACAATTATGTTTATGCATAATATGTTCATTGTTGAAGAAAGAAAGCATAGAGAAAATATTAAATTTAAATTTACTTCATGAATTCTAATTTAAACTTGTGAATTTTGCACCAAAATTTGTTTAAAGATAACATGCAAATCCAAATAAATAAATTATTATACTTACTTCAGTATATTAAATAACTAATTCTAGTAGCGAACATTTACGCTGTAAATGTTCGCCTCTAGTCTCTCACAGGTATAAACACAGCATAGAGGACTGGGATAAGGATTGCCTGAGTTTAAACAAATATATATATATATATATATATATATATATATATATATATATATATATATATATTCCAAGCGAACTTTTTTATCAGACATTCGGATTAATTCCTCTCTTCTATTTTTCTTCTTCAAATATATGTATGCTTCGCTGAGAATGCATTAGCATGATTCAACCATAGCCCCACAGGAACCTTTTATAGAAAGTTGAAAAATTGGTTTAAAGTACTGGCAAAGGTTGCCGCGTCGGTCCGGATTTGGCACCAAGGAATTTGTCCTTGAAGGGTTTGGCGTATGCTACATATGTCTTTCCTACAATCCTTTACCTACTGTCAGTACTTCCACTTTGTGATGAGCATGAGAAAGCGATTGAGCGTTTGCCATTCTCCCTTCTGTGGACAGGAGTCAAACATCACTTCGACAAACGTGTCTGTTACCAACGTCTGTGTCATGGGGGTCTGGGAATGCCGCATTTGGCGAGTCACAAGTTCGCGTCAAGGGTCGTTTTTCTCAGGCGTGCATTATTGGAAGACTCGTTGCTAACGGGGATAGTGAAGGACATGTTCTCTAGCCTTGCTATCACTCCTCCAGTTTCGAGGCGGTGACGTAGATCTCTGGGCAACCGAGTTTTCTGCTCGAATGTCTGGTGACCTTGCGAGCCATTTCTCAGTCCAGTGACCATTCTCAGCCTAGGAGACACTTCTATCGGGAATTAGTGGCGGGCATCGTGAAGGATCCACGACGCGAAGTGCTCTGCATGTTGGAGGATGAGTATCGCTCTTATTATTCTTGGGTGCCAAGTTCGGAATATCTCAGCAACTCTGAGTTTTCTCTGACATGACGATTAGCTCGGAATCGGTTGTCTCTCAAGCTTTTCAGATGGGGCCTGGCGGATTTGCCAGATTGTGAACGCTTCAACCTTGGATTAAAGGAGACGTCTTCGCACGCCTTTTACCATTGTTCGCGCGTTCGCCCTTTATGGGATCGTGTCGGCGAGTTGACTGTTCGTATCCCGCCGGGTGAACTCGTGCTCATTGATCGTGCATACGCTTGTGACAATATGTCGCCCTCGTTTTTGGTAGTGAAACGTATGGTGTTTCTATCTCTACTAGCCACGGCTCGAATGGTGATATAGACGACGCGACTGGAGGAAGGCTGCGGGGTGGTCGTCTTTTGGATCAGGATCTGATCCGATATTTTAAGCAGGATCTCAAAATGAAGATTCGAAACGGTTAACGTCGACAAATTTCAGATAAAGTTGGATAAATGTGGCGAGCCTGGTTCGCATGAACGGAGCTAGCGTTGATTTTCTCTTTTCGATCTGCTAATCACATCAAGGTGGATTCTTTGGAACCCCGCCCTGGTTAAGGTAAGTCACTTTTTGTGTACCTAGTTAATGTGAATGCGCGCGTCTCCCGGTCAGCTCGAGATTACCATGATTTTCCACTTTGTTTTCTCCTATTTTTTTTTTTATCTCGTCTGGGTCAGTATTATATTTTCCCCGTTGATTTTATTTTCTCCTCTCCACTCCCTGTAGAAAGAGAAACTCTTGATTTTGTTCTCTGGGCGGAATACAGCGGTCTCTTTGTTTTGTGGGTGGGTTGGGTTCAACTAACATCATGTTTTGTTTGTGTTTTGAGTTGGATATATTTTGGAATTATTGTCATACCCCTCCCCATGTCATTTCATGTTAAAATCTGAGACATATTTTTGTAATTATTGTATATATTAAACTTTTATGTTCATTTCGGGTGTTTTTAGGTCTCCGGAACGTTTTGTGGTGTTTTGGTACATGTAGAATTGAATGTTGATGTATAAATTCTCGTGGTAATTGGAAAAATTGGAAAAATTGTAACGTATGGCTGGGTCGTGAATCGGATTAGCTAGGTATAAGATAGTGTAAACCATTTTTTTCCTCCTCTCTTTTTGGCCTTGTGCCACAAATGTATTATTATATATGGTAAATAAAAAGATTTCTGTGGCCGGGATTGTATGAATGAGTCTAAAGACTTATTTTTGAAGCCCTGCAGGCCAAAAGAATAAAAAAACTGACTTATCGCATTTTCTTTTATTTTCTTCCTATCCACGTTAACAAATTTTTCTTATGTCCGTTACTTTCAACCTACTTAACTGGAACGTCCTTTTGAGACAGAACTTTGAATAGATGGGATAATTCACTCAAAGGCATACATTTTTCAAAATCAACAAAAATTAAACGAAAAATGTTCTTTTTCTATTCTTCAATATACTCCGTGAAACGTAGTAACTTTTTCTCTGCCCATCACTGCTTACTTGTGTGCGATTGGTCCAAGAAAATGTGCAAGTTTGAAAGGCAAATTTTACTTAATCCATGCTTTTTAAATAAACTAGCAGTATAGCTCAGACTCTTTGGGCGTTGGCACGAAAGACTAAAAAGCAATAGTTGTTTCCAGTTAAAGCGAAACCGTAGACTGGAAGAAAAATAAATGGATTAAGTCAAATTTTGATTTCCTGGTATCGATATCAAATAAGTCTTTTTCGTCGTAAACTGAGTTTTGAAGGCTAAATAAATCCTCTGAGTAAATGGTATCATGGCTAAGAACTACAATTATACTTACTTAGCCAAACCCGAAGCAGAAAAGAAAAATAAAAGGGCAGGAAAAAGTAACGACATACAGGCAGATAAACAGACAGACAGACAGACACACACACACACACACAAACATCTTGCCTTTTATATATATATTATCAATTTTCTGCACTATTGTAAGAACTGCAATCTTGAAACTTCTGAATATCGTTTCTTATGTCTTTGTCTATGAGTGTATCAAATTTGATTAAAATCGGACCACTCCTTCTATAACCCGATTTTTTCGATTATCGATATATACCGGGGGTACCTCGACACAAAACATAGCTAAGAACATTCGCAGACGCTTATAGTACAACTGTGTAAATTTTCAAGAAAATCGGTTCAGCCGTTTCGGAGTCTATAGGTAACGGACGCACACACCCAGACAAAGTTCCATTTATAAATAAGTTTAAATGTTTATGTACCCTGTTATTGTAGTTATCTGCCCGTTTGATTGCATGAACAATATATAAATATTTGTCTAATAAAAAAAATGTTTCATCTATGATAATGTACAGCTGCCTTGGCATAAACGTCATCATACATATTTATACATATTAACGGAGATGTAACAAAATATTTGTTGTGTTGCTTGGTTTTGTGTAATAGAAGATAACACAAACTTGAATTGATGTCGTTTATTTTTTTTATATAAAACCTTAAGTTTTACATCAACCATTAATTTTTGTGTGTGGATACAGGAGCAGACTAGCTGAATTCTCTTCACTCTGGGAGGATAGTAGTCAACACGCCTATCCCTTCTGGATTCTCGTGGTCAACTGACAGCGTCTTCCTCTTTTCAAAATCTCTCGCCAAAACTCCGTCCTTCACTCCTACTTCTTACTGCTACTCCTACCAAAAGAAACCGTTAACTTGTTTTGCCGCCAAATTTTGAATTTTTGGAGTCAGTGTGTCTACCTTTTACTATTTTTAGCACACTCGCCATTTTGTAAAACATAACATATTCAAATGCCCTGATAAGAGTATCAGAATCATACAGTTTTCTCCTAGTGTTTTGTGGCGACTTAAAATGCTGTTTTGAAACTATTTTCTTGTCAATTTTTTAATGAACTGAGATATGAATTGTTTTATTCGTGACTAGAGTTTATTTAGTATTTTACATTTTGAAGGAAAAATATATACCTCGCTGACATGTTATTCTATTCAAATTAGCTAATTTAAGCTTGCCTTAATCTGATTTAAATGAAGTATTACTTGTTTACTGCCTGAAATGTATTATAAAATCGTTTCTTAATTACGGGAACCTTGTTATCAGGATCATCATAATGTTATCAGAGGTGATTATTGACATGACACACGGAAGTCTTCAAAAAATTGTTAAGTATGGTGCCAAATTTATCATAATTTAATGCAGCCTAATTGTACGTATCGTTTTTATTTTAACTTTATAATAAAGTTTAAAACTTAACACAAAATTTCCAGCAAATATCTAATATTTCACAGAATTTTATTTTAACTTCATAGCTTTAGGTTCCAAGATATTTCATAGAAAATAAAAATAAAATAAAACTTTCTTTTAAAATAACTTTACAATTTAATAACAGAATGAAATTATATGTCAGAGATAACTCAATAAATTTTTTAAGTACTATGGCAATTTTTCGTATTCTTTATGAGGTACTTTGTGAATTTTACAAGTATATTTTTAAAAAATTAAGAAACTAGGAATTAAAATATAAAACTTGCTTTACATTTTAAAGGGGCAATGTGTAAAGCCCATTGAATGTTGAAACATAGGGCACAGGAAACACGGAATCAATATGAAGAAATTGTACCCTACCGAAAATGTTTATACATTTTATTTATTTTTTTGTTGTAAGAATCACAACCTTTGAAACACGTGACCTTTTAATGAAATTTACCACGTACGGCCACCCGTAAAAAGAAAATCCGAATTATTAGCATGCACACAAAATGGCTTAATTATTAAAAAAATAGGATCGCTCGATTAATTGTATTAAAGCTTTTCAATTAGAAAATCGAGTTTTTGCATATTAACATAAAAACATAAGGTGAACGATGAAGGAGAAAATTTTAAAAGAATTTTAAACTGTATAAAAAATTATAATAAAAAATAATAAAAATGAAAAAATTAATTATTTATCGAAAATTCTTTTCCAATTCAGACTATAATATCCTTAATATATATTCTTTATAAAACCAAATAAATGTTTATCTAAATAAAAAATGGCATAGTTTTATTGCATTCTTCTTTTCACAATTCGAAGCAGATTTTCAGAAAAAGAACTATTTTAGGAAAAAAAAAATCTGTTGATTTACTTTCCCCAAAGAATCCTGAATTTAATTAATATTAGTTAAACAGGTGAATTCTTACGAGCTTCCAACCATTTCAGGATATTAACTGATGGTGGGGTAACATATTTAAAAAAATATTTTTACTAAAATTTTCTAAAAATGATTGTTTCAAAAACGACGAAAATAATTTTAGAAAGAATTATTTTTAGAATTCTATTTTTAGAATAGTCATTAAATTCAAGATTCAATGCAAAATGTTAATCAACTGTTTTTTATTTACTAAAATTTGCCCTTTTTTCATAATGTTTGCTCCGAATTGTGAAAAAAAAAGTTTAATAAAACTCTTCCAATTTTATTTAGATAAAATTTATAAAACGGTTTTATAAACAATATATATTAAGGATATCCTAGTCTGAAGAGAATATTTTTTCGGTGAATAATGAGATTTACAAGAACTGTTTTCAGCTTTATTTTTATTATAATGTATTATAAATTTTCAAAATTCTGAAAAAATCGGACTATTATATGATTTTTGAAAGTATTTCCACCGGCAAAATGTAAGTTGCTTAACCCTCTAGGATCATTCGTATCATATTTGATTTGGTATTTCCCTAAAAGGAAACATTTGGTATTCATTGACTGAGCAGTCAGTACTGCTTTCATTTGAAATTTATAAAATATTTCTCTTAAAAAAATTTTCAGGAAAATATTTCTTTCAAGGCTTGTTTTCATACTGTATCAAATATGATACGAATGGCTCTAGAGGGTTAATAATATAATATGATTAAGGCTTCTACTTGTCATAAAGTGGGGGATCAGTTCTATATTGTTATGAAGTAATAAAAAGATCCCCCACTAATATGATACGAATGGCCCTAGAGGGTTAATATTACGTTTGAAGTAAGAAATTCTGGTAAAAATTGCGTCACACGCGGATTATATGGAAAATGTTGAAGGTGTCAGAAAGAATCAAACAAATTTGATAATAATTAAACTATAACTTGGAGAAGTTTAGCGGGAAATGACAAATTAAGTAGCATTTATACAAAGGTGAAGGTCATTATGTTTATTATCCAGTAGAATGCGGAATAAAGCGTTGAATACTTTAGTGATTATAATTATTTTAGCTATGCTAATAAATTAGACAGTGCGTGATATACATAAAAAATCGAATAAATATTAGGAGACTACTTCATATTAGAAATAAAATTAATAATCATGATTTTATCAGACCGTAACCTGTTGCTCGGCGATTTGAGGTAAGTAAATGGGCGTACCCTACCAATGTTGTCTTTTTTTTCCGGTACATCCTGTACGCATAAATCTTTCGCCTTTTACTAAAGATTTCCGTGGCCGGGAATATATCAAAGTCTAAAGACTTATTTTTGAAGCCCTGCATTTCTGCAGGGTGAAAAGAATCCAAAAACAGACTGATCACATTTTCTCCAATTTTCATCCAATCGAAATTAACAAAATTTATTATGCCCGTTACTTTCAACCATCTTAACTTGATGTCGTTGACTTTTTTTTTAACAAAATTAGGAAACTAGGAATTAAAATCTAAAACTTTAAATTTTGAGGGATAATTTGCAAACCCCTTTGAATGTTGAAACGTAGGGCACAGGAAACACGGAAGCGCAGATATTTGTATATTTTTTATATTTATTTTGCTGTAAGAAACGCAACATTTGAAACACGTGAACTTTTACTAATTTTTACCACGTACGGCCACCCGTGAAAAAAAAACGAAATCATTACCTTGCACACAAATAAAATGTTTTAATGATTTTAAAAATCGGATAGCTTGATTATTTCTATTTGGCTTTTCAATTAGTAAATATTTCTTCACATAAGAGGAAGGAAATAATTTTAAAAGAGTTTTGATACTTTATAAAACATTATAATAATAAACAATACAAATGAAAACGATTCTTGTAAAAATTCATTATTCATCGAATTTTTTTTTTCAATTCAGACTATGATATCCTTAATATATATTGTTAATGCGAAACCGTAGACTGAAAGACAAATGAATGAATGTAAGTCAAATTTTGATTTCCTGGTGTCGATATCAAATTTTCTGCACTATTGTAAGAATTGCAACCTTGAAACTTCTGAATATCGTTTCTTATGTCTTTGTCTATGAGTGTATCAAATTTGATTAAAATCGGACCACTCCTTCTATAACCCGATTTTTTTGATTTTCGATATTTATCGGGGGTACCTCGACACAAAACCTAGCTAAGAATTCTCGCAGACGCTTTTTTTTTTTTTTAATCATATCACCCCGAGCAAGGCGGTAACGCCACTGATGTGCAGGGGGCTACATAAGAGTGAAAAGATTAAAAAAGAGAAAGCCGGAAACCATGTCCTAAACAGAGAACAAGGGATGAGCCTCTTTACCTGTTCAATAGACGTGGGTGGAGTGTGAACCGGGCGATAGTTTAGTCTATCTACTCCAATTTTACCAGACATTTAAGTTTTATCATATTTACTACATTGTCAGTTATCTTAAATAAATAAATTATTCATGTATCTGGTACAAGTTATTCTTAACTACAGGAAATTCAAGCAAGGCAATAAAAACATTGTAGGTAACAAAAGATAAATTTAATACTACTTTGTATTTAGTAATACTTTTAGCCGGTATTGTGGATGAAATTTAATTTTGTGTAACTGAATATATGCAGATTCATGTGCGTTTTATAACCCAAACACAGTATGCACATTGTTGCTGTTTTTGTAGTTGATATTATTGAGTGCTGGATTTTTTTTTTAAGTAAAACTTCCATAATCTTTTGGCTTTTTTTATATAATCACATGAACAACTATATAAAAAATTAACCATATTGCCTAATCTATCATTTTTAATAAAGCTTGCATAAAAGAAATTGCTACCCAAATTACTCTTCAGAAATGTATTGAGTTCTTTCAGCGACTAGTGTGTGTATACACTGCTTATATACAACACGTTAAAATTTCCCTTCTGTGATTCCTATGCGCCTATGGCTTAAGGGATAGTGACTCTTAGTGAGACCAAATTGGTCGAGTTTTGATCCTGGCCAGAAGGAACTGGATGTGTCTAGCCACACTGATGAGCTGTCATACAGCGAAACCGGCTTGTATGAGGATGACAAATATATATATATATATATGTAGTATTATATAAAAAGTTATTTTGTATATAGAAACACTCAGGGCATTTTCATTGAATCTATATAGAAGGTCATTTAAATATATGACAGAAAATGATATGAAAATTATTATTTTGATAAAGTTAATATTAAAATTGTATGAGAACAAATAATGAAAATGTTTGAATTGTGTAAAAATATATATAATTAATTTTTAATAAAATTATATAAAATTGTGTATATATATATATATATATATATATATACTGAGCACCCGTAGCTCAGAGGTAGAATCGCTGACTGATGTCAATTCAGTCGGGTTTTAAACCTGAGTAAAAGGCAATCGGCTGTCTAACCATACTGATGAGCTATGATACAGCAAAACAGATCTGTCTGCAGATGACTATATATATATGTGTGTGTGTGTATGTATGTGTTATATAAAAACATATTTTGTATAAACTAACACTCTTGGCATTTTCATTCCTATATAAGGCCATTTAAATACGTGGCAAAAAATGATATAAAAATTATTTTAATATAGATAATATTAAAATTACATGAGAAAAAATATTTATAATGTAAAAAATAAATATAAATTATTAAAAAAATCATATGAAACTGTATGAAAAATTAATCAAGGAAAGTAAAATGTTATGACGTTTCTTTGAAAAGAAACAGCCAAAATAAAACCAGATAATTTATAAAAAAACAAAGTCAGTTTAAACATTTTGTGGTAAAATTTCGTAGATGGGTTTGGCTTTGATGTTGTCAGAAAATAGCCAAATTTAAACTGTAAATGGATGCAGTTTGATTGGACAAGGATTCCTGAGCTTTTAATAATTGGAAGTAAAAGGTATACATTCCCTAAAGAGTTGATTTCTGACTGAGTTTTGACATATATATATATATATATATATATATGACAGAACGGAATAAAAGAATCTATAATCAAGAACATTATCAAATAAAAGAAAGGATTGACTGTCAAAACCTGCTCCTGCAAAGGGACCAACATGACTTGCGCAAAAATGAGCCAGACTAAGATTGTTGACATTACTTTATTTTTTTTAATCATATCACCCCGAGCATGGCGGTAACGCCACTGATGTGCATGGGCTACATAGGAGTGAAAAGATTGGAAAAAAGAAAACCGGAAACCGCATCCTAAACAGGAAACAAGGGATGAGCCTCTTCACCTGTTCAATAGATGTGGGTGGAGTTTGAACCGGGCGATAGTTCTCCCATGAATTTAAGTTTTTGCCCAGATACACCTCTTGCAATTTTGTTTGACTTTTTCAACATTAGTTTTTTACAATGGCAAATCCATGTATTGAATTTTGGGGTAATTTTGAGATATTATTTTAGGCTGAGCCTAAATGTTGCTGAAGCTGCTAAAAGAATTACAAATTTGGGAAGACATAAAACAATATCTGATGATACTTATTAAAATTAGTTTAAGCACTTTAAGAGTAGCAATGTGTCCTTTGAAATAAAAACAAGAAATAAACAACAATGAGTTGTTAGTTATGTTGTTTTAAAATACAAGAGACTGGAGAACTTTAGAATAAGCAAGGATGATCAAAAGGCAGCATATCATCATCATTTATCCATCACACCCAGATGGTGCATAGGGCAGCAACTTTTTGTTGCTGTAACAAACTGTTGTTAGCCCTGCACCCAACCCCCAAACTTGGAGGACCGCTGGACCATTCTTGGTTCTTACGTTTACAGCACCTGGTATTCCCAAATGGTCACCCATTTAAGTACTGACCAGGCTCAATGTTGCTTAACTTTGGTGATTGGACGGGAACCGGTGTATTCAACATAATGTAGCCGTAGACAAAGGCAGCATATGCCAAGCATTATATAAGCTTCAAAAGCATATAGAAGTTCTTGAGAGATTACAAAATGAAAATACTTTTTATATATCCCATTAAGAAATGCTTTTACATGATAAGGGCAATTGAAAACCAAATATAATAATAGTATGGGTTATTGTCATAATGAAAAATTAAGCATGAATTTTAATGAAAAAAAAAATTAAGAGGTTTTACTAATTTCATATATTTTATAGATATAATTTATAGTACAACTGTGTGAATTTTCAAGAAAATTGGTTCAGTCGTTTCGGAGTCTATAAGTAACGGATACACACACACACACAGAGAGAGAGAGAGAGAGAGAGAGAGAGAGAGAGTTCTATTTATAAATAAGTTTAGATGTCTGAATTTATCATCTTCTGTTACTTTCCGTTGTCTTTAAGGAATTACGTGGTTTCAAATGATTTTCAATTTGTTTTTTTTTTAACTAATCAGGATTCTTTTTATGTTGAAGTTCCACTGTGTAGAGGCCTGGGATGAGAATAAACTTGGTTTACATATAATTTTAAAATACTATTATATAATAAAAATTAATCAGAAATTTGTTTAAAAATGTTTTTAAAATATTAAACTGATTAAACTTTTTTTCATCTTTGACGACAAAAATGCTTGCAAAATTCAACCTACATATTTTAAATACCTGTAAATAATTATTTTTTAAACAACTTTGTTATAAAGAAAATATTGTAGAAATATATTAAATTAAATTTTTATTCAACTACGCAAAATTCTGATTATTGGAAGATTAGCAGTACTAAAAGTTCTATTGTTTTTCTTAAAAAGATGATAGAAACAGACTTCACTTGTTATAACGAACGCACAAATTATTCCTTAAAAAGGGAATTTTATTTTCTAGATATCAGTTATTAGAAAGAATAACAGCACTATGAAACATAAATTAAGTTTTTGTGATAACATTTTTAATGAGATTTTTTATGAATTCAGTCAGTTAAATGCCATACGTGATACACGCTTGGGCGATCATGTCTCGAAAGAGACATGACTGACTGGGCAGAAGATTATCCCGCAGTAGGTTGCCATTGCTTTCTGCGGTAGACTGGTTGCCGACCAAATCTGCCCTGCTATTTAACCCATAACTGGAAGGAAGAGACGGATTAATACCTACTTACATTTTTTAAAATAATCGTCAAAAAGAGGAAGACGATATTGACAAGGCAATGAATAATGTCTTCCTTCTCTTTTACATTTTATGGTATATTTTAAATTATATTTTTAAGAATACTTTTAAAATATTAATAAAATTATTGAATTTAATTGATTTTAATTCTGTGATGAATTTATTATGTGTCATTTTGTATTAATTTCACAGGGAAAAATGTAAAATTTTTAATGTCTACTATTCATTTACGAAAGACAGATAGAACATACTTTAAAAAAATATATGCTTGTTTTATTAAAGAAACATAAATTATTCATGAAAAATTAATGTTATGTTTAATATGTTCTTTAATGAAGAACAAAAGCATGGAGAAAATGTTAAATTTAAATGAACTTTATTAATTTAAAAGGGCACTTGTGAATTTCGCATTGAAAAAAGTTCGTTTAAATTCAATTTGAAATTCAAATAAAATAAATAAATATTATACTTACTTCAGAATAATAAATGATCAGTTTAATTTAATCTAAAAAGTCAAAATTTCTTTTAAAAATTTCTTAATCCAATTCTAGCAACGAACATTAACGTGGCAATGGATCGCCTCGAGTCGCTCAATTACCCAGTGAATCGACCTGGTATATATATATATATATATATATATATATATATATATATATATATATTAAAGGGAATTTTTTTCATCAAACACTAATTGGATTAAACACTCTCCAGTATTTCTTCTCTTCAAATGTATCTATTCCTTCGCTGAGAATTCATTAGCATGATTCAACCTAAATTCCACACGAATCACTTATACAAATGTGAATATCATTTCTTTTATTAATCAGTAGAATGGAAAGTAAAGATTTAATATTTCACTGGTTCTTATTATTTCAACAATGTTTTTAATTTACATTCCGTACAATAAACATATTAATGGAATAAACCTGAGAAACACTCCTGATATATAAACGCAAATTATTGATTATGGTTTTATTAGACTGTTGCACGGTACATTGATGTCAATAAGTGGGAGTGGCACCTCCACTCATTAGATTTCTGCTCAGTTTGATACCTATTTGGCGAATTTCCCTTGAGGTGGCTAAGGGCGAGCCTCCCGTTACGACTCATTTTTGTGTTTATCGCGCACGTAAAAGATGCAATTATTAGTGAGAAAAGGTTACTTCTTTCGACGATGAAGCTATCTTGATGTTTATTGTTACAGTGGAACATCCTGCCATCCCCGAGAATGGAATGCTCTAGACTATAAAGGACGGTGACAAGCGGTATGAGGGAGAAGCACACGTCTTAAGCGAAGGCATTCTCTATTTGATAGTTTATTCCGCTCCTACTCGTTGATTGCTTATATGTATCTTATTGTTAACTGTACAGTAGTACAATAAATCCGTTATATCTATTACCTGTGTAGAGTACCATTCTTCTACTAATCTTTATACTGATATTCCTTTCCGGGATATATCATTTATAAAATGAAGAATTAACTTAATTATATTTCTCACTTATTGTGAGTTGAAATGGAAAAACATCGAACGTCTCACGAACAGAATTTTCAATGAACTCGCGCGGAAACGAGGTACCAGCTCGGGTGTAATGGCAGCTTTAAAACTAATTCATGGTCCTGGAGCTCAGACACTTTGGACGTTGGCACGAAAGACTAAAAAGCAATAGTTGTTTCCAGTTAAAGCGAAACCGTAGACTGAAAGAAAAATGAATGGATGTAAGTCAAATTTTGATTTCCTGGTATCAATATCGTATTATCGATTTTCTGCACTTTTGTAAGAACTGCAACCTTGAAACTTCTGAATATCGTTTCTTATGTCTTTGTCTATGAGTGTATCAAATTTGATTAAAATCGGACCACTCCTTCTATAACCCGATTTTTTCGATTTTCGATATTTATCGGAGGTACCTCGACACAAAACCTAGCTAAGAACACTCGCAGACGCTTATAGTACAACTGTGTAAATTTTCAAGAAAATCGGTTCAGCCGTTTCGGAAACAGACACACGCACACAGACAAAGTTCCATTTATAAATAAGTTTAGTTAGGTATTGTTAGCGTGGATGGGATGGAAAGTAGATATTAAAATAAGGAAACAGTGATCAGTTTGTTTGGGTTTTTTTTGTTCTTCTTTTCTTCCATGAAGAAGTGGAGGATTTTAAAAATTACTATTAAAACTCATTTTGACATATACCCATCCAGGGAAATCATTAGTAAAAGACGAAAGAATTATCCGCAAACGATGAGCGGAAATGAAATGAAGTGCTATGCCGAAGAATCAAAACTCACCATAAAGAAGAAAATATGGAGAAAAGTTTGAACCAGCAAAATTGGTGTGGATGGGAAAAAAAGCAGATATTAGATTAGTGATAAGTCTGTTTTAGGATTCTTTTTACCCTGCAATAAAGCAGCTTTTTCATGAGATATTCCCGGCTACTAAAAGGCGAAAGATTTATCTGCAAACGATGAATAGAAACCAATGTAGCAGGATGAGGTGCCACCCCCACTTACCGAAGTCAAAGGACCATGCAACAATTACTGGGCTTAAATTCTGATAAAATCATAATTATTATATATTTTTATAATCATTTCACCCCAAGAAAAGCAGGACTGCCACTGGTGCGCAGGGGTTTACATAAGAGGAGAGTGATTAGAAAGAAGAACAAGTTACAAGGAATTTCAAAGAATGGATAAGAGAATGATGGTGTGAAGAGAGCTGCTTGAGAGTAGAATGGAAAGAGAGAAGAACATGATACAAAAGTTGTCAGAGAAATGATGCGAGTCAAAGAGATAAGAGATGGCAATTGACATTGCATTTAAATTCTTGTAAATTATAGCTGTCACGAAACAAGTATACGGAAGAGAATTGCACAGACGGGAAGTGCGAGAAAAGCAGCTATTAGAGTAGAAGTTGCGATTACATTTAATTGATTTCACTGTAAAAGGGTCGGACGTAGTTGCTAGTCTAGTAGCTCGAGTAAATGAATGCAGAGGGGGCACCAGGGAGCTAAACTCATCTGAGCAGAAGCCGTGAAAGTATTTGTAGAAGAGACAGAGAATAACCCCATTACGTCGGTAAGAAAGTGACTGGATTTGAACTACCAGGTTGAGATCGATGACATGACAGATTCTTCGTAGTATTTTGTCAAAAACAACGAAATGAATAATTAGGGCTTCCGACCAGATGTGACAGCAGTATTCAATACGCGGGCGGATAGGAGATTTATATATGTGCAAGATAGACTCAGACAAAAAAAAACTTCCTGGCCCAACAAGTAAACCGAACTTCCTAGCAGGAGATTTAGCTATGGATTCAATGTAGTCATTTTATTTGAGGTCGACTGAAAGAGTTAAACTGAGAAGGCGTAGTGTCTTGCTTTCAGAGAGACTACCTTGATCTATACTGATTGGAGAGTAGGAGACGATTGTCTATGGTGATTAAAGTTCAGCAGCTTCGTTTTCGAAGCATTAAAATTTATGAGGTGTTTCTCCTTTTAGTCTAGTACATATTGGAGGTCTTTTTAAGATTAGCAGCGAGGCATGGTCATCAGTAAAAAGGGCAGCCCAAATTGTCAAATACAGGTCGGGGATACCAGAATCAAGCAGGTACAAAAATTTAAATACCTGGGAAGCGTTATAACAGAAGACGGAAAGTGCGACATAGAGATCCGAAGGCGAATTGGCATGGCGAAGGAAGCATTCCAGAAGTTGAGTAAGGTATTAAGAAACAGGACAATTTCGCTAGAAACTAGGAAGAGAGTACTGGATTGCTACGTGATGTCCGTCCTTCAATATGGCAGTGAATGCTGGACAATACCATCAAAGATGAAAATAAAACTTGAAGCAACTGAAATGTGGTTCTACAGAAGGTTGTTGCGAATATCATGGATCGAGCATGTGAGCAATGATGAGGTCCTAGAAATGATGGAAACAAAAAGGAAATTAATACTGAGCATCAGGAGAGACAACTGAACTTACTGAGACATGCAATGAGGAACGGGCCAGATAGAGGGAAAAATATACAGGGGAAAGCAACGGATAATATATTTGAAGGACCTAATCAGGTGGATGACAGAACGAGGGTTGCACGGTGTAACAGGAGAAAGCGTGCTCAGAGCCACCAGGGATAGGGGAACGTGGAAAGCCATGATCGCCTACGTCCTGAAGGAACAGAGCACATAGAAGAAGAAGAAGCGATGTTTGCTTTGGCAGCCGTGGTAGATTTCTTATCGAGGCGGGAGTAAATGGTGGTGTCGTCAGTGTAGATGCCGACTTGGGATCTGATTACATATGGGAGATTTTTTATGAAGATCAGAAAAGGCGTAGCCCCTAGAATAAAGCCTTGAGGGACACCCGCATTCGTAAGATAATATTTGGAAACATGCTGTTTCAATACTACCTTCATTATTCGATTTGAAAGAAACGACTGGATTAGATCAAACTAGCGTTCTGTAGAAGGCCAGCATTCCACATTCTGTGAAATGCTTTGGAGATATCTGAGGCAACAGCTGGAGATTTGCTGTTTTTATCGAGAGCCTGGTATATATATTTCTGTGTTGGTCGTTAGTATATCAGCAGTAGACCTGGTGAAGCGGAAACCATACTGTTTATCGGAGATAGGGTGTGGGCTGTGAGATGTTGAACCACTTCAGCATTGATAATAGACTCGAACACTTCGGTAGAAGTCTGATAGGACAATAATTAGGGGGTCGGAAGGATCTCCAGAATTCTTAAATACAGAAATCAAAGATGAGCATTTCCAGCAGGCAGGAAAGAAAGAAGCAGACAGCCAGTAGTTGCAGAGTTTGAAGAGGACAGAGGAGAGTTCAAGTGCACATATATTCAGGACAATAACTGCGATTTCGTCACCTCCGCTCTCTTTATGGGGATTAAATTTTGAAATTATGTTAGCGGCGAGTGGGTAATGTGAACGTCACTCAGTTGAGCCTCAGTTCTAGGTGGAAAGTCGGGCGTAGATAACCCAGACGAATAAATGTTGAGCTGGTAGAAAATTTGTCAGCAAAGCACCCGGCCTTGTCCTCAACTTTATTGATTAAAGTGGAGATTTAGGGCTTGCTGTTGTTTAAAACATTTTTACAGAGCCGTCAGTAATCTTTGGAGCCGAACATGCGGAATGCTATAAACTACTTCATTCTGTCAGGAAACAATAGCTTAGCGTCATTCATTATATGAACACCCGCAAAATCTGTGACAGCTTTTCCAGCCACTTTGCATGGTGGGCATTAAAGTCTCCAAACACAAATATTTGAGCGAACGGATGAAAGAAAATGGCCTTATCTACATTGTTCAAGATGCTGTCAAGTACGGAACTGTCATCAAATGAAGGGGAGCAGTAGAGAAAAAAGATAGCCAACCGATCTTTTAAGAGAGACATGTAGGAATGATCTGGATATTCAAGAGAAATCACCGTAGCTCGATGGAGATCTTCACTGACATAAACGCCAATTCCATACATATGGATATTGGAGTCCTTCCTAAAGAGCGGAAGGTAACCAGGGATACAGAAATCATAGGAAGGAATAGAAGGGTCATGGCTAGGTCCACAGAGAGCTAAGGTGAATTTACATGGAGGAAGGATTCAACGCTGCAAAAGTTGATATGGATACCACGGTTGTTCGAGAAAGTGATGGTAACAGGTTTAGGTGTTTTTTTTTAGCTGGTTTAGTTTAAATTCTTACTTTGTGTGGCGTCATAACCACATGTTTTTGGAAGGAGAGGCCTAGAATGTTAGTATCAATCGGTCGTCAAATGCAACATATGTAGGAAGGAAACTAGCGCAGATCACAGCATGTGTCACCCAACCATGCTCAACACGGCACTACAACAGACCCCGATATTATTCAACTGTTGATCAGATCAGCCTCTGAAGACGCTACGCAAGTGTTCGGGCTCCTAATTACCAGTCAGAAGTATCAACCAGGTACCTGACAACCTGGTAGCCACAGAAAAACGAAAAGTTGCTACTATCCCCAGACATTACAAAAAGCTTTCGATAGCACTACTATTGAAACTTGAAGAGAATAAAGAAACCGAGAGCCTCTTCATAAACAGGAAACAAAGGATGAACTTCTACTCCTGTTCAAAAAAGTAGGGATGAGTACGAACCTGGTGATAGCAGGGTCTATTTACTCCAATTTTTAAAAAAATCACTAAGTTTTGACTTAGTTATACTCATGAAAGCTTTTAACAATCAATACAAGAGAATTTTAACATAACTTCCCTTAGAAATTCAAAGCAAAATAAAAAGATAAAATCAGCCTTTGCTGCTAGAACGACTAAAAGAGCTAACTGAAATCTTATCTGACACAAGTATATTTTAAAATTTATCAAACGCTTTATGCAAGAAAAAAAATGTAAATCTTTAAAAATTAAATGTTCAGAAAAAGAGTTAGTCAAGCCTATCAGAGACGAAGTCTGCTGCCATCAGCATATTAACCGAGTTGATTGAAACGTTAAATTCTTCATGATTAATACCGTTTCACTTATTAATCAATTGTTATTAAATCAGTCGTCGGGTAGCTTCATTAACCATGACACATTAAATCCGAAATATCCAAAATTTACTTTTATATATCAAGTGGGCTCCCTATAATTAATCCATACACATGGTACGTAACATCGAAATTATTACTATTCTTAAAATAATTAGAATCTCTGAAATAATTAAAGCTGTATTCTTCCACGTCCTAGCTAATAAACAAAATGATCTTCACCTTCGTATAAATGCTTCTCAATCCGTCATTTCTCTGGAAACGTTAATGATTAAATAAGGTCATGGCAATTTCTGTAAGTTTAAATATCCGTAAAAAGCCCCCTACCGTGTTTAATACTTGATATTAAAAAAGAATATTTCAATAACAAAAAGAAATATGAATGCTTAGCGCATTTTAAAATGTGGTGAATTAAAAGTAACTCTTCCCTTTTTTATAAATTTCACAATCCTGTGTGAAATCTAATTTTTGACCAATAGAAAAAGCATTGAATCACACTGAAAAAAAAAAGACAGGGCAAAATTTCGCGATCCGATTTTAAAACAATTTTCTAACCAATGAAAGAAAGCGATTTTCAAAACCGAGAGAAAAGTTAACAAGCCGATGTGAAAAATATAGGTATAAAAAGAAAGAAAGAAAAAAAGTTGAATCGGTCAGATTGAAGCTAGAAATCAGCGAGAACATTGCCACGATGTGACAAAAAGAAACTTCAAGCCACTGACCCGGACATAAGTTTCCGATACACATTCGTTCACCTTCCCGAGTGCGATTTCCCCTTTTTTCTCTTCTTTTTCCGCCTCATCATGCTCGCCTCGAACAAAATAGAAGAAGGAGTAGAAGAAGACTTCGACAACAAGAACAATAACAACAGCAATATGGCACTTTAAATGACTCTTAAATGATTAACGTCAATAAGTACCATTTTCCGCTATTGCTTTACCTTCATTTTCATTTTATCGCCGGTCATAAAAAAGGAAAGGACCACAGACTTTATTAGTACCCTGTTACTTCTGCAGAAACACATTTGATACAACCCTGGATTCACTTAAATACGCACTACATTTTCTATTTGAACATTTAACTCTTACAAATTGATGTTATTCTGTTAATAATTTTTTTTACTTTTAACATAGAAACGAGAAGGTATTTTTACACTGGTGAACTCAACCTCATTCGATGCTCATTTTGTCATCCATTAACTGTTAAATGTGACACGATATGTACAAATAAACAAATATAAAATGTTAATTTCTCTCTCAGCTGGTAACAGAATAAAACGCACGCAAAATTTTCCACGTGAAAAGATTCGCTATGATACTTTTCCGGAATGGCACAGCGATATATAATTCATGAGAATTGTCGTGTCCCCTACCTGGCATAAAAAAGCAACATAAACTGTTCACAACGTGTCAGTTAACGAAATATGATATTAACAAATATATATACAGTACTGTGCAAAAGTATTAGGACAAGAACTATTTTATCATTTGTGAGGCATATTTACAAAAAATAAACAATTAAGGTAATTTTGTTTGATTTACTCAATAAATGCTTTAACAAGAAAAAGTACTTGTTACAAAATGAATTTAATATTTAGTATAATAACATTTTGCTTTGAAATAATAAAATAATTGAGACAATTTATCAATCGCACCTAGCGTATATATATATATATATATATATATATATATATATATATATATATAGTACTGTGCAAAAGTATTAGGACAAGAACTATTTTATCTTTTATGGGGCATATTGGCAGAAAATAAACAATTCAATTAAAGTAATTTGATTTGATTTACTCAACAAATGTTTTAACAAGAAAAAATACATATTGCAAAATGAATTTAATATTTAGTATAATAACATTTTGCTTTGATGATAGCTTTCATTCTGTCAAGCATTGACATCACAAGCTTCTTCAATGTATGTAATAGTATCTCCTGCCAAGCATCTTGTATTTGTTCCCAAAGTGTGTCTTGCGAAGTAACATTAGATTTATCAATTCGAGAGGGGGTAATAAGAAAAAAGTCAGTCATATTCAAAATAACTTGTTTAAAAGAAAATAGGAAAAATTAAATATAACTTCTTTTTAATACATTTCTTTTAATCCTAGTTTTAAATAACCAATATTTATTAGCAATTTACTTGGCTTTTCACCCTGTATTTGAATTTCAGTGGGGCTTTTTAGGAAAATCACACCTGTCCTAATACTTTTGCACACTACCGGTAGTGTGCAAAAGTGTTAGGAATTGGGTGATTTTAAACTTTATTTTGATGCCCCATAAAAGATAAAATTGTTCCTGTCCTAATACTTTTGCACAGTTCTTCATATTTTTTCGTGACGGTAAAAGTCGGAGCGGAAACAATAGTAACTGAAAAACCTTGTGTTTTTTAACACGCTAAAAAGCAAAATAATTAATATTTCTGGCTGTTTTAACTCGTGTATTTTTGTGTATGAATGTTTTCCCAGTCGACAGGTTCATGACGCGGTTGAATATAAAACGATTTTCTCAACCACTGATCAACTTTTGATGCTTCTATTTAAAACCTATTTGATTTTGATTATAGCAAAGTTAAAAACAACTTCCCTAGTTGACTAATGAATTGTTGTGTTGTTTTGTGCTAATTTCAAAAACATTTTTTGTTATATTTGTAACTAGTAGTATAGCCCGGCGTTGCTCGGGTTTAATGAAAGCTCAGCTCAGACTCTTTGGACGTTGGCTCGAAAGACTAAAAAGCAATAGTTGTTTCCAATTAAAGCGAAACCGTAGACTGAAAGAAAAATGAATGGATGTAAGTCAAATTTTGATTTCCTGGTATCGATATCAAATAAGTTTTTTTGTCGTAAACTGAATTTTGAAGGCTAAATAACTCCTCTGAGTAAATGGTATCATGGCTGAGACTAAGAACTACAATTATACCTACTTAGAGCCAAATCCGAAGCAAAAACTAAAATAAAAGGGCTGAAAAAAAATACACACACACACACACACACACACACACACAAACATCTTGCCTTTTATATATATATATTATCGATTTTCTGCACTATTGTAAGAACTGCAACCTTGAAACTTCTGAATATCGTTTCTTATGTCTTTGTCTATGAGTGTATCAAATTTGATTAAAATCGAACCACTCCTTCTATAACCCGATTTTTTCGATTATCGATATTTATCGGGAGTACCTCGACACAAACCCTAGCTAAGAACACTCGCAAACGCTTATAGTACAACTGTGTAAATTTTCAAGAAAATCGTTTCGGAGTCTATAGGTAACGGACACAAACACACATAGACACACACAGAGACAAAGTTCCATTTATAAAGAAGTTTGGATATTTCCACGTGTACATATTTTTTTTCACTTCCTATTATTAAATAGGTCAAGTTTATCGGACAAATCACTATGCTGCTCTTACGTATGTTAGTGACAAATTTCAGTTGCACTCATTTTTGCAGTCACTTGACCGACAGATATAAACAGCAAATACGCTGTTGTATATAAATTTTATTACAGAAAACTATTTCACATAATTTATGGCGTTAAATACTTTTCAAGATAGCCGCCATCTTTCTCAACCTCTAAGTTCAGTTTGATTTTGGTGGGCTTCAATTTTGGTGGGCTTCAGAGGAGACCATGCTTCCTACTCCCAGTAGTTCATCAACTCCTTTCACTATGAACTATACCACGTAGTTGTAAGCTCTGCCTCCTTAATACAATTAGGGTCATTATTCAACTGCATAACAACACCGGACTTACCTGCCACTTTTGTGGTGAGTGGGTATCAAAATCCTCTCTCTGTCCTCAACGACAGTGCGGTTCGGTTGTATCTCTATCCGAGGACAGGCATGCAATCAAAAAAATTATATAATTTATGTTGAATATATTGATTAAAATCTGCGAAGATGATTATAATAAATAAAGAACAGATAGGAAAAAAGTGACTTTATTCTAAAATAGCTACTTGCACTAAATCGCTGAAAAACAGCGCAGTATAAAGAAAAAAGGCCTTAAACTTAATAAAATAAAATTTTTCATCAAAATGTTTGTTATTATTAAAAGTAAAGATGAAAGTATTATTAAATAATTTTCAAATTTTTTTAATCCTTTCTAACACGTTCGAAACATTGGTAAAAATCTTGTTTTTATTTTCGTTAGTTGAGAGGCAAAGCGTTACGAGAGCTTACAATGGGAAATGTAATATTACATGGTGCTTACGTATTATCGGGAGGACCTTTAAAAAAACGACTCAAAAATTAAAGTAAATTATTTATTGAAACGGTTAAAACAATAAAATGGAATTACATTTGTAATTCCGGAGGCCAGAACGTCGCAATTGCTTCCAAAAGTGACTCAAAGACATCAGTACAGGCAACATGCTTCCGCCACATGAATTCGGCCAAATACGACTCCAAATGGTGACGTGCAGTGCCACAGTGCTTCTTGTTTCGCCACTTTGTCGATCCCCATAGGCGTTCCACTGTCTGCGTATGAGCCCCGGTGTTCGAATCCACAAAGTTGTACTTGTGGTTGACGTTGAGGTGATGAAAGCCTGATTTTTCCAGTTCCTTGGTGTTATAAGCGGGGAAAAAAAAGAAAAAGTAAAAATCAAAGGTCCTCCCGATAATACGTAAGGACCTATTACATTATTCACTTTTTTTTCCGGTGACAAACACGTTAATTTGGAAATTATTGCAAAAATCAAATAATTATCGGATATTAATGAAACTTTCAGAACTTATTTACAAACGAATGAAATTATTTTTTAAATCATTATTTCTAAAAAATATTAGTAAAAATATTTTTTTTTACATCTGTTACCCCCGCCTCAACGTAAATTCATGAAATTTCAATCAATTAAATTCTGCAGGCAAAGTTGGTTTTATTAGTTATACGCGGGAGTTATTAGTGAATTTGAATTATTGTATTACTTTTTGAAACCATTTAGTCCCGTTTACCGAAAATCTGGTCCGAATAGTAAAATAAAAAAATGCAATAAAACCATTACCTTATCTAAACTTATTTATAAATGGAACTTTGTGTGTGTGTGTGTGTGTGTGTGTGTGTGTGTGTGTCCGTTACCTATAGACACCGAAACCGCTGAACCGATTTTCTTGAAAATTTACACAGTTGTACTATCAGCATCTGCGAGTGTTCTTAGCTAGGATTTGTGTTGAGGTACCCCCGATAAATATCGAAAATCGATAATCGAAAAAATCGGGTTATAGAAGGAGTGGTCCGATTTTAATCAAATTTGATACACTCATAGACAAAGACATAAGAAACGATATTCAGAAGTTTCAGTGTTGCAGTTCTTACAATAGTGCAGAAAATCGATAATATATATATAAAAGGCAAAATGTTTGTCTGGGTGTCTGTTTATCTGCTTGTATGTCCGTATTTTTTCAGCTTTTTTTTTTAGTTTTTGCTTCGGGTTTGGCTCTAAGTAGGTATAATTGTAGTTCTTAGTCTCAGCCATAATACCATTTACTCAGAGGACTTATTTAGCCTTCAAAATTCAGTTTACGAGGAAAAAAACTTATTTGATATCGATACCAGGAAATCAAAATTTGACTTACATCCATTCATTTTTCTTTCAGTCTACGGTTTCGCTTTAACTGGAACAACTATTGCTTTTTAGTCTTTTGTGCCAACGTCTAAAGCGTCTGAGCTCCAGGGCTATGCATTAGATTTAAACTTTCATTACATCTAAGGAACGCCGGACTATACAGCTAGTTTATTTAGGTAACTTTTTAATTGATTTAATAAATAATATTAACTACAGATATTAGAGTGCTAAAAAAAAAAATTTGATTAATATTGAAATTTTAAAAGAATTGCTTTCATTTTTGTTTGTTTAATTATAAAAATTTATAAAACTTCAAAAATATTTTCAAAATGTTTTCTAGACTTGCAGATGTTATGTTGGTTGGTTATGAAGTGAAGACTATAGTTACTAATCGAAATTGAAAACTTAGTACAAATTATCTCGCCATCGTATTTTTAAAATAACTTTCAATATTTTTGTTTGTGTATTTGAATTTTTCTTTTATGATAGTTTCTATGTGTACATTAAATTGTCATGTGTTTCAAAGTTTCTTCCCCTTACCGGATTAAATTTGTACAATTATGTCACTTGTGGTCGCCTTACACTTATCTCTAATCTGGCAACCTGTTAATACCTTTGATATACTGCGGACAGGTCCAAAAGTTCAAATCTGTGAATAAGAAATAGTTTTATTCTAAATTTCATGCTATAAAAAAGTAATACTTGTGTAAACAAGAATAATTTAACATAAAAGTTGCTAGTTTTTCAAAAATAGTGTCACATATATATAATTTGTTTTTGCAAGATTTTCAAAACCGAGAATTTTTGTTTACAAGTGTGCTGATCGCTCAAATATGGTAGAAAACTTGAAAAATTGAACAGTTTTATATTCCAGTCAGTATAATTTCTGTTTGAAATACAACAGAGTATTTTGCTTGAAACAGTAAATTTAATCATTTATCTTTCAATTAAAACTAAAATCAAAGTTTCAAGAGAAAAAATATTTTTAAAAATTAAATTTAAAATTAGTTATTGATAATGGGGGGAGGTACCTAATCTAAAATGTTTCATTTTAATAAGCTTCTTCAAAGATTTAAAAAATATCTCTGAAGAAGCATTTTCAAACTGAAACATGTTAGATTAAGACAGTTTTCCTATTTGTTCTTTACTTATTCTATTATTATTATAATAATATATATATAAATTAAAACAGAAATGTTATTCCATGGTTAAGCGGAAGTTTGGGCCTATTTCAGACGAACCATCTTCAGCTTATCTTTATTGTACAGAAGATATTACACGAATGAAATTCCCAAATAAAAAACCCAAACAAAACCAAAAACAGAAATTAAATTAAGCATCTTTCATATATGTGTGTGTGTGAAGGTCATTGCGTTTATTAGCCATGTGGGTGGAAAATAAAGTTTTTAATATTCCTAAGATTTCAATTATTTTAACAATAATAATTTTGATGTTGTGTAATATACTTATGAATTGAATAATTATAGGGAGCCTTCTTGATATATAAAACTAAATTAATAATTAGAATTTCATCAGTATGTAAGCCCAGTAATGGTTGCACGGTGATTTGAGGTCAGTAAATAGGCGTAGCACTGTACAAATTAAGTTACTTTCCGGTCATCCTGACCGCATAAATCTTTCGTCTTTTACTAAAGATTTCCGTGACTGGGAATATATAAATGAGTCTAAAGACTAATTTTTGAAACCCTGCTTTAATGTGGGGTGAAAAGTATTCAAAACAAACTGATCACTTTTTTCTATTTTAATTTCCGCTATAATCCTATTCACACTAACAAAATTCCTTCTGTCTGTCATTTTGAATTTAGTGAATCTGATGCCGTTAACAAGAACGTCCTTCCCGTACCTGTTAAGAGAAAATGAATATCTGAGATAATTGGCTCAAAGACACCAATTTTTCAAGTTCAGCAAAAATTAAACTAAAAATCTTAATGTTATATTCTTCCATATACATCATCAAAAGTAGTAACGGTTTCCCTGGGTAATTACTGCTTACTTGTAAAAGATTTCAACTTTTGTTCGATTGGTCCAACAAGAGTTGCAACTTTGAAAAGCCAAATTTTGATATCCTATGATTTAAAAAAAAAATGTTGATCTGGTCTTTTATAGTCACACACAATTGCATCAATAATATATAAACATCTGTCCAACAAAGTTGCGTCTAATTTTGGAACTAATGTATAACATTCTGTCCACCATTTAAATTTTTACTAACATGTGAAATAGTTTTTGCCCATCCATTAAATTTTTCAGGAAAACCTAATAAGTTTCTTCTATAATATTGTAGAGCACAAATTTCATCATCTAAAAGAATACACTTTTTTCAGAGGTTTCATTAAAATATCACCAAGAAATCATCAAATTCAGAATCTTATTATATCTAAGCTGGTAATGTATTGAATTTGGGTAAATTAAAATCATCGTGAAGTCTGTTATATATTGACCGAGATGTAACAAAATATTCAATATATATATGCCCTGATGTATTTTCTTGAAAATGTGTCAACATCTAATTTTGCACATTTCACACAGAAGCAGAAGTAATATTTGTTGGTTTTGGTTAAGGACTAGGTAATACAATTAAAGTAAATGAAATATTGATGGTGAATTTCTGGAACGCAGGTGTCTTGTAAGAACCAGTTTCATTATCAGATAGAAAATGCCTTTCACAAACAACAGTAATGCTGTCTCATGGTATACCTTTTAACCATTTTATTCCCTCATTCTAATCTTGGGGAAGACAAAATGCACAAGCCTTTTTTTGACAATTATTGTTACCACGACAACCTGTTACATAGCACGCTTTGATCAGTTTGATAACTATCTCTTTGTATTGAAACTAAAATTATTTACGAAGCTATTGCTTTTGTATAATGTTTCTAAAAAGTGTATGAACCTTATAGGCGTTTGGATTCAGAATTACTAATTTAAATTTTGTATGAATGTGGGATTTTGTCATTTTGTGTTATTTTCCATTGTCTTTAAGGAATTAGGTGGTTCCACATTGTTTAACTCTAAGGGTTTGTTTTATGTTGAAGAAACATCATTAAAATGTTTGGATAGTCGTATTTTATTCATGGGATGAATCGATCCCATATTCCCCCATAAAAATGAATTAAAAGAATTCACATCACTTAATGAAACCATAGAAGCATATTTACCAAAAACGCTCTTCGGTTGCAAATTCATTCTAGATGCGGGAAGGGAACTGAGCTCTTTGGTATTAATGGGAAGACAAATCAGAGCCCTTACAACGATGTCTTTTGCAATGAATGAATAAAGAGGCAAATCCAAAAGAAGCAAATTTCCTGATAGAAAAAAAGAACACAACCAGGCTATACTTGATAAAAACAAACAACATGTACAGACACACGCAGGCCTGTTCAGATGCAAGAAACGGGGTGGATGATGTGGAAATGGAAGGGCAGGAACAAGAAGAGGCAGAAAGTTACAAAAGTGGAACAGGGTAGAAAATGGAAGAAAGTGAGAAT
The DNA here is from genome assembly GCA_037127315.1 of Ascarosepion bandense. NCBI lineage: Eukaryota > Metazoa > Mollusca > Cephalopoda > Sepiida > Sepiidae > Ascarosepion > Ascarosepion bandense. The sequence continues at coordinate 650,207 of JBBBDQ010002448.1, read as the reverse complement.
GAAAAGACAGACGAATATGAATAAAAAATGAAGATAGACCAAGATCAGTATTAAGGAAATATCAAAAAAAGATAAGCGGAACAATACAATACAAAAATAATCAATAATCAATAATCTTCTTCATTTTCTATGTGCCTTGTCCTTTCAGGACGTAGGTGTTCATGACCTTCCACGTCCACTTATCCCTGATGGCTCTTAGCAAACTTTCTCCTGTTACACCAGGCTACCCCCGTTCTGTCATCCACCTGCTTAGGCCCTTCAAATATGTTATCCACTGCTTTCCCCTGTCTAGTTTCCCCTTTATCTGGCTTATTAGTATCAGGTTCTTCAAGCCCTTCTTCCTCATTGCATGTCTCAGGAACTTCAGTTGTCTCTTTCTGATGCTCAATATTAATTTCCTTTTCATTTCCATCCTTTCCAACAACTCATCATTGCTCACATGCTCGGTCTATGATATCCACAGCACCCTTCTGTAGAACCACATTTCAGCTGCTTCAAGTTTTCTTTTCATCTTTGATGATATTGTTCAACATTCATTGTCATATTGAAGAACTGACATCATATAGCAATCTAGTACTCTCTTCTTTGTTTTTAGTGAAAGTTTCCTGTTTCTTAGTACTTTACTCAACTTCTGGAATGCTTCCTTCGCCATGCCAATTCGCCTTCGGATTTCTGTGTTACACTTTCCGTCTTCTGTTAGAACACTTCCCAGGTATTTAACTTTTTGTACATGTTTGATTTTAATAACCTCACCTCTATTTGGAATAAAAAAAAAATAATCAGTAGTAGTAAAAGAAAAAAACAAGGGTGTACGACCTCTCCGGTTAAGGGAGGTGTAGTATCGTATGCAAATTAATAAGCAAACATAAGCAGAGAATATCTGGAGAAGTAAGACACAAAAAACTCTGCCGTCCCAAAGGACACGGAGAGCTGTGCTACGACTACTGCTACTAAGAAATGCGAAGAATAACAGGTATTTTATTTGGAGTGAATCCATCACGTCGTCCCATATAACACAATTATCTAATCAAAATTACACAGTTTAATATTTTTAATGTACATTTTTTAAAATATTAAACTGATTAATTTTGTTTTACATTTTTCCGACAAAAATGCTTGCAAAATTCAACCTACATGTATTAAATGTAAATAATTATTTTTAAGCCACTATGTTTGTTATGAAGAAAATATCATAGAAAATATTAAATTGAATTTTTAGTAAACTTTTTTCAAATACGCAAATTTATGATTTTTGAAAGATTATCAGTACTAAAAGGTACATTTTTTTTTCTTGAAAAGATGTTAACAACAGACTTTACATATTATAACGAACACACGAATTATTCCTTTAAAAAAATGAATTTTATAACAGCATCATAAAAAATAAATTAAAGTTTTGTGACACAATTTTAATAATGACATTTTTGTGAATTCAGTCATTTAAAGTGCCATACGTAATACATGCTTGGACGATCATGTCTTGAAAGAGACATAACTGACTAGGCAGAAGATTATACCTCAGTAGGTTCCCATTCCTTTCTGCGGTAGACTGGTTGCCAGACAAGGCCATAGAACCCAGTCTGTTCTATTATTTAACCCATAACTGGGGGAAGAGACGGATTAATAACTTTACCAAGGGTATTTGCGCGTAAGTGAATGCAAGAAATTCAACTGGAACTCGAACTCGGCACTCCGAATTCTCGCTCCGACCCGATATCCGCAGTACCACATCCACACATTTTGTGAATTACACTGTTTAAAATAATCGTAAAAAAAAGAGGAAGACGATATTGACAAGACAATGAATAATGTCATAACTTTTACATTTCTATGGTATATCTAAACTTATTTATAAATGGAACTTTTTCTGTGTGTGTATATGTCCGTTACCTATAGAATCCGAAACGGCTGAACCGATTTTCTTGAATATTTACACAGTTGTAATATCAGCGTCTGCGAGTGTTCTTAGCTAGGTTTTGTGTCGAGGTACCCCCATAAATATAGAAAATCGGTAATCGAAAAAATCGGGTTATAGAATGAGTGGTCCGATTTTAATCAAATTTGATACACTCATAAACAAAGACATAAGAAACAATATTCAGAAGTTTCAATGTTGCAGTTCTTACAATAGTGCAGAAAATCGATAATATATTTATATAAAAGGCAAGAAATTTGTGTGTGTGTCTGTTTATCTGCTTGTATGTCTGTATTTTTTCAGCCTTTTTATTTTAGATTTTGCTTCGAGTTTGGCTCTAAGTAGGTATAATTGTAGTTCATAGTCTCAGCCATGATGCCATTTACTCAGATGACTTATTTAGCCTTCAAAATTCAGTTTACGACGAAAAAACTTATTTGATATCGATACCAGGAAATCAAAATTTGACTTACATCCATTCATTTTTCTTTCAGTCTACGGTTTCGCTTTAACTGGAAACAACTATTGCTTTTTAGTCTTTCGTGCCAACGTCCAAAAAGTCTGAGCTCCAGGACCATGGATTAGTTTTAAAGCTTTCATTACGCCGGGCTAGACTGTTAGTTTATTATATTTTTAAGAACATTTGTAGAATTTTAATAAATTTATTGAATTTATTATTATTAATTCTGTGGTGAATTAGTAAAGATAAGTAATTAAGAACTAAAAGCATTGTGGAAAAAACCCAACTAAAAAAAAAATAACAAGTCAGTGCGAAAAGCAAATTCTTAATCCTGAATGGATTAAAAACAGAAAATTCATAATGACATTATTTCACGTGTAAAAGCGAAAATTCCTGCTGGAGCCATTCACATGACCAGATTTAATTACTTAAGGACATCCTGTGACCGGTCAACAGTGTCACACATGGAAGCTGTAAAGACGACAAGCTAAAATGTAACGAGAGAAGCTTCAAGGTGACCCGGACATTTGTCCTCTTTCTCTTTCCTTCTTCTGATTCCTTTTACTTCTACTTCCCCATCCAAAGACATTTCCACTGAATACATACATACATACATACGTACGTACGCATATACTCTTTCAACAATTACTACCACGAATATTTTCTACAAGTCTTGATACCCATAACTTTATCATTGAACACGAACTCTACTCTTAACTTCTTAATGTTTCTAATTGCACATTAACTTCTACAAGTTGTGTTAGTCTTTCTTTTTAATAAATTTCTATTTTAACATGAAAAATGTAAATTTTATTCTTACACTATTCCCGACATTCCATTCTGCCCACTACCGCCATTCTGATAATTCTGATGATGATAATTTTGCATAAATCCTGTATGCTGTAGGGAGTTCGGTTATGTCTGACACAAGGCCAAATCAAAGAAATGTTAACCAGCCCCCTACGTCTTCAAATTCATTATTATGTGTCATTTTGCATTTATTTCTTTTAATTTTTATGAAAGTCATAGACAGAACATACGTTAAATATACATGAGATTTTTTTTGTGAATTACATTGTTTAAAATAATCGTCAAAAAGAGAAAGATGATATTGACAAAACAATGAATAATGTCTTCTCTTTTACATTTTGTGGTACATTTTAAATTATATTTTTAAGAATACTTGTAAAATATTAATAAATTTATTGAATTTAATTGGTCTTAATTCTGTGATGATTTCATTGTGTCATTTTGAATTAATTTCACAGTGAAAAATGTAAAATTTTTCATTTCTACTATTCATTTACGAAAGACAGATAGATAGAAGATACTTAAAAAAAATACATGCTTGTTTTGTTAAAGAAACATTAATTATTCATGAAAAATTAATGTTATGCTTAATATGTTTTTTGTTGAAGAACAAAAGCATAGAGAAAATGTTAAATTTAAGTTAACTTTATTAATTTTAAAGAGCACTTGTGAATTTCACATTGAAAAATTTTGATTAAATTCAGTTTCAAATTAAAAAAAAAACAAATAATATATTTACTTCAGAATCATAAATAATCAGCTTAATTTAATGTAAAAAGTCAAAATTTTTTTTTAAAAATTCTAAACATAATTCCAGCAACGAACATTCACGTGGTAATTGTTCGCCTTGATTCACTCAGTTACTCAGTGAATAGAACTGGTATAAAGATTGACTTGGTTTATCTTGGTTTATCTATATATATGTATATATATATATATATATATATATATAAGTGTATTCTTTTTCATCAAATATTAATAGGATTAACCACTATCCTGTATTTATCATCTTCAAATATATCTATTCTTTCGCTGAGAATTCATGAACATGATTCAATCTGAGCTCCACTAGAAGCAATTTTACAAAGGTTAATGTCATTTCTTTTATTAACCAATAGAGTGGAAAATATAAATTTAATATTTCACTGGTTCTTATTATTTCAGCCATGTTTTTTTAAATTTACATTCCGTGCAATAAACATATTCATGGAATAAATATGAGAATCCCTCCTCATACATAAACGCAAATTATTAATTATGATTTTATTAGAATGTTACACGGTACTTTGAGGTTAGTAAATGGGTGTGGTACCTCCTCTCATTAAGTTTCTTGTAAAAATTCATTTTTCACCGAAAAAAAGTTCAACTTCAGACTTTAAGATATATTATTCATCAAATCAGTTAAACGTTTGTCTATATAAAAAAAGGGTATATATTTATTGCATTTTTGTTTTCACAATTCGGAGCAGATTTACTAAAAAAGGGCTAGTTTTGAAAAAACAATGACAAAAAAAATAGCAGTTGATTAACATTCCCTAATGACTCCTGAATTTAGTTAATTTTAGGTAAACTCACGCGAATCTTTAAATATTTCATGAAAATAATTGATGTTTGGTGGGGGGGAACATTTAAAAAATATTTTATGAATATTTTCTAAAAATTATTATTTCCAAAATGTTTTCAGTCATTTTTAAAAATTAATAAAATTTTCATTAAAATCCAGCCATTATTTGACTTTATCAAGAATTTCAAAATTAATGTTTTTCACCGGCAAAAAAGTGACTTTCGTAATATTACGTTTGCCGTAGTATAACCTTTGTAAAAACTGCGTCCCTCACGGACGAAAGAAAAACAAGATTTTTACAAAAATTTCGAACATGTTTGAAAGAATTTAAAAAATTTTAAAAAGTAATTAAAAATACATTGATCTTACCTCTTAATAATAACAAAGATATTTACCCTACTCCTCCACTTGAGCGAGATGTGACACAAGGTCTTTTTTAAGGTGGGGATCTGACCGCACACGGACGGGCACAGGGACAAAAATTCCTCAGTTCCCTCAACCGCCGGTTGAGCTGGCCCCGGTGACGCGCACTTGGTCCACCCCTCTAGTGCAATGGGGTGGCGCGGCCGCGAGATCGGGCATCTTTCAGTGTAATTTTTCTCAGCTGCGACCCTGTCCACGCGGACGGAGCTACAACTGAGGGGCACTCTGTCTTCTTGGAGAGATATGCAACTGAAAGATGATTTGGGTCCCTACCCGATACAAAAATGTGGCGGGTAAGGATAAAAAAAATAATAACAAACATTTTTTTAAAATCATTATCAGTTATAAAAATCTTATTTTGCTATGCAAGTATGCAAGTAAGCATGTTATGTCCATTTAAACTGAGAATATCGAGTCTCTTCAAAAGGTTAAATCTTAAAATGTTTTCTTTGGAATGTCGAATTGTGAAGCCTTTATACAAACGATTTACTGACCACGTACCAAGCCTTGGTCGGCAACCAGTCTACCGCAGAAAGCAATGGCAACCTACTGCGGGATAATCTTCTGCCCAGTCAGTCATGTCTCTTTCGAGACATGATCGCCCAAGCGTGTATCACGTATGGCACCTAAACTGACTGACTGACCAAGCTAATAAATCACCGGATTTATTAGCTTGGTAGGTGGTCAGTAAATCGTTTAATATTTAGAAGATCCTAAATATTTTAGCAATATTATGAATTTGGATTTTGTGTAATATACACACAAATGGAATAATTTTAAGAAGAAATCCAGATATCTAAAATTAAATTAATAATTAGAATTTAATTAGAATGTAAGCCCAGTAGCTGTTGCTCGGCGATTTGAGGTAAGTAAATGAGCGACAGAGGCATCGCTTCTCGGCCTTTTGGCTGGGGAGCGAAATGACCAAAAAAGACCAGTTATGACCAGTTTAGACCGGTTATGAACCTATCCACCGCAGTGGATAGGTAATATTTGACCAGTACCTGGGCGTACGCGCTCAGGATCCCCACATTAAAAAAAGACCTTGTGTCACATCTCTCTCAAGTGGGGGAGAAGAGTAAATACCCTCGGCCTTTTGGCTGGGGAGCGAAATGACTAAAAAAGACCAGTTTAGACCGGTTATGAACCTATCCACCGCAATGGATAGGTAATATTTTACCAATACCTGGGCGTAAGCGCTCAGGATCCCCACATTAAAAAAGACCTTGTGTCACATCTCTCTCAAGTGGGGGAGAAGAGTAAATACCCTCGGCCTTTTGGCTGGGGAGCGAAATGACCAAAATAAGACCAGTACAGACCAGTTCTGAACCTATCCACTTCGGTGGATAGGTAATATTTGACCAGTACCTGGGCGTACGCGCTCGGGTTCCCCACATTAAAAAAGACCTTGTGTCACATCTCTCTCAAGTTGGGGAGAAGAGTAAATAATGCTTACGTCAGAGGCATCGTGTTTCGGCCTTTTTGGCTGGGGAGCGAAATGACCAAAATAAGACCAGTACAGACCAGTTCTGAATCTATCCACTACGGTGGATAGGTAATATTTTGACCAGTACCTGGGCGTACGCGCTCAGGTTCCCCACGTTAAAAAAGACTGTGTCACATCTCTCTCAAGTGAGGGAGAAGAGTAAATACCCTTACGACAGACGCACTCGCCTGACGACGCTATGACACTGTCAGCCCTCTGCCTTCGGGTAGAGGGCGCTTTCTGCTTCCGAGCAGAGAGCAATAACCCAGTCGTGGTTCCGCCGAAGGGTAGAACCACGACTCGGCAAAAATAGACAGACATTTTTTGGCCCGGCTATATGGCCGGGAATACCCACTATAAAATGACCATGTGTCACATCCGGCCTTGCGTGGGAAGGCTAGTAAATACGGCTTTTCCGGTCATCATGTGCGGATAAATCTTTCGCCTTTTACTAAAGATTTCCGTGACCGGGAATTTGTCAATGAATCTAATGACTTATTTTTGAAGCCCTGCTTTACGGCAGGGCAAAAAGAACCCAAAAATAGACTAATCCCTTATTTTAATACTGGCCTCTTATTCACGCTAACAATATCCCTTAAGTCTGTCGTGTTGTTGAATCTGATATCTTTGGCGGAGAAAAATTACTTTCCCTTTAAACCAAAAATAAGTGAGAAATCTAATTTTTTTATTTTATAAACATCAACAAAATTTCATCGTAACAGTCCTCACTAACTATTTCATCTTCTACATGTGCGATTTTCCCAAAAAGACGTGTCACTTGGTATTACTAACACAAATATTAGTGTGCTAGTCACCAACTAAAACAAAATTGTGTATTTCGAACATAATAAAAGCTTCAGTGAATCCGTCTTTTTTTTTTTTTTTTCGTATACAGAATTTCGTTTGTTTTTTCACCGTGAGAAAATAACTGCTGTGGTTTTGTTAATTTGGATGATATCACCAATTTGCTGGCCACCAAATGCAACACACCTGTTTTTGTTTTCAGGGAAAGTGGCAGTCATATTTGCTGGTTTATATCTTTTATCGAAATACCTTGAAAAATTAACAGGCTTGTTGATTTATACGAGTTTTCGATTGCCGAAAAATGTGCAAACTTGTCAGCAAAAGAAAGAAGGCTGTTGAAAGATTATCAACAATTTAATTAAATGTAACAATCGTACTACGGTTTCGTCCCGACCGCTGTTATTCTACGCTTGAAGATCTTATAGACATTCCATGTATGGCTGGGGGTGCTAATAACTTCTACAAGAGAGTTTGTCTCTCGTGGGGCTCTCTATGTACTGTAATAGAATAAGGAAAGAATAGGAACTTTTTCAAAGAAAAATTTAAAAAAAAACATGGAAACAGTATTATACATGTATGTTTTGATCAAATTAGTTCTTATTAGTCAGACATGTCAAGTCTATTAAAAAACAATAAACAATTTTTAAATGTATGTGCGTGTAACATTTTGAAATGTAAAGTGTATAATAATCTATGTTTGTGTGGAGACGCTTGTCTTATTTCTTCATTAAAGGAATAAATAATTTTAAAATATACGAGTGAGATGTATTTTTAACGGCAATGCCTGTGGCTAAATATGAAACTCATTTTGGGGGGAAAACTCTTTCTTCTTGCGTCAGGAAACGGTTAATAATTCCAACAATTAGATTATGTCGATGCTTATAAAATGAAGAGATACTGCTCGAAGATTTCTCAATTTTTGTTGATTCTGAAACTGCATATCCTTTTCTTGATCTCTGTCTATCTAACTATCTCTCTCTCTCTCTCTCTCTCTATATATATATATATATATATATAATGAATACCTGGAGCAGAATACAAGATAACAAATGTCAAATACGAAACGTGTCTCAATATAGCATGTTTCACGTTTGGTAATCATTCTTCAGAGACCGATTGAAAAAAAAACAAAAAAAACAAATACACTGTATACTTTTTGTTCTTTATTCTATCATCATATATATATATATATATATATATATATATAAAGGAATAAATATATATATATATATATATATATATATATATATATATAGGAATAAATATATATATATATATATATATATATATATATATATATATATTGTAGGAGATAATTATATTTACGAGTCGACTCGGCGTAACTTGGTTCATGAAATAAAACCGGAAATAAAGTAAAATAAACTTTTGTTTATTTTCGTAAAAAAAAATAAAAGAATTATTTTTGTACAAAAATAAAATTGTCCGTAAAGCTGTAAGAAAGGAGGGAAAGGTAGGACGATGTGTAGCGAGGGAGATGAGAGAAAGAGAGGGTGAAAGAATGTTCGCTGATCCATGATACTGCCTGTTGTGTGAACTGCTGGATTCTGTGTGTGTGTGTGTGTGTTTTCCAAGCTGTCGCGTGCCCTTTTGGTGTGAGCTGGTTGCTCGGCCCTCTGCTCTGTTGAGAGTTTCTACCTTCCTTTTATCTGGATAGTGAGACTCCGGGGAGATCAAGAAATGTATTTCTTATGTCGAGCCCTGATTGGTCAAAAAACATATTTTTGACCACGTGGTGTGCTTTCCACTACGTCCGAGCTTTTGGGTGCGCCATTCTTGTTTTTGACCCCACAGGGTATGGTAAAGCGTGAATTCCCGCGCAATTGTATTTTTTTGAGATACACGTGGTGTGAATTTTTATTGTGTGTGTGTGGAAAATAGAACAAGAAACAGCACAATATATATATCTATATATCTATATATATATATATATATATATATATATATATATATATATATATATATATAGTACAGAAATTAACGAAGATTAACAAAATGGTTATAAACAAACCGACAATTTGAAATTATTTGTTTGAACATTATTTTTTATCGATACTCGTATTTAAGTAGATATTCTGTTTATAATCAAACAGTATTATATATTTATTTCTACCGGCCTGATTATTTACGATAAATTTTTGTAACGAAAATGTCTGTCATTCGGCAGGACTCGAACCTGCGACCCCTATCAACATAGGGGAAGCCACTAATTGATCTGGCACTTTTTAGACTTTTCGACTACGAATGAACAACAGCCTAAATGAAGTCAAATCAAGACTACATAACACAATTTTCGATTCACGCAAATAACCATATCTACTATGAAATGTATTGTACTGTCAACCAATGTAAACATGTTACGGAAATTAACGAAGATTAACGAAATGGTTATAAACAAACCGACAATTTGAAATATTTGTTTGAACATTATTTTTACTTGATACTCGTATTTAAGTAGATATTCAGGCCAGTAGAAATAAATATATAAATATACTGTTTGATTATAAACAGAATATCTATTAAATACGAGTATCGATCAAAAATAATATTGAAACAAATAATTTCATATACCCTGATTCAGCACTCTGGAAGAATGGGAGACTTTGAAAAACAGTAGCTACTCTAGCATCTACGCATCGTTCATTCAGCAATGAATTAGAACACTCTCAGCTACTGGGCGTGTAATGATAATATACACGCTAAAAGGTCTGCCTCCTTCTATCGAGCGCCCGTAGCTCAAAGGTAGAATCGCCGACTGACGCCAATTCGGTCGAGTGTCAATCCTGAGTAAAGGGCAATCGGCTGTCTAACCGTACTGATGAGCTGTGATGCGGCGAAGCAAATCTGTCTGCGGATGACATATATATATATATATATATATATATATGAGATGTGTTTGTGTGTATTATTCTATATTAGGCAAAATCTGCTGGCAAACTTATTAGCAGCACCAGCGTTACTTGAAATATAGATGTCACTAAGTGAATCAATCTGTTGAATGATTCTTTCATTTCGCCTCATTCAAATTGTTGATAATCTTCCAACAGCCTCGTTTCTTCTGTTGACACCTTTTTGTTGATCGAAATCTTGTCCAAATCAACAAAACCACAGCATTTGTTTTCTCACGTTGATACAAAAATCGAAATTCACTAGACAAAAATTCGGCGAAGTAAATAAACGAGCGCAAATGATTAACCCGTAAGCAAACAACGTTAACTGGAGTGTAAAACTAGAAAATTGTGTCGTGGTTGGTGATGTCTAGTGGTAATACTCAGCGATTCCTTTTTGTGCTTATCGCATCAGTAGAAGATGAAATATTTAGGGAGAACCTCTGACCTGGGAAACAACCCTTTAAACAATGTAATTGTATTGACGACTGTGAAATTACCAAATTTTGATTGAAATGGAAAACAGTCTGACACAATCTACCTTTCCCTGGTACAGTAACGCCATGAACGGCTCCAGATTTAGGAGTCTAAAGGCATTGTTAGCGTGGAAGGGATAAAAATGGAGGTTAAAATAAGTGAGGGATCAGTTTCTTTTGGGACTTTTTTTTTTCACAAAATAAGTGTTAGACTCATTGACATTTTCCCGGTTATGGAAATCTTTGGTAAAATGCGAAAGATTTATCAGCAACGAACGACCGAAAACCAACGTTTTATTTATTGTATATTTATACAATTGAGGCACAAAGCCGAAAGTGGGCGGAAAAAGTTGGTCAGCACTGTCTATCCTAGTCCTAGTTAATCCGACCTCCGACCCAATCACTCATAACAATTTTGTCCATTGACCATAAAAACACATGCGTCGTCATACAATCTCGCAGACACTATAATACCACATATTAACCAGGGACGTAATAAACCACCATGACGAAAAAATTTCGATTATAAAATAGTTAGAAATCTATGACATGAAAATGAGTTGTTGGTGGGTAAGATGAACTCAAAACAAACAAAAATAAACAAAATATTCAAACAAAATGTAATAAATGTTTGAAAGAACTGTCCACCCTACAAAACTAATAGAGGCTGCTGTATTCTACGAATCGGCAAAATCAAGAAACACAATCACTAATGGAGTGGGAAGGGATAAACTAAATCTGGGCAAGGGAAGATAAAAATACACTGACCCGGTTGAGATAAAAATAAGGAGGCCGAAAAAAAAAATAGGGAGGTTGGGAATCTCACCGCGGATCACAACAAAAGATATGCCAGGCACAGGCAGAGAACAATACTTACTCACATTAACTAAGAAACAAAAAATCTCATTTACTTTAGAGAGGGTTCACAGAAAACCGTCCAGTTGTGTCAAAGAGAAATTTTAAAACAAAAAAATCAAGGCTGGCCCCTTTCACGCACATTACACTTGCCTCTTACCCACTTTTTGCTGAAATCTGTCGATATCAAACGCTTTCTATCACATCTGATCTTCATCTTCAGCTGATAACGAAAGAATATGACAAGATGCTGATGAGAATAGCATCCGTAGCACAAGATTCTCTCTTTCCGCCTTGTTCATATCACCATTCTTCCTACGATTAGCAAGGTGGGAAACACGTTTCACCCCAGTATATAGGAGTGACACGTTGTCACACGCGCATGCGAGATCAATGATCAGGAACGGATCAAGCCGTCAACTCGCCGATAAAATTCCAGGAGAGGCGCACCTGAGGACAGTGGTAGAAGGTGTACGAAGCCGTTTTCTCTTGGTCAAGGTCACACCGGTGGCAATCAGGCATATTCACAAAGCCCCGTCTTGATCATCCTGTCATTTAAAGATAGCACATTCTGAATCAATCGCCAGGTAAGCGAAAACGGAGATACTGAGGTAATCGCTGCTTGCACCGAAGATCAAAAAGAGAACCGACAAGCTGAGTCGTCCACATAGAGGATCCCTTCTCGCAACCCCATCCACCTAATCACGATGCAATAGTCTCCAAGCCCGGGAAAGGTTATTAGACTGAGGAATGACCTGCAAGGCTGTTCTACACTCTCGGAGGAATTCCGATTAATAAGAGTAACGATAAGGTAAGCAGACCCTAACATTCCTCGACAAAATTCGAATCCTCTGTCTACACGCGGCATAGGAACGTAAGCCTCGAGGCGTGTCGGTGACTCACCAAGTGTGGAATCCCCAGCACTCCATGACACGGACGCCGTGATCAGATATTTCTGTTGACCTCATGCCCGCTACCACCCCACAAGAGGGAAGATAGCAGGCGCTCGAACGCCTTCTTGCTGCCATCACAGAGAGGGAGAACTCTGTTGTGGTCTTGTAGTCGTCAAAATTCTGCCCAACACCGTTGCCCTTGGAGATCCGATCAGGGATGGATCCCTGCCGAAACCAGTTGTTGAACTTGACCGTCAAAATAAGTAGAAAGATGAGCGACAACCTCAAGTAAAATTCATAGGTTAAGCCATCAAGTTTCGGAGACTTCACACTGCCAATTCTCTTCAATGCAAAGTGAACTACGCCCTCCGTTATCGGTAATCTCGCAGCTAGCCATTTCAGTCAAAGAAAGTCAGCCAAATAACTGCGAAACTCGTAGTCACTGAGACCAGGCTCCTTGATAAAGGCTTGAAAATTGCTACCGAAACGCCTCTCACATACTGCTTATCAAAGACAATCCCACCGACGTCTGTGGGGTAGGTTAGTTCAAGAACCCTATATAACGAGTGATGGAGTAATACTGGGAACTTCACAGCACACATTTGCAGTTACAATCTCCAGGTGTTTAAATGTAGGGTCAATAGACACCTCCTATCACACTAACTCCCAACTATTCTCAGAACACTCTCATCTACCCAACCCTCATTCTCAGTATCCTTACCCGCCTATCACCCACCCTCTGACATTTCCTATATTTAATCAGCCTTTCTCCACTCTACGTAGCCCCCTGCGCAGTAGTGGCAGTGACATGCCTTGCTCAGGGTGAAACGCTTATAAAAAAAAAAATTAAAAAAAAAATTCAGATCAGGAGAGCCTAATGAGGCCATTTCGATTTTCGAATAGTACTCCGTTGCTGTATCTAAGTGTTCCCACAATTTAAGCTTCACCTCAGTATTTCTAATAAGAGTTATTACATGGGAGACGTAGGGGAAATTACTTGGATCTTTAGTGGATATCCAATCCATAGAGAGACATTTAAATAGGGATCTCAGCAGTGCCCTCCTCTGTGAAGAAAAATCTTTTTCTAGGACTCTTCCATCTACTTGACATTTCCCGTTGAGGAAATATTTCTTCTTTTTAGGTGGAGTGGGACTGGTATAAGGGGAGGAAAAATTAGAATTTTCACAAGGAAGTTGGGGAGGCTCTTGGCCTTATTACTATGTGTCTATCGACTTCTCAGACGAAACAGGGACGGAATGAGTCTTTGGAACTTTTGCTTCCTTTTCCGCCCTACTCCTACCAGTCGTTTTCTCCCTCTTCGAAGTTATTTCTTTGTCCTTCTCTTCCTCTCTTCTCCTTTTCAAGAAGGAGGAACCTGGTGGCGCAACTCCCCTATTTCTATTTCTTGTTGCCGCTGCTGTTGTGACTATTTTTGCGACTGTTGTCTATGCTGTTCTGTTGATTGTTGTTTTACACCCTTATGCTGATGTTGCTGCAATTTTGCTTTTGGCAACTGTTGTCCTCGCTATTGTGTTGGCTGCTGCTTCAAACCCTGCTGCTGCCTCCTGCTGTTTCTTTTTCCCCTGTATGATATCCTGCTGACGAGGAGGGGTTGCTAGATTTTTTTTTTTGCCAATTTATCATTAGGGGCCTGACCAGGAGGACTCTTCTCCTGTATAGTTGCTTCCTTTGGAAACTCTTTTGCTTGAGTTGTAATTGTTGTCTGTTGAGGTGGTAGCATGCCTTTGTCAAATATCCCGTAGCGCAACAGAGCCAGCAGTGAGACCTCTTTCTCTCTACCTCAATGTATATTGTATGGCGCCGACATGTTAGTGTATTCGGGACCTCGGAGCTTCCTTGACAGCATGATATGTAACAACATGTCTCCCCTAGCAAATCCCGCTTTGCTGCCACCTCTCCTACTAAGCCATACTTAGAGGCCCCTAAGTGGTTCTTAGGCCCTTCAAATGTTATCCGCTGCCTTCCTCTGTCTCTTTTTCTTTCTATCTGGCCTGTCAGTATCAGGTTCTCCAAGTCCTCCTTCCTCATTGCATGTCCCAGGAACTTCAGTTGTCTCTAAGTGGTCCTCAGAAATATCGATGGTCATCCCATTTAATGTAATCCGCGTCTTGTGGGTGCCCATGTACTCAGTTTCAAGCCGAGGAAGTTTAATAATTAAAACCGTCCTGGCCACCTCTTTCGCTTTTTTCTCTAATGGCATGGCTTCTCCTTGCTATAACTTTTGTATCTAATTTGAGGCTTTTAGAATCTCTTCTAGAATTCTTCTAGAATCTCCCTGCTAACACCGATAAACTTTCGGGTTTTTATGTCTGTCGCTAGCAGGAAGATTGTTCAAGTTTCAATGGGACTTAGCGACTCTGGTACAGTCAGCAGAGAGGATACCTCAGCGCAACTTCATCCGCAAGTTCACGATGCAATAGCCTGCGAGACCGAGAAAGGTAAGAAGACCGAGAAATTACCTGCAAGGCCGCACGACACACTCCTAAGAAGCTCGATTGATTCCGGGTTTGGCCAAACCTGTTAAGAAATTTTAGATAGTCTTCAAATAACGCCAGCATGTTTTAAAGAATATCTCCAGAAAGCACTGTCTAGCGGTGGGGATGGACCGCACTGACACATGTTGATCAATTTGGGCGAGTCATTAAGTATACAAGTTACCACTACCCCTTGGTTTTTGTGAGCGTTTCTTCTACTACTTTTTCTTTTTCTATGTGCATTGTCCTTTCAGCACGTAGGCGATCATGGCCTTCCACGTCTCCCTATCTCTAGTGGCTCTTAGCACACTTTTTCCTGTTACACCACGTAACCCTCGTTCCATCATTCACCTGCTCAGGCCCTTCAAATATGTTATCCGTTGCCTTCCTCTGTCTCTTTTTCCTTCTATCTGGCCTGTCAGTATCAGGTTCTCCAAGTCCTCTTTCCTCATTGCATGTCCCAGGAACTTCAGTTGTCTCTTCCTGATGCTCACTATTAATTTTCTTTCCGTTGCCATTCTTTCCGACAACTTTTTCACAGCTATATCAAAATCCAAGACTTTGGCGTCAGTTCTTTCATTTTGAATTTTTCATTTCTGTGAACTGGTAGTGAAAAGAAAGTTCAAAAGATATAATTGGGTGGGGGTGAGAAGATAGAATGCCATAAAATCAAAGAATACTTAAAAAAGATTTTTGGTTTTTATTGAAACCGTTCCATTTTCCTTCTCATAGAGATAACTTCTTTCAGACTAAAAACTTCAAAAGCAAAGAAAATGTTACTTCAACATAATTATAAGTGTATTTTTCTTTTCTTAACTCAATTTTAAAGAAATTTAAAATGCGTTTTAAAAATGAAATGAATTATCAATTGCTTGCAATTTTTTGTATTAACATTTGTTTCGTATTTAAAATTACATTTTCAGGCAGTGTGAAATTTAAAATTTTTTTCTTTGTAGATGTAGATGTTTTTCTCAATTGTACCATAGTAGACACATTCACTTTTTCGCTTATAAAAGTATAGCATGATAAAAAGGCCTAAGACTCAATAAAAGGAAAGTTTTATCCTCAAAATATTTCTTATTATTATAAATAAAAAAGTTAATCCCTTCCGACACGTTCGACATTTTGGTTAAAAATCTTGTTTTTTTTTTAACGTCAGCGATTGATGTAATAAATTATGTTGACTGTTTTTGTGCTTTTTTTCTGGTAAAAACAATTGCCTTGGAATTTTTGTATTTGAATAATATATAATAGCATTGGTTTTTATTATTTTTCGAAAAAAGAAGCTTGATAACTTTTTTGTCCCTCAGATTTATTTTTATATAACAAGACTCCCTATGATCATTCCAGTCATCAATATAATACATCACATCGAAATTATTACTATTGTTAAAATAATTAGAATTTCTGTAATATTAATTCTCCACTCACCCGGCTAATAAACGCTGTAAGCGCTTTTTAATTCGACAGTTCTTTGTTAATATTTCCAGATTTAAGATTTTGAAGAGACTCTATATTTATAGTTTATATAGACAATACATGCTTATTTGCATAACACAAGAAGGTTATATATGATGATAATTAGAAAGACCCGTGTTGAATCAAAATTTTTAGCACTTAACTTAATAATTAAGTAATATCATACGCAGATGAAATATTCCTGATAGCAGGCACGGAAAAAAAACTAAAGACCGCCTACAGAAGGTAGCGAAGGAAAGCGTGAAGAAAGGACTAAGTATTAACTAAACGAAATCTGAATGTATAGTTAACAGCAAAAAGGGGAGTCTAAAATGCCAATTACAGGTTGGGGATACTAAAATCAAGCTGGTACAGAAATTTAAATACCTGGGAAGGGTTCTATTAGAAGATGAGTAAGACCCCCTACAGAAGGTAGCTGAAGAGAGTGATAAGAAAGGACTACAAATAAACTGCAAGAAAACAGAATGCATGGTTATCAGTAAAAAGGACAGGTCAGGATACTAGAATCAAGTAGGTACAAAAATTTAAATACCTTGGAAATGTTATAAGAAAAGAAGGAAAGTGCAATATAGAGATTCGAAGGCGAATTGGCCTGGCGAAAGGAAGCATTCCAGAAGTTGAGTAAAGTATTAAGAAACAGGACAATTTCGCTAGAAACAAGGAAGAGAGTACTGGATTGCTATGTGTTGTCAGTTCTACAATATGGCAGGGAATGCTGGACAATATCAAAGATGAAGGAAAAACTTGAAGCAACTGAAATGTGGTTCTACAGAAGGATACTGCGAATATCATGGATCGAGTATGTGAGCAATGATGAGGTGCTAAAATTAGGGAAACGGAAAGGAAATTAATACCGAGCATCAGAAAGAGACAGCTAAAGTTCCTGGGTCATGCAATGAGGAGGGAAATCTTGAAGAACCTGTTACTAACAGGCCAGATAGAGGGGAAAAAGAGACAGGGGAAAGCAACGGATAACGAGGGTTGTATGTTGTAACAGGAAAAGGCATACTAAGAGCCACCAGAGATAGGGAGACGTGGAAAGCCATGATCGCCTACGTCCTGAAGGAACAGGGCACATAGAAAAAGAAGTGCAACACTGAGATTAAAAGACATGGTGAAAGACGCATTCCAAATGCTATGTATTGAAAAACAGAAGGTGGACCTGAAGCAGACTACCACCACGTTTAATTTCCTTGTTTTTCATTTTTCTTTTTACTTTTTTCAGCGCAGTCCTATCGATTACTACCTTAGCTTTACGACTGACAAAAAAAATTTTGAAAAATTTCAATATTTAAACATTTTTTGGGCGGGGCTCAGTTTCTCATACAACGTTATAGTAAATCGAGCTTCCATTTTGAAACCAGTCGCCAGTACGACATTACTGCCACCTGTTAATTTTGTTTATTAGCAAATTGTTTGAACTTTTTTCAGTGCAATATTATTCTTTGCACCTTAAACTTTACGAATGACAAAAAAAAAAAAAAATTTGCCAAAATGTCAGTAAACAATTTTACGTGGGGACCAGTTTCTCATACAATCTTATAGTGGATTAAAAATGGACGATCGATTTACTTTAACGCTGTATAAGAAACTGACTCCAACAAATTTGTTTAAATATTGTAATTTTTCAAAATTTGTTTTGAAAATCGGAAAGTTTAAGTAACAATCGATAGAACTGCGCTGAAAAAAAGGTAAAAAAAAAACAACTGAAAAACAACGAAATTAACCTAAACAATGCGACCCCAATAGAAGTGGATTGAAAATGGATGATCGATTTACTATAACGTTGTATGTGAAACTGAACCCCCACCCACTCCAAAGTTGTTTAAATATTGTAATTTTAAAAAAAAATTTTTTGATAATCGGAAAGTTTAAGTTTAGTCACTGCGCTGAAAAAAGTAAAAAAAAAAATGAAAAACAGCGAAATTAAACGTGGTGGTAGTCTGCTTCCGGTACGCCAAACAGAAAAATTTCGTTGGAAGCAAAGAAAAGAATGTTGAACTGTTTTGCATAGAAATGTGTGTTCTAGTCGATTTCTGAAAAATTAACTAGAGAGATCATACTGAAGTAGGGATAACAGTCGGTTTGCACCGTGGTTGAGTTTCTGCCGTAGAAGTTATTCATATCTAAGACGTTAGCAACCCCAGTGTTACTTAAAAGAATATGTCTTTTAGTGCCTCAAACATTGAATAGCATCGTTAAGAATCCAGATAACTGTTGTTGGACTTTTTCCATCTGAAATAAAATTGCTGATAATTTTTCAACTGCCACATTCACACCGTTTTAGTCAATCGAAATCTCGTCTAAATGAGCAAAGCTACAGCCTGTTATATTTTCACTGTAACGTCAGTATTTCGATGAAGGATATAAACCAGCGAACTTGATTACCCAGTACGCAAACCACGTCCCCTATAAAACGTGAACAGTAGTTTTGTATTTGGTGACCAGCAAAAATAAAGGCTATGTCTGGTGGTAAAGGCCAAATGTTTTATCGGAATTAATGACAGAACTTGCGTTTCAGATTTGGGTCTATCGCTCACGTAAAACTTGAAATCGTTCAGTCTTGCCCAGGTTTGTTACTTTTCACAATGGAAATATACTTATGCATGCCGTTGGGCCGATTTCCTCCCCAACTCTTTATTTATTGTAATAAATACAATTGTGGCACAAGGCCAATTTGGGTGGGGGGGGGGGGCAAAAAACTCAGGTTGGTCTTCAGTACCTATCCTATACCTAGCTAATCCGGCTCACGACCCAAACATACTTTATAATTTTCTCATCCACCACAAGCACGCGTCCATCATCATTCAATCCTACATACGCCAAAATACCTCAAACATACCAGGGATCTAAAAAAAACCCCAAATGAGCATAAAAATTTTATTGTGAATATATAAGTACCAAAATATATTTAAAAATATATAATGAAAGGATTGTGGGGAGGGGCCTGACATAAATTCCGAAAACAAAAATTTGTAAACAAAAATACAAACAGAAATCCAGGTGCTGGAAGTGTTATACCCTCCCGGGGATCTTCGACTGGACGGACGACCCTGTCCGCATTCTTGGAGTGTGGTTTGGGCCCGACCTCCAGTTGGAGAAAAATTGGTCTGAAGTACTGGCAAAGGTCGGCACGTCGGTCGAGATTTGGCGTCGAAGGAGGTTGTCCTTAAAAGGTTTGGCTGAGGTGTGTGTTACATGCGTCTTTCCCATTATCCTTTACCGGTTGTCTGTATTTCCACATTATAAATGGCGTAGGGAGGCGATCGAGCGTTTGTTATGCTCTCTTCTGTGTCTTGGGGTCTGGGAATGCCGTACCTGATGAGCCACATGGTTGCGACAAAGTTGCTTTTTCTCAGACGAGCGATTTTGGAAGACTCATTGCTGGCAAGGATAGTGAGGGACATGTTCCCTAGCCTTACTATCACTCGCCCCATCTCGAAGCGGTGCCGTAAGCCTTGAGGGCGATCGTGTTTTCTCCTCGAATGTCTGGCGGCCCTGCGGGCCATTCCACTGTCCAGTGACCTTTCACGGCCTAGGAGAGTCTTCTATCGTGGGTTAGTGGAGGGCGTCGCGAAGGATTCATTATGTGATGTGCTCCGCTTGTCGGAGGGTGAGTTTCGCTCATTCTGGTCTTGGGTGTCAGGTATCGATTATCTCAGCAACGCTGAGTTTTCACTTACCTGGCGATTAGCTCGGAATCGCTTGCCTCTCAATGACAAAGCCTTCATATGGGGCCTGGCGGATTTGCCAGATTGTGAACGCTGCAACCTTGGCTTGGAAGAAACGGCTTCGCACACCTTCTACCATTGTTTGCGGGTTCGCCCTCTATGGGACCGGGTCGGCGAGTTGACTGCTCGTATCGCGCCGCGAGAGCTTGCCCTCATTGATCGTACATTTGCCTGCGACAATGTGTCGCCCATGTTTTCTGGGCTGAAGCGTATGATGTTTCTGTCGCTGCTAGGCACGGCTCGAATGGTGATTTGGACGACGCGAAAGGAGGAAGTCTTGCGGGGTCAGCGTCTTTCCCATCAGGATCTGATCCGATATTTTGAGCTGATGCTCAAAATAAGGCTTAGAACTGATTGGAAACGTTTGACTTCGACAGATTTCAGCAAAAGGTGGGTAAATGTGGCGAGCCCGGTTCGTGTGAATGGGGCTAGCTTTGATTTTCTCTTTTAGATCTGCTGGTTACGTCGGAATGGATTCCTTTGGAACCCTCCCTTGGTTAAGTCAGATCTCTTTTGCGTACCTAGTTAATGTGAATTAAGGTGTTCCTAGCCTGTACCCGGTTTTCTCTTTTGTTATTATCCAAGTCGAGATTCCTAACCTCCCCAGTTTGTTTTGGGCTCCTTTTATCTCGGCTGATTCAGGCTTTGATTGTCCCATTCCACTAAATATTTTACCACCCTTCTCACTCCCTTGGCGATAGTACTTCTTGATTTCGCCGTTTGGCGGAATACAGCGGCCACTCCTTTTTTGGGATGAACAGGTCTTACTAACATTGTTTATTATTTTAGTACGAAAATTTGTTGTATTTTAGTTTGATTTTTGGGTTCATACCCCTCCCATCATTTCATCTTTCATTGTATATAAATGCATTTTTATTTTCATGGGGTTTTCCTTCTTTTTTAGGTGCCCCTTGTAAATTTGTGGTATTGTGGTGTATGAAGGAGTAGGAGGTGATGGATGGGTTCTTGTGGTGAATGGGTAAATTGTAACGTGTGTTTGAGTCGTGATAGTGTTTAACTAGGTATAGGATAGTTAAGTGAGTACCAACCACTACCCCTCCCCCTTTCGGCCTTGTGCTAAAATTGTATTTTTAATACAATAAATAATATTTGGTGTTGGCGATTCGTGAAGGCTACACCTGTCTTCGGAAGACAGTGTTTTGTTTACGGTGCGGAGAGAACTTAATCCCGAGTGAAGCAGTGTTTCGGGTTCTACGTGGAGCAGCTTGGAGAACGGATCCAAGCGGTCATTAATTCCTTTACCAACTACACAGCGAGAAACAAATACGACAGTCCCTGATCTGACACGGAAATGTAGAGCCTGTCAACAACATCAGATTATGGAAGGTGGTAGTCGAATGTCATGTAGGCATATTGTTAGTGTGTATGGAATGAAAGCGGATATTAAAACAGCAGAAGAGTGATCACTCTGTTTTTAAATTCTTTTCCCCCTACAGTAAAGCAGGGGTTCCAAAATAAGTCGTTAGGCTCATTAACAGGTTCCCGGCCACGAAAATCTTTAGTGAAAAGCGAAAGATTTATCCGCAATCGATGACCGGAAAGCAACGTTTATTTACCGTATAAATACAGTTAAGGCACAAGGCCAATTGGAGAGGGGGATAAAAAAACTCTGGATGGATTACACTATCTTATACCTAGCTAATCTGATTCACGACATACATTACAGTTTTCTCATTCACCACAAGAACTTATCCATCAGGATTCAATCCTTCATATACCTCAAACGTTCCAGGGACTTAAAAAAATCAAAAGAACATAAAGATTTTAATATGTACAATACACACAAAAATATATAAAAATTCACCATGAAATGACATGTGGGGGAGGCTATGATTCAAATCCCCAAAACAAAATTTTTCCAACTAAAAATATTAACAGAAATCATGATGGTACTTGGACCCAAGCATCCCACAAAACAAAGAGGATGACCGGAAAGCAACGTAAAGGAAGGAGGGTACCATGCCCATCTACCGATCTCCAAGCACCGAGCAACAATTATTGGGATTACGTTCTGATAATATCATAATTATTAATTTAATTTCCGATATGAAGTAGGCTCCTAATGATAATTATTTTTATGTATATAACGCACCGTGAAAATTACAACTATTGCTAAAATAATTATAATCACCAAAATATTCAAAGATTTATTGTGCATTTTATTGGTTATAAAAGGTAGTAGCCTTCATCTTTGTATAAATGCTACTCAATTAGTCTTGTCAATACATTCTATACGATACCGAGCTAATAAGATTCACGACCCAATCACTCATTACAATATACTCATTCACTACAAGAACTCGTCCATCATCTTACAGCCCTACATATACCTTGATACCACATATTGGCAGGGAGTCCTAAAATGGGAGAAACAGGATGTAAATATTTTGTTTTTTATAAAAATGTTTGATATTTTTTGTTTATTTTCTGCAAAAATATATATCACAATAAATGATATGAAAATGTGAGGTGTTATTTACGATAAATTTTGTTACGAAAATGTGTGTTGTAAATAATCAGGCCGGTAGAAATAAATATATAAAAATAGTGTCTGATTAAAAACAGAATATCTAATCAAATACGCGTATCGATTACAAATAATGTTGAAACAAATAAATGAAATATTTCGGTCGTTAAAACCATTTTGTTAATAATCGGGATTTTCCGTAAAATTGTAGGATTACATTTGTTGACATTGCGATACATTTCAGAGAAGAGATGGTTATTTATGTATAATCGAAAATTGTGTTATATACGGCTTTATTTAACTTCGATTGGATTGGGGAACATTGTATGGTCGAGTAATCTAAGACACACCGGATCAGTTAGTGGCTACCCCTATGTTGATATCGGGTCGCAGGTTCGAATCCTGCCGAGTGACATCCATTTTCTTAATAATATTTTTCTTAAATAATCAAGCAGGTAGAAATAAATATACTGGTTCGATTAAAATCTCAAATACGAATAATGTTCAAAACAAATAAATTAAATATATATATATTCAAATACAACTCGGAAAATGACATATGTCGTATGGTCAATTCGGCGAGGAAAAAACCTCATTTACTTCAACAAAAAAATTAATTTATTATTATTTATTATGTCTCTGAAGAAGTAATGTTATTCCACGCTGAAATGGCATACGACATATGTAGTTTTCGGAGATTTATTTTGGAATATGCATATTGGCTTTGCAAATAGATAATACTATTTACATCGAGCCATTTACACGGATCATTTTTAATATTTAGTTTAATATTAATAAGATTTGTTTTGAGATTTTACCACAATGTCATTATATATATATATACATATATATATATATGGCCTTGCGTGAGATGAAATAAAGAAAAAAATCATTTTGATTGTATGACTTCTCCCTTTACTGCTACGACATTTTCTTGCCAGTCCGAAATGTGTTAGTCAAATATAAAAAGGGAAGAAGATATTAAAATAAGCAATAAATCAGTCTGTTTTTGGGTTCTTTTCACCCTACAGTAATGCAGGGCTTCAAAAATAAGTATTTCAACTTACTGACATATTCCCGGCCACGGAAATCTTTAGTAAAAGGCGAAAGATTTATCCGCGAAGGATGACCGGAAAGCAGCGGATAGCAGGTAAAGCTGCGCCCATTTACTGAACTCAATGTACTTTGCAACATTTACTGGGCTTACATTCTGATAAAATAATTATTATTAATTTATATTTATATTTTAAGAATGTTACTTATAATTATTTCATTAATATGTGTATTACACATAATCTAAATTATTAATATTGGTAAAATAATTAGATCAAATATATATTAAAGCTTCATTCTCCCCTGCACTGGCTAATAATCGCATTGACCTTCACCTTTGTAAAAGTCATTTCTGTCGGGTTTGTTTGTATCATCTTAACGCATTTTCAGTTAAGGAATAAATTAGTTTGAAGAGGAGAAATCGACGAGAGTGTCCGTTTAATATACACACACACACACACACACACACATATATATATATATACTGGTGCCTCCTAAGAGAGTGTCCAATTAATATATATATATATATATATATATATATCGTGACGTAAATTAATAAATATACATATGAGGGGCGTGTACATATGTGTATTATTATTATTATTCAGGTGTTAATAAATAGCGCTCAGTGTACGAACAGAGCTGTATTACACACACACACACACACACACACACACACACACACACATATATATATATATGTTCCTCTTCACTCTTTTCTAATTAATCTTTTTACATTTATATAGCCCTCTGCACATCAGTGGCATTACCGCCTTGCTCGGAGTGATACGATTAAATATATATATATATATATATATATATATATATATATATATATATGAGAAGCAAAATAAAGAAAGATCAAAGTAATTTTTATTTATCTTTTTAAAATTTTGTAATCCCTTTTAACATGTTCGAAATTTTGGCAGAAAATCCTGTTTTTATTTGAGTTAGCGGGTAAATAAAACCTTACAACTGTTTACAATGGAAAGCGGAATGATAGCATAAATCTTTTTTCGGTGACAAACACATTATATTGGAAATTTTTGCAAAATCCAAATAATTTTCGAATTTTAATGAAACTTTCAGTACTCATTTACAAATCTTGGTATTTTTTATTTTAACTCTTTATCCAACTGCAAGTAAATCCATGAATTTTTAATAAATTTTAATTTGTTGCGGTGTATGATTTTATAAGTTAAACGAAGGGACTGGGTCATATAAATCATCTACTTGTCTTTTTAAATTTTGCATCTGTATCCGAAAATTTCCTTAGAAGAGTAAAATGAAAAATGCAATAAAACTCTGATATTCTTTAATTTGATAAGCTTTCAATTGATAGAATAAATAATAAAAATTAAGGACATTATATTCTGAAGAAATTTTTTTTTCGATTACTAATTAAATTTTTAAAGAATAGTTTTCATTTCAGTTATTATTATAATTTATAAAAATTCAAAATAGTTTCAAAATCATCAATGGTTTGTTCTGGTTAGATTTTTTAGTTAAGAATTGAGGATTATATTGCCTATCGAAGATTGAAAAATATAATATCGTTTGGTTTTCATATTGTTGAAACAATTTAAATTATTTTTTTTGTGTATTTGAAATTTATTTTTGTATGGTAATTTCTATGTGCAAACTAAAAGGTAAGGGTTTCCTCCCTTATCCGAAAAACATTTGCACAATTTTGTCATTTATAAAGCCATACAGTTTTATCTCTAATCAAGAACCTGTCAACATGTTCTTGATATAAGGCAGGCAGGTCAAAAATTTCAAATCTGTGATTAAGAAATAGTTTTATTCTAAATTTCACGCTGTAAACAAGTAATACATTTGTAAATCAGATTAATTTAACATATTTTCTAATTTTTAAAAAATTGTGTATCACATATGTATATATTCTATTTTTGCAAGATTTTTAAGACAAAGAATTAATTTTTGTTTACAAATGTGTCGATCACTCAAAAATGGCGATTTTTTTTTTTTGGCGATTTAGTGGAGGTTCCTAACTAAAATAATACATTGAAAGAACATTACTGTAATTTGTGAAATGAATTTTAAAACCATTTTTAAAATGGTTATTGCAAGAAACGTGAGACCCAGTAATCTACCATTAATTTTTCATCATTTTTTTTTTAATCGTATCACCCCGAGCAAGGCGGTAATGCCACTGAAGTGCAGGGGGCTAGGTAATTGTGAAAAGATTGGAAACCACATCCTAAACAGGGAACAAGGGATGAGCCTCTACACCTGTTCAATATACGTGGGTGGAGTGTGAACCGGGCGATAGACAGATCTATCTACTCAAATTGAGAAAAAAAAGAACAAAGTGAGAAGATTGGAAAAGAGAAAGCCGGAAACCACATCCTAAATAGGGAACAAGAGATGAGTCTCTTAACCTGTTCAATACACATGCCGATATACACTGCACCACAACGCACATCCATCACTATACGCACCTGGTATTCCCAAGCGGTCACCTATCTAAGTACTGACAAGTTTCAACGTTGTTTAACTTCGGTGATCGAGCGAGAACCGGAGTATTCACCGTGATATAGCCGTAAGCCACCTAATCTGTCAAACTGTCGACTCTAAATGATCTGAACACAGAACCAAAAACTATTGCGCGACTAAATGCTTCCCAGGTTTTAAATTATTTGTGATCAAAAAGTAGATGCTGTTAAAACACAACCATAACTAAATGAGGAGGAAAATGCATAAAATTTAATTTTATTGAAAAAAGATGACCATTTGGGATGATTGTCTGTTTAGGAGAAATATATGATAAAACACAGTAAATGATTTACTGAAGAAAGCTTATATCAAATTTATAGGATGAGCATCAGTTATTACGTTTTATTTCTGGAAAAATTACAAAAAATTGGGTGGAAGCAAAGAAAAAGAATGAAATCATTTAAAATAAATTCTAGTTTAGCTATTGAACATATATTCAATAGCTCAATTGATGTTTGTAAACATTTACTAAGTTAACGTCTGGTGAAATTACCGGACTATTTAGAAAATGAATTTAGAAAATTAAGACAAAGTTCTGGAAGTGCCTATTTTCAACAATTTAAAATGTTATTGAAAAATTCCATAGTGACCAAAATAAAACTTTCCCTCTTTAATTGACTTTTTTTGCATATATTTAATTGGTAAGCACCCAAAATATCCTGATAATTAATTTTGATTTCTTGTTTATGTGAATTGATTTAAATTTTTAAAACTATGTTAATATCTATTAATGTATCATGACCAAATAATTATTTTCATCATTTTTAGTTAAACAAATTGCACATGTAACAATGAAAGTCATTTAAAAATTATTTTCAGACTTTGTTGATAAAGGATTTTGTAAAATCTTGATATTGCTTTCTGTTTTATCATACAATTATATTTTCTGTAATCAATTTTTATACAAACATTAATTCATTATTTTGTCAGTATTGAAAATTGTCAACTTTATGGAGAATAAAGTAAATTTTGTGTGTTACGTTATTTATCATATTTTGAAGCTTTCTTTGTACATTTGCATTTATGGAAATAAGTCAATAATTGAAAGATGCGTCTTAAAATATATATATATATATATATATATATATATATATATATATATATATATATATCTTGGAGTGGATAGACTAAACTATCGCCCGTTTCACACTCCACACACATCTATTGAACAGATAAAGAGGCTCATCCCTTGTTCCCTGTTTAGGATGTGGTTTCCAGTTTTCTCTTTTCCAATCTTCTCATTCCTTTTTCTTTTTTTCTTTTTTCTTTTTTTTCAATTGGAATAGATAGACTAAACTATTGCCCGTTTCACACTCCACCCACGTGTATTGAACAGAT
Organism: Ascarosepion bandense; assembly: GCA_037127315.1. Taxonomy (NCBI): domain Eukaryota; kingdom Metazoa; phylum Mollusca; class Cephalopoda; order Sepiida; family Sepiidae; genus Ascarosepion; species Ascarosepion bandense. The sequence goes on along the minus strand of JBBBDQ010002448.1, from coordinate 622,514 downwards.
GAAGAGGCTCATTCCTTGTTTCCTGTTTAGGATGTGGTTTCCGGTTTTCTCTTTTCTAATCTCTTCCCTCTTACGTAGCCCCCTGCACATCAGTGGCGTTACCGCCATGCTCGGGGTGATATGATTAAATATATATATATATATAATCATACACATAAAAGATTGTTTCGCTGTATCACATCTGATCAGTGTGGCTAGACATCTACTTGCTTGCCGGGATCGAAACTCGATCGATTTGGTGATAGTCGGAGATCCTATTCCCTAAGCTATAGGCGCATGGAATGAGAGAAAAGAAATTTTAGCTTTTTATATATATGCGATGTATACACACGCCAGTCAAAGGGAGAACTCAGTTCATTACTTAAGAGTAACGTGTAATAGTAACAGTAAGAATATATATATACACACACACACACACACACACACACACACACACACATATATATATATATATATATATATATATATAGCTGCTAATTAACTAATTACTGAATATTACTTACAAGTTCATTACTAAATATGTACTCAGAAATTGTTATTTTGCTGTAATTAAAATTTCTACCTGTTTGATCAGAGTCGTGTGTACCAGCCTCATAGCTGACATGCCTGACACGAGGATCGCTTTAATTTAAATACATAATCTATATATCTGTAGCATTCAGTTTAAATGATCTTACTGAGCTTTTAGTTTGCCAAAAGACAGTCATTAAATTCAGGATTTTGTTTTTAGCAAAATGTCAAGTATATTAATGTTGATTTTAATTAGGTACCTCTACTAAATCGTGAAAAGAATTGCATAGTTACTTTTAAACTGAATTTTTAAAAATGAAAGCATTTTCTTGAAATTTTTATTTTAGTTTTAATTGAAAGCTAAATGATTAAATCTACTATTTCCAGTAAGCAACATATTTTTCAAACAAAATATATTGATTGAAATCTAAAAATTAGAGATTTGTTTTCAATTTTTGAATTTTACCGCCATTTTTGAACGATCGACACATTTGTAAACAAAAATTAATTCTTTATTTTAAAAATCTTGCAAAAATAAAATATACACCAGGGGATAATTATTTTGCTAAAATTAGAAAATAGTATGTTAAATTAATCTGATTTACCCAAATATTACTTATTTATAGCATGAACTTTGGAATAAAACTATTTCTTAATCACAGACTAACTTTTTGAACTGCCCGTATATCAAATGTGTTGACAGGTGGATGATTAGAGATAAGATGAAAAATGTATGGAACAAAATTGTCCAAATTGTTTTTGGGTAAGTGAGGAAACTCTGACCTTTTAATTTGCACATAAAAATTATTATATATCAAAGAAACTTTAAATACATACAAACAATTAAATTTTTTGAAAAATCTGAAAGCAAAACGATTTTTGTTAGACTTTGAACTTTCCGATAGGCATCCATTCTTAACGAAAATTCTAACCACAACAAATTTCTTAATCACAGACTTTAACTTTTTGAACTGTCCGTATATCAAACATGTTGACAGGTGGATGATTAGAGATAAGATAAAAAATGTATGGGACAAAATTTTACAATTTTTAAGGTCAATGGACATCTATCACACTAACACGCATCCATTCCCTCAAACACTCTACCCATCTACCTAACCCCCATCCTTGGTATCCTCATCTGTCTATTACCCTTCTCCTGACATTTCCTATAACTAACACCTGTTTCTCATCACTTTCCCCTACATAAACCCCTGCGCAACAGTGGCAATGGAATCTCTTGATTGGCGTGAAATGATTTAAAAAAATTGATTTTCTAATAAATATAATTTTAGGATATCATTCTCTGAAAAGAATTCGAAGAATAATGAATTTCTATAAGAATTGTTTTCATTTTTCTTTGATAATTATAATAATTTATATAATTTCGAACATCATTTAAATTGCTTCTAGTCACTCAGTGTGTTCGGATATTAATTTATTTAATAAACAATATATTTACTAATCAAATAGTGAAAAACTTAATTCAAGTTATTTAGAATTAAGATTATTTTAAAAAAAATCTAATTGTTTTTATATGTAGCTGCAATATATTTTATTTTTCATTTTTTTAATACGGAAACTTGTAAGTGATTTGTCATTAAAAGGTCACGTGTTTCAATGAATGTTCTTTTTACGAAACGTTCACTCGGATGATGTCATGTATTTCTGGGTTTTCTCCCCTTACAAGAAAAATATTTGGACAATTTTTTTTAGTTAAATGCAGGAGTCCTTGGAAAATGTAAATCATATAATTTTTATTTTAATTACAAGACCATTTTTCAGAAAATCTTCTCCGCATAGTAAAATCAAAAATGCATTAAAACTACAACATTTTTTTAAAATTTAGATAAACGTTTATGAATTTGCAAGAGATACTAGATTAGCAACTTGGTCCCACCCTTTTACAGTGAAACATATCAAATGTAACCGCAATTTCTACTCTACAACTTCTTTTTTTGCACTTTCCGCCTGTGGAAGTCCCTTTCATATGATTGTTCCCTTGCTTCGAAAAAGAATGATGTTCTATATAAATTGTTTTCATTTTTTCTTTGATAATTATAATAATTTATATAATTCCAAAAATCTTTTCAATTGCTTCCAGTCACTCAGTGTGTTCGGATATTAATTTATTTAATAAACACTATATTTACTAATCGAAAATGAAAAGCTTAATTCAAGTTATTTAGAATGAAGTTTTTTTTAAAAATCTAATTGTTTTTATATGAAACCGCACTATTTTTTATTTCTTACTACGGAAAATTATAAGTGACTTGTCATTAAAAGGTCACGTGTTTCAATGGTTGTTCTTTTTACGAAACGTTCACTCGGATAATGTCATGTGTTTCTGGGTTTCCTCCCCTTAGAAGAAAAATGTTTGCACAATTTAACAAAATAATGCAATAGCAATCAGAATGAGAATGATATTTGCAAACGTGTATAAATAAAAAAGATTTTAAATTGACAACACTGAAACATAACATAAAATATTTCTATCTTCCACTCTTTCATTCTTTCACAGAGTGGGGTTCTTCTTCCCCTCATTCCACGCGGTCAAAATGGAATAGTTCAATATTTATGAGGCTAGAGAGGCTATCTTCCCTTATTTCTCTTTAGCCAAATTCCCGTCTTACGAACATTTTTTATTAAGATTATATTCAGCAGAAGATATTATTTTAATTCATTTATACTAAGTTAACATTTGGCGGTTTCCGTCGGTTGAGAGTCGAATAACAAAGAAATAGTGTTAGTGTACATGGGATTAAACAAGCGGAAGATCGGTCGGTTTTTGCGGTAAAAGACGGCTTTAAAATTAGTCTTTAGATTCATTGACATATTTTCGGCCACGGAAAACTTTAGTAAAATGCAGAAGATTTATCCCCAAAAGATTAATATTTATTAATGTGAGTAGATTAATTTTGGCACATGACCTAATGATGAAGGTTCGTGAAGCTTGTCAATACATTCTATACTATACCTAGCTAATCAGATTCACGACCAAATCTCTCATTACAATATACTCATTCACTACAAGAAGTCGTCCATCATCTTACAGTTCCTACATATACCGTGTTACCACATATTGGCAGGGTGTCCTAAAATGGGAGAAACATGATGAAAACATTTTGTTTTATATAAAATTTTTTGTTACAAAAATATATATCACAATAAATGATATGAAAATGTGAGATATTATTTACGATAAATTTTTTTACGAAAATGTGTGTCGTAAGTAATCAGGCCGGTGGAAATAAATATATAAATATAGTGTTGGATTAAAAACAGATTATCTACCCAAATACCAGTATCGATTAAAAATAATGTTGAAACAAATAAATTAAATATTTCGATTGTTAAAACGATTTTGTTAATCTTCCGTAAAATTGTAGGATTACATTTGTTGACATTAAGATACATTTCAGAGCAGAGATGAGTATTTATGTAGAATCGAAAATTGTGTTATATACGGCATTATTTGACTTCGATTTGATTGTGGAATATTTTATGGTCGAGTAATCTAAAACACACCGGATCAGTTAGTGGCTTCCCCTATGTTTACATTGGGTCGCAGGTTCGAAACCTTCTGAGAGACACCCATCTTTATAATAATATTTATCTTAAATAATCAGGCAGGTAGAAATAAATATACTGATTCGAGTAAAACTCAAATACGAATAATGTTCAAAACAAATAAATTAAATATATATATTTAAATAAAACTCTGAAAATTACATATGTCGTATGGTCATTTCGGCGAGGATAAACCTCATTTTCTTCAAGGAAAAAATTCATTTATTATTGCTTATTATGTCGCTGAAGAAGTAATGTTATTCCACGCTGAAATGACGTACGACATATGTAGTTTTCGGAGATTTATTTGGAAATATGCATATTGTCTTTGTAAATAGATAATACTATTTACATCGAGCCCTCTACACGGTTCATTTTTAATATTTAGTTTAATATTAATAAGATTTGTTTTGAGATTTTACCACAATGTCATTTTAGATATATATATATATATATATATATGGCCTTGCTTGGGATGAAATTAAGAAAAAAATCGTTTTGATTGTTTGAGTTCTCCCTTTTCTCGTACGACATTTTCTTGCCAGACCGAAATGTGTTATGCGAATCTCAAAAAGGGAAGAAGATGAAGAAGATATTAAAATAAGCAATAAATCAGTCTGTTTTTGGGTTCTTTTCACCCTACAGTAATGCAGGGCTTCAAAAATAAGTATTTCAACTTACTGACATATTCCCGGCCACGGAAATCTTTAGTAAAAGGCGAAAGATTTATCCGCGAAGGATGACCGGAAAGCAGCGGATAGCAGGTAAAGCCGCGCCCATTTACTGAACTCAAAGTACTTTGCAACATTTACTGGGCTTACCTTTTGATAAAATCTTTATTATTAATTTATATTTATATTTTAAGAATGTTACTTATAATTATTTCATTAATATCTTTATTACATATAATCTAAATTATTAATATTGCTAAAATAATTAGATCAAATATATATTAAAGCTTCATTCTCCCCTGTACTGGCTAATAATCGCAATGACCTTCACCTTTGTAAAAGTCATTTCTGTCGGGTTTTGTTTGTATCATGTTAACGCATTTTCAATGAAGGAATAAATTTGTTTGAAGAGGGGAAATCGACGAGAGTGGCTGCTTAATATATATATATATATATATATATATATATATATATATATATATATCTTTACGTAAATTAATAAATATACATATGAGGGGCGTGTACATATGTGTATTATTATTATTATTCAGGTGTTAATAAACAGCGCTCAATGTACGAACAGAGCTGTATTACACACACACACACACACATACACACACATATATATATATATATATATATATATATATATATTAATCATATCACCCTGGGCATGGCGGTAACGCCACTGATGTGCAGGGGTCTACGTAAGAGTGAAAAGATTTGGAAAAGAGAAAACCGGAAACCACATCCTAAACAGGGAACAAGGGATGAGCCTCTTCACCTGTTCAATAGACGTGGGTGGAGTGTGAACCGGGCGATAGTTTAGTCTATCTACTCCAATTGAAAAAAAATAAGAAAAAGAAAAAGAAAAGTGAAAAGATTGGAAAAGGGAAAGCCGGAAATCACGTCCTAAACAGGGAACAATGTATGAGCTTCTACACCTGTACAATAGACCTGGGTGGAATTCCTAACCCAAAAAACACGAGCTCTAAACCAGTAGATAGAAGTATTATTTTATCTTTTGGATACTACGTGCTGTATATGTGGGTGTATATATATATATATATATATATATATATATATATATATATATATATTGATGAGAAGGAAAATAAAGAAGCTCAAAGTAATTTTTAATTTTTTAAAAAAATTTCCTAATTTCTTCTAGCATCTTCGAAATTTTGGCAGAAAATTTTGTTTTTATTTGAGTTAGCGGGTAAATAAAACGTTACGAATGTTTACAATGGAAAACGTAATGATGACATACCCTGTTTATTCCAGGACAAACACATTATATTGGAAATTTTCGCAAAATCCAAATAATGTTCGGGTTTTAATGAAACTTTCAGTACTCATTTACAAATCTTGGTAATTTTTTAACACTGTGACCCAAGTAAATCTACGAAATTTTAATACATTTTAAGAGTATATATATATATATATATATATATATATATATATATATATATAGCTGCTAATTAACTAATTACTGGACATTACTTACAAGTTCATGACTAAATATGTACACAGAAATTGTTATTTTGCTGTAATTAAAATTTCCACCTGTTTGATCAGAGTCGTGTGTACCAGCCTCATAGCTGACATGCCTGACACGAGGATCGCTTTAATTTAAATACATAATCTATATACCTGTAGCATTCAGTTTAAATGATCTTACCGGGCTATGAGTTTGCAAAAAGGCAGTCATTAGATTCAGGATTTAGTTTTTAGCAAAATGTCAAGTAAATTAATGTTGATTTTAATTAGGTACCTCTAACAAATCCCGAAAAGCACTGCATACATTTAAACTGAATTTTACAAATGAAAATGTTTTCTTGAAATTTTTATTTTAGTTTTAATTGAAAGATAAATGATTAAATTTACTATTTCCAGTAAGCAAAATATTTTTCAAACAGAAAATATATTGACTGAAATCTAAAAATTAGAGATTTGTTTTCAATTTTTGAATTTTACCGCCATTTTTGAACGATCGACACATTTGTAAACAAAAATTAATTTTTGTTTTAAAAATGTTGCAAAAATAAAATATACACCAGGGGATAATTATTTTGCTAAAATTAGAAAATAGTATGTTAAATTAATCTGATTTACCCAAATATTGCTTATTTATAGCATGAACTTTGGAATAAAACTATTTCTTAATCACAGACTAACTTTTTGAACTGCCCGTATATCAAATGTGTTGACAGGTGGATGATTAGAGATAAGATGAAAAATGTATGGAACAAAATTGTCCAAATTGTTTTTGGGTAAGTGAGGAAACTCTGACCTTTTAATTTGCACATAAAAATTATTATATATCAAAGAAACTTTAAATACATACAAACAATTAAATTTTTTGAAAAATCTGAAAGCAAAACGATTTTTGTTAGACTTTGAACTTTCCGATAGGCATCCATTCTTAACGAAAATTCTAACCACAACAAATCATTTTAAAATTATTTTTAAAGTTTTATAAATTATTATTATAATAAAAAAATATGAAAACAGTTCTTTTAAAATTACATTATTAATTGAATTTTTTATTTAGACTATAATCTCCTTAATTCTTATTATGTATTCAAACAATGAAAAGCTTATCAAATTAAATAATATCAGAGTTTTATTGCATTTTTTATGTTACACTTCGAAGCTGGTTTTCGGATACAGAAGCTAAATTAAAAGAAAAAAATGATTTATATTCCCCAATGAGTCTTGCGTTTAACTAATATAATTATAGACCGCAACAAATTAAAATTTATTAAACATTCATGTATTTACGTGGAGTGGGGTAACAGATTTAAAAAATATTTTTCCAAGACTTTTAAATATTAATAATTTGAAAAATGATTTCGTTTATTTGTGAATGGGAACTGAAAGTTTCAGTAAAATCCGACAATAATTTGATTTTTGCAAGAATGTCAAAATTAATGTGTTTGACACCGGAAACTAAAAGGATTTATGTCATCATTAGGTTTTCCATTGTAAACAGTCGTAACGTTTTGGTTACCCGCTAACTCAAATCAAAACAAGATTTTCTGCCAAAATTTCGAACATGTCAAGAAGGAATTAATTTTTTATTTACATACATAAAAATTACTTTGATCTTTCTTCTTAATAATAATATGAACATTTAGATGAAAAAAGTTCGTTTTTATTAAGTATGGGACCTTTTTTTATTCATAATGTGCTGTTTTTTGCGATTTAGTGGAGGTCGGTAATTTTAATCTAAAGATTTTGAAATGTAAAAACGCATTTCATAGGTACTTCTGTGAAAACACTGTATTGGGCTCCATACTGACGAAGGTTAAACTGTTGCTAAAACGAAGAATACTGTAACCCCGACGACGGCGATTACATTAAATCTCTGCAAATTCACTTCTGTCTTATATAAGTGGGGTTAATTGAGAAGCCAATGAATGTTAACTATATAGACCGACGTATATGCAAACGAACTACAGAAATGTGAGTTTAAGTGAGTTAACTAAAGAGGTAGAATGATCGCCAGGACAACGGGCAGCCCGCTTTTCATCGTGTTTGAAAATCTGCCATAGAAGGCATTGTGGTGATATCAGCCGAGCAAAAAGCGACGGACCGGATGTTTGCTCTCTCACGACAAAAAGGCAAATGACCAAAAGTCGTCGTTGCGCATCCGGGTCAGCGCAGATGTTCCGGTTGAAAAATAAAAATTAATCAAATAGCAAATTTCCATTTCGCAAGCCTACGGGAATTTTATTTATCAACCAATTGGAAGCCCATAATCAAATACAAGTGAAAAATTCATGTGTCATATTTTCTTTTTTTTTTTTTTAGTTAAATGCAGGGGTCTTTGGAAAATATAAATCATAAACTTTTTATTTTAATTACGAGACCATTTTTCAGAAAATCTGCTCCGAATATTAAAATAAAAAATGCATGAAATCTATGTAATTTTTCTTAATTTAGATAAACTTTTGTGAATTAGAAAGAGTTACTTGATTAGCAACTAGGTCCAAACCTTTAACAGTGAAACAGATCAAATGTAACCGCTATTTCTACTATAACAGCTTCTTTTCTCGCACCTCCTGCCTGTGGAATTCCCTTCCATATACTTGCTTTCCCGACAGCTACAATCTCCAGGAGTTTAAGTGTAAGGTCAATAGACATCTATTACACTAACTCGCATCCATTCCCTCAAACACTCTTTCCATCTACTCCACCTCCATCCTCTGTATCCTCATCCGTCTATTACCCTCCTCGTGGCATTTCCTATAACTAACCACACTTTCTCATCACTTTTCTCGATGTAAACCCCTGCGCAACAGTGGCAGTGGAATGCCTTGATTGACGTCAAATGATTAAAAAAATTGATTTTATAATAAATATTATTTTAGGATATCATATTCTGAAAAGATTTCGAAGAATAATGAATTTCTATATAAATTGATTTCATTTTTTCTTTGATAAATACAATAATTTATATAATTTCAAACATCTTTTAAATTGCTTCTAGTCACTCAGTGTGTTCGGATATTCATTTATTTAATAAACACTATATTTACAAATCGAAAAGTGAAAAGCTTAATTCAAGTTATTTAGAATTAAGATTTTTTTTAAAATCTAATTGTTTTTATATGAAAGCGCAATATTTTTTATTTTCTTACCAGGGAAACTTATCAGTGACTTGTCATTAAAAGATCACGTGCTTCAATGGTTGTTCTTTTTACGAAACTAGGATAATGTCATGTGTTTCTCGGTTTTCGCCCCTTACAAGAAAAAAGTTTGGACAATTTAACAAAATAATGCAATAGCAATCAGAATGAGAATGATATTTGCAAACGTGTATGAATAAAATAGATTTTAAATTGACAACACTGAAACATAACATAAAACATTTCTATCTTCCACTCTTTCACACAGTGGGGTTCTTCTTCCCCTCATTCCACGCGATCAAAACGGAATAGTTCAATATTTATGAGGCTAGAGAGGCTATCTTCCCATATTTCTCTTTAGCCAAATTCCCGTCTTACGAACATTTTTTATTAAGATTATATTCAGCAGAAGATATTATTTTAATTCATTTATACTAAGTTAACATTTGGCGGTTTCCGTCGGTTGAAAGTTGAATAACATAAAGAAATAATGTTAGTGTGGATGGGATTAAACAAGCGGAAGATCGGTCGGTTTTTGGATTATGTACACCCTGCGGTAAAAGAGGGCTTTAAAAATTAGTCTTTAGAATAATTGACGTATTTTCGGCCACGGAAAACTTTAGTAAAATGCAGAAGATTTATCCCCAAAAGATTAATATTTATTAATGTGAATAGATTAATTTTGGCACATGACCTAATGAGAAATATATATAGTATATATACATTATATACTATACCTAGCTAATCAGATTCACGACCCATTCACTCATTACAATAGACTTATTCACTACAAGAACTCGTCCGTCATCTAACTGTCCTACATAAACCGTGATACCACATACTGGCAGGGGGTCTTAAAATGGGAGAAACAGGATGTAAATATTTTGTTTTATATACCAATTTTTATATAATTTTGTTTATAATATTTTGTTTATTTTCTACAAAAATATATATCACAATAAATGATATGGAAATGTGAGATATTATTTACGATAAATATCGTTACGAAAATGTGTGTCGTAAGTAATCAGGCCGGTAGAAATAAATATATAAATATAGTGTTGGATTAAAAACAGATTATCTACCCAAATACGAATATCGATTAAAAATAATGTTCAAACAAATAAATTGAATATTTCGGTTGTTAAACCATTTTGTTCATCATCAGGATTTTCCGTAAAATTGTAGGATTACATCTGTTGACATTACGATACATTTCAGAGCAGAGATGGTTATTTATGTAGAATCGAAAATTGTGTTATATACGGCTTTATTTAACTTCGATTTGATTGGGGAATATTTTATGGTCGAGTAATCTAAGACACACCGGATCAGTTAATGGCTTCCCCTACGTTTACATTGGGTCGCAGGTTCGAATCCTGCCGAGTGACACGCATTTTCATAATAATATTTATCTTAAATAATCAGGCAGGTAGAAATAAATATACTGGTTCGAGTAAAACTCAAATAAGAATAATGTTCAAAACAAATAAATTAAATATATATATCCAATAAAACCTCATTTTCTTCAAGGAAAAAATTCATTTATTATTATTTATTATGTCGCTGAAGAAGTAATGTTATTCCACGCTGAAATGACATACGACATATGTATTTTCGGAGATTTATTTGGAAATATGCATATTGGCTTTGTAAATAGAGAATACTATTTACATCGATCCATCTACACGGATCATTTTTAATATTTAGTTTAATATTAATAAGACTTTTTTGAGATTTTACCACAACGTCATGAAATAAAGAAAAAAATCGTTTTGATTGTTTGAGTTCTCCCTTTTCTCGTACGACATTTTCTTGCCAGACCGAAATGTGTTCCTCGAATCTGAAAAAGGGAAGAAGATATTAAAATAAGCAATAAATTAGTCTGTTTTTGGGTTCTTTTCACCCTACAGTAATGCAGGGCTTCAAAAATAAGTATTTCAACTTACTGACATATTCCCGGCCACGGAAATCTTTAGTAAAAGGCGAAAGATTTATCCGCGAAGGATGACCGGAAAGCAGCGGATAGCAGGTAAAGCCGCGCCCATTTACTGAACTCAATGTACTTTGCAACATTTACTGGGCTTACATTCTGATAAAATTATTATTATTAATTTATGTTTATATATTAAGAATGTTACTTATAATTATTTCATTAATATGCTTATTACATATAATCTAAATTATTAATATTGATAAAATAGTTAGAATCAAATAAACATTAAACCTTAATTCTCCCCTGCACTGGCTAATAATCGTATTGACCTTCACCTTTGTAAAAGTCATTTCAGTCGGGTTTGTTTGTATGTTAACGCATTTTCTGTGAAGCAATAAATTTGTTTGAAGAGGTGTAATCGACGAAAGTGTCCAATTATATATATATATATATCGTGACGTAAATTAATAAATATACGTATAAGGGGCGTGTACATATTTGTATTATTATTATTATTATTCAGGTGTTAATAAATAGCGCTCAATGTACGAACAGAGCTGTATTACACACACACACACACACACACATATACATATATATTTATATATATATATATATATATATATATATATATATATATATATATATTAATCATATCCCGCCGAGCATGGCGGTAACGCCACTGATGTTCAGGGCGCTACGTAAGAGAAAAGATTTGGAAAAGAGAAAGCCGGAAACCACATTCTAAACAGGGGACACGGGATGAGCTTCTACACCTGTACAATAGACGTGGTTGGAGTGCGAACCGGGCGATAGATTAGTCTATCTACTCCAACTGAAAAAAAATACGAAAAAGAAAAAGAAAAGAGTGAAAAGATTAGAAAAGAGAAAGCCGGAAACCACATCCTAAACAGGGAACAATGTATGGGCCTCTACACCTGTACAATAGACGTGGGTGGAGTTCCCAACCCAAAAAACACGTGCTCTAAACCAGTAGATAGAAGTATTATTTTATCTTTTAGATACTACGTGCTATATATGCGGGGTGGTGTATATATATATATTGATGAGAAGGAAAATAAAAAAAGATCAAAGTAATTTTTAATTGTTTTTTAAAATTTTGAAATTCTTCTAGCATCTTCGAAAATTTGGCAGAAATTTTGTTTTTATTTGAGTTAACGCGTAAATAAAACTTTACGACTGTTTACAATGGAAAACGTCATGCTGACATAAACTTTTTTTTCCGTGATAAACATATTATATTGGAGATTTTCGAAAAAATCAAATAATGTTCTGATTTCAATGAAACTTTCAGTACTCATTTACAAATCTTGGTATTTTTTTTTAACCCAGTGACTCAAGTAAATCTACGAAATTTTAATAAATTTTAATTTGTTGCGGTGTATGATTTTATTAGTTAAACGCAGGATATTGGGTCATATAAACCACCTACTTGTTTTTAAATTTTGCATCTGTATCCGAAAATTTGCTCCGAAGGGTAAAACGAAAAATGCAACAAAACTCTGATATTTTTTCGATTACTAATGAAATTTTAAAAAATAGTTTTCATTTCTGTTATTATTATAATTTATAAAATTTCAAAATAGTTTTAAAATCATCAATGGTTTGTTGTGGTTAGACTTTTTAGTTAAGAATTGAGGATTATATTGCCTATCGAATATTGAAAACTATAATAAGTTTGTCTTTCATATTGTTGAAATAATTTAAATTATTTTTGTGTAATTGAAATTAATTTCTTGTATGGTAATTTTTATGTTCAAATTAAAAGTTAAGTCTTTCTTCCCTTCCCCGAAAAATATTTGTACGATTTTGTCACTTGTACACGCCATCCACATTTATCTTTAATCAAGACCCTGTCGACATGTTCTTGATATAAGGCAGACATGTCAAAAAGTTCTTTGATTAAGAAATAGTTTTATTCTAAATTTCACGCCCTAAACAAGTAATACTTGTGTAAATCAGATTAATTTAAAATAATCTTTTCTAATTTTTCAAAAATAATATATCACATACGTATATATTCTATTTTTGCAAGATTTTTAAAACAAAGAAGTAATTTTTGTTTACAAATGTATTGATCATTCAAAAATGGCGGCAAAATTAAATAATTGAAAATAAAAAATCTCAAACTTTTATATTTCAGTCAATATAATTTCAGTTTGAAATAAACCAGAGAGTATTTTACTTCCTGTAAATAGTAAATTTAATCATTTAGATTTCATTTAAAACTAAAGTATAAGTTTCAAATGATTTTTCATTTTTAAAAATTCAGTTTAAATGTAATTATGCAGATTTTTTTTTTTTTTGCAATTTAGTGGAGTTTCCTAACTAAAAGTAATATATTGAAACAACACTACTGTAGTTAGTGAAATTAATTTTACACCTGATTATAAAAATGGTTATTGCAAGAAACGTGAGACCCAGTAATCTACAATCAATTTTTCATCATTTGCCTTAACTTTGTTACCACGTACTTAACAAAAAGCAAAATTAACTCTTGCATCTCTGCAAAATGTCCAAAACGATGAATTGGCACAGTTTGTAGTAAAAAGACAGAATCTTCACATTTGAACATTTGTATCAGAATATTGATCCACAGGATTTTGTGTCGGTTGTTATTTGCTAAAAATCGAACAATCATCTTTTCAACAAACGTGTTGAACTTTTTCGCTAGAAATATATCAACGTTTTCAATTTAATTTTTGAAAACATTTGATTTCGATGTTACGAAGCATGCAACCACTTTTTCTTTTTCAAAGTATGAAATATCAATATTTCGGCACTGGTCATTAATGAAGCAATTTCGATATCAGTAAATTAATAAAATTCATTAGAAAAAAATTTTTTAAAGAACATATCAATTTTGATTGCCTACAAAAAACTAGGAGAAAAAAATTATGATTCGTATATCAGAACATTTGAATATTTAGTTACACTCGGACAATATATAACAGAATTCGGGACGATTTTAATTTAGCCACTGTGAGAACATTACAGATTTGACATAATAAGTTTCTAAATAAGACGACTTTAATTTTCTTGGTGATATTTCGGTGGATATGTATGTGTGAGCGTTGTCAGTTAGGAATGACTTTGATGTTTCCGCTCCTTTGCACGGGTAAGTAGCTCAGGCGACAGCAAAGAAGAAGGTGAGAGGGAAAGGCGAGGCAAGCATAGTGAATCGCTTGACGAGGTCAAGGGACGTGCTAATTACGCTCGTACTTTCTCAACTCTGGTGATGTTTTCTGTGTCGACTTTTTATTTCGTCTTTGTGGGTCCCAGCAAGTCATTTGGGAATTCACACGCGTATTTAATTCTGGGCTTCCCATTGGATGATAAATAAAACTCGCCTAGGCTCGCGAACGGGAATTTGATATTTAAGTAATTTTTGGTTTTCTGCCGGAAAATATGCGTGGATCCCCGTGCGCAAAGGCCAATTTTGGTCATTTGTTTCTGGTCCTCAGAGAGCAAATATCCGGTCACTCGCTTTGCCCGGCATCACCAAAATTTAAAATACTGAAGTAAGTATAATATTTATTTAGTTTATTTGAATTTTCATGTGTTATCTTTAAACACATTTTGGTAAGAAATTCACAAATGTAAATTAGAATTCATAAAATTAAATTAAATTTAATATTTTATCTATACTATTGTCATTTAACAATGAATATATGCATAACAAAAATTTTTTACGAATAATAAATTTATTTAACCGAAAAAACATGTAATTTTTACTACGTTATATTTAACATATATCCTTTATAAATAAAGAGAAGTGATTAAAAAGTTAAAATTTTTCACGGCGAAAATAATGCAAAATGACACTTAATTGTGAATTTATTACACACTTAATGTTAACAATTAAATTCAATAAATTTATTAATATTTTAAAGTTAAAAATCTAGCAAAAAGATTTAAAAGTAGGCACCTCCATTCATTCGTTCCAAAAAACGCATTGAAAAAGCTCAAAATGAGTAAAAACAAAGTTTTGTCATCAAAATGCTTATGCTACTGTTAAAAGGAAAGATCGAAGTTTGTTGTCATTATTTTGTAAAAATTCTTTTTCCTCTCTAAAATGTTTGAAATTTCGTTGAAATTTCTTTTCTGTTAGCAATCCATTCTATGCTTGCGTAATGTTAATACGATGGCAAACGTTATGTCGTTTTTTGGTGTTGAGAGATACAATAATTTGAAAGTTCTTGCAAAAATCAACCAATTGTTTGATTTTAATAAAACTTTCAGGACTTATTCATGAATTAATAATTAATGAGATTATTTATGCATCTATCATTTTTCGAAAATGTTTTTAGAACTTTTTTTTTACATCTGTTACCCACCTCCACTTAATTGCATGAAACCTTGAAAAATTCATCATGTGTCATATTTTTTTTTAGTTAAATGCAGGGGCCTTTGGAAAATGTAAATCATATAATTTTTATTTTAATTACGAGACCATTTTTCAGAATATCTGCTCCGAATTGTAAAATCAAATATGCATTAAAACTACACTAATGTTTTTTAATCCAGATAAAGTTTCATGAATTTGCAAGTGATACTAGATTAGCAACTAGGTCCCACCATTTTACAGTGAAACTGATCTAATGTAACCGCAATTGCTACTCTAACAGCTTCTTTTCTCGAACCTCCTGCTTGTGGAATTCCCTTCCATATACTTGCTTCCCCGACAACTACAATCTCCAGGAGTTTAAATGTAAGGTCAATAAACATCTATCACACTAACTCGCATCCATTCCCTTAAACACTCTTTCCATCTACCCCATCCTCGGTATCCTCATCCGTCTACCACCCGCATTCCGACATTTCCTACAACTAACCACTCTTTCTCACCTTCCCCTACGTAACCCCCTGCGCAGCAGTGGCAGTGGAATCTCTTGCTTGACGTGAAATGATTAAAAAAAAATGATTTTATAATAAATATAATTTTAGGATATCACATTCTGAAAAGAAGTCGAAGAATAATGAATTTCTATAAAAATTGATTTCATTTTTTCTTTGATAAATATAATAATTTCTAGAATTTCGAACATCTTTTAAATTGCTTCCCGTCACTCAGTGTGTTCGGATATTAATTTATTTAATAAACACTATATTTACTAATCGAAAAGTGATAAACTTAATTCAAGTTATTTAGAATGAAGATTACTTAAAAAATCTAATTGTTTTTTTATAAGAAACCGCAATATATTTTATTTTTTATTTTTTCACTACTGAAACTTATAAGTAACTTATCATTAAAAGGTCACGTGTTTCAATGGTTTTTATTTTTACGAAAGGTTCACTTGGATAATGTCATGTGTTTCTGGGCGTCCTCCCCTTACAAGAAAAATGTTTGGACAATTAAACAAAATAATGCAATAGCAATAATAATGTGAATGATATTTGTAAAGGTGTATAAATAAAAAAAAATTAAATTGACAACACTGAAACATAACATAAAACATTTCTATCTACCACTCTTCCATTCTTTCACACAGTGGGGTTCTTCTTCCCCTCATTCCACGCGGTCAAAATGGAATAGTTCAATATTTATGAGGCTAGAGAGGTTATCTTCCCTTATTTCTCTTTAGCCAAATCCCCGTCTTAGGAACATTTTTTTTTATTAAAAATATATTTAGCAGTAGTTATTATTTTAATTCATTTATACTAAGTGAACATTTGGCTGTTTCCGTCGGTTGAGAGTCAAATCACAAGAAAGAATTGTGTTACTGTGGATGGGATTAAACAAGCGGAAGATCGGTCTGTTTTTGCGGTAAAAGACGGCTTTAAAAATTAGAGTCTTTAGAATTATTGACATATTTTCGGCGACAGAAAACTTTAGTAAAATACAGAAGATTTATCAGCAAAAGATTAATATTTGTTACTGTGAATAGATTAATTTTGAACTATGACCTAATGAGGAAGAGATGAGGCTTGTCAATACATTCTATACTATACCTAGATAATCAGATTCACGACCCAATCACTCATTACAATAGACGTATTCACTACAAGAACTCGTCCATCATCTGACAGTCCTAACTATACCGTGATACCACATACTGGCAGGGGATCCTAAAATGGGAGAAACAGGATGTAAATATTTTGTTTTATATACCAATTTTTATATAATTTTGTTTATAATATTTTGTTTATTTTCTACAAAAATATATATCACAATAAATGATATGGAAATGTGAGATATTATTTACGATAAATATCGTTACGAAAATGTGTGTCGTAAGTAATCAGGCCGGTAGAAATAAATATATAAATATAGTGTTGGATTAAAAACAGATTATCTACCCAAATACGAATATCGATTAACAATAATGTTGAAACAAATAAATTGAATATTTCGGTTGTTAAACCATTTTGTTCATCATCAGGATTTTCCGTAAAATTGTAGGATTACATCTGTTGACATTACGATACATTTCAGAGCAGAGATGGTTATTTATGTAGAATCGAAAATTGTGTTATATACGGCTTTATTTAACTTCGATTTGATTGGGGAATATTTTATGGTCGAGTAATCTAAGACACACCGGATCAGTTAATGGCTTCCCCTATGTTTATATTGGGTCGCAGGTTCGAATCCTGCCGAGTGACACCCATTTTCATAATAATATTTATCTTAAATAATCAGGCAGGTAGAAATAAATATACTGGTTCGAGTAAAACTCAAATAAGAATAATGTTCAAAACAAATAAATTAAATATATATATCCAATAAAACCTCACTTTATTCAAGGAAAAAATTCATTTATTATTATTCATTATGTCGCTGAAGAAGTAATGTTATTCCACGCTGAAATGACATACGACATATGTATTTTCGGAGATTTATTTGGAAATATGCATATTGGCTTTGTAAATAGAGAATACTATTTACATCGAGCCCTCTACACGGATCATTTTTAATATTTAGTTTACTATTAATAAGGTGTTTTTTCAGATTTTACCACAACGTCATGAAATAAAGAAAAAAATCGTTTTGATTGTTTGAGTTCTTCCTTTTCTTATATACGACATTTTCTTGCCAGACCGAAATGTGTTATGCGAATCTCAAAAAGGGAAGAAGATGAAGAAGATATTAAAATAAGCAATAAATCAGACTGTTTTTGGGTTCTTTTCACCCTACAGTAATGCAGGGCTTCAAAAATAATATTTCAACTTACTGACATATTTCCAGCCACGGAAATCTTTAGTAAAAGGCGAAAGATTTATCCGCGAAGGATGACCGGAAAGCAGCGGATAGCAGGTAAAGCCGCGCCCATTTACTGAACTCAATGTACTTTGCAACATTTACTGGGCTTACATTCTGATAAAATCATTATTATTAATTTATATTTATATTTTAAGAATGTTATTTATAATTATTTCATTAATATCTTTATTACATATAATCTAAATTATTAATATTGCTAAAATAATTAGATCAAATATATATTAAAGCTTCATTCTCCCCTGTACTGGCTAATAATCGGATTGACCTTCACCTTTGTAAATGTCATTTCTGTCGGGTTTGTTTGTATCATGTTAACGCATTTTCAGTGAAGGAATAAATTTTTTTGAAGAGGTGAAATCGACAAGAATGTCCAATTAATATATATATATATATATATATATATATATATATATTTATATTTATATATATATCGTGACGTAAATTAATAAATATACATATGAGGGGACTGTACGTATGTGTAGTATAATTAATATTCAGGTGTTAATAAAACAGTGCTCAATGTAGGAACGGAGCTGTATTATATATACACACACATATATATATATACACACATATATATATATATATACACACACATATATATATACACACATATATATATATATACACACACATATATATATCTTGATGAGAAGCAAAATAAAGAAAGATAAAAGTAATATTTAATTACTTTTTTTAATTTTTTGAATCTCTTCTAACATGTTCGAAATTTTGGCAGAAAATCTAGTATTTATTTGAGTTAGCGGGTACATAAATAGTTACGACTGTTTACAATGGAAAACGTAATGATGACATAAACTTTTTTTTCGGTGACAAACACACTATATTGGAAATTTTAGCAAAACCAAATAATTTTCGGATTTTAATGAAAATTTCAGTATTCATTTACAAATCTTGGTATTTTTGTTTTTAACTGTGATCCCACTCCAAGTAAATCCACGAAATTTTAATAGAATTTAATTTGTTGCGGTGTATGATTGTATTAGTTAAACGCAAGACATTGCGTCATATAAACCACCTACTTGTTTTTTGATGTTTACATCTGTATCCGCAAATTTGCTCCGGAGAATAAAATGAAACATGCAATAAAACTCTGATATCATTTAAAATTTTTCGATTACTCATGAAATTTTAAAAGAATAGTTTTCATTTCTGTTATTATTATAATTTATAAAATTTCAAAATAGTTTTAAAATCATCAATGGTTTGTTGTGGTTAGATTTTTTAGTTAAGAATTGAGGATTATATTGCCTATCGAATATTGAAAACTATAATAAGTTTGTCTTTCATATTGTTGAAATAATTTAAATTATTTTTGTGTAATTGAAATTAATTTTTTGTATGGTAATTTTTCTGTGTAAATTAAAAGTTAAGGGTTTCTTCCCTTGCCCGAATAACATTTGTACAATTTTGTCACTTATAAACGCCATACACTTTTATCTCTAATCAAAAACCTGTCAACATGTTCTTGATATAAGGCAGACATGTCAAACGTTCAAATCTGTGATTAAGAAATAGTGTTATTCTAAATTTTACGCTGTAACCAAGTAATATATGTGTAAATCAGATTAATTTAACATAATATTTTCTAATTTTTTAATAATAGTGTATCACAGATGTGTATATTCTATTTTTGCAAGATTTTTAAGTCAAAGTATTAATTTTTGTTTACAAATATGTCGATCACTCAAAAATGGCGGCAAAATTCAAAAATTGAGAAAATCTCAAACTTTATATTTCAATCAATATAATTTCTGTTTGAAATAAACCAGAGAATATTTTGCTTACTGGAAATGGTAAATTTAATCATTTAGCTTTCAATTAAAACGAAAGTATATGTTTCAAAGAATTTTTTCATTTTTAAAAATTCAGTTTAAAAGTAATTATGCAGTTTTCTTTTGCAATTTAGTGGAGTTTCCTAACTAAAATAACACTTTGAAACAACACTACTGTATTTAGTGAAATTAATTTTACACCTGATTATATAACGGGTTATTTCAAGAAACGTGCGACCCAGTAATCTACAATCAATTTTTCATCATTTGCCTTAAGTTTATTACCACGTACTTAACGAAAACCAAAAATTAACTTTTGCATCTTTGCAAAATGTGCAAAATGATGAATTGGCACAGTTTTTAGGAAAAAGAGAGAATCATCACATTTGAAAATTTGTATCAGAATATTGATCCACAGGATTTTGTGTCGGCTGTTATTTGCTAAAAATCGAACAATCATCTTTTCAACAAACGTGTTGAACTTCTTCACTAGAAATATACCATCGTTTTCAATTTAATGTTTGAAAACATTAGATTTCGATTTTACGATGCATGCAACCACTTTTTCTTTTTCAAAGTATGAAATATCAATATTTCGGCACTGGTCATTAATGAAGCAATTTCGATATCAGTAAATTAATAAAATCCATAAGAAAAAATGTTTTTTAAAGAACATATCAATTTTGATTGCCTACAAAATACTAGGAGAAAAAAATTATGATTCGTATATCAGAACATTTGAATATTGAGTTACACTCGGACAATATATAACAGAATTCGGGACGATTTTAATTTAGCCACTGTGAGAACATTACAGATTTGACATAATAAGTTTCTAAATAAGACGACTTTAATTTTCTTGGTGATATTTCAGTGGGTATGTATGTGTGCGCTTTTGTCAGTTAGGAATGTCCTTGATGTTTCCGCTCCTTTGTTGCGTAAGTAGTTCAGGCGACAGCAAAGAAGAAGGTGAGAAGGAAAGGCGAGGCAAGCATAGTGAATCGCTTGACGAGGTCAAGGGACTTGCTAATTACGCTCGTACTTTCTCAACTCCGGTGATGTTTTCTGTGTCGACTTTTTATTTCGTCTTTGTGTGTCCCAGCAAGTCATTTGGGAATTCACACGGGTATTTAATTCTGGGCTTCCCATTGGATGATAAATAAAACTCGCCTAGGCTCGCGAACGGGAATTTGATATTTAATTAATTTTTGGTTTTCTGCCGGAAAATATGCGTGGATTCCCGTGCGCAAAGGCCAATTTTGGTCATTTGTTTCTGGTCCTCAGAGAGCAAATATCCGGTCACTCGCTTTGCACGGCATCACCAAAATTTAAAATACTGAAGTAAGTATAATATTTATTTAGTTTATTTGAATTTTCATGTGTTATCTTTAAACACATTTTGGTAAGAAATTCACAAATGTAAATTAGAATTCATAAAATTAAATTAAATTTAATATTTTATCTATACTATTGTCCTTTAACAATGAAGATATGCATAACAAAAATTTTTTATGAATAATAAATTTATTTAACCGAAAAAAACATGTAATTTTTACTACGTTATATTTAACATATATCCTTTATAAATAAAGAGAAGTGATTAAAAAGTCAATATTTTTCACGGCGAAAATAATGCAAAATGACACTTAATTGTGAATTTATTACACACTTAATGTTAACAATTAAATCCAATAAATTTATTAATATCTTAAAGTTAAAAATCTAGCAGAAAGATTTAAAAGAAGGCACCTCCATTCATTCGTTCAAAAAACGCATTGAAAAAGCTCAAAATGAGTAAAATCAAAGTTTTGTCATCAAAATGCTTATGCTACTGTTAAAAGGAAAGATCGAAGTTTGTTGTCATTATTTTGTAAAAATTCTTTTTCCTCTCTAAAATGTTTGAAATTTCGTTGAAATTTCTTTTCTGTTAGTAATCCATTCTATGCTTGCGTAATGTTAATACGATGGCAAACGTTATGTCGTTTTTTGGTGTTGAGAGATACAATAATTTGAAAGTTCTTGCAAAAATCAACCAATTGTTTGATTTTAATAAAACTTTCAGGACTTATTCATAAATTAATAATTAATGAGTTTATTTATGCATCTATCTTTTTTCGAAAATGTTTTTAGAACTTTTTTTTTTACATCTGTTACCCACCTCCACTTAATTGCATGAAACCTTGAAAAATTCATCATGTGTCATATTTTTTTTTAGTTAAATGCAGGGGTCTTTGGAAAATGTAAATCATATAATTTTTATTTTAATTACGAGACCATTTTTCAGAATATCTGCTCCGAATTGTAAAATCAAAAATGCATTAAAACTACACCAATGTTTATTTCTCTTTAGCCAAATCCCCGTCTTAGGAACATTTTTTTTATAATATTTTGTTTATTTTCTACAAAAATATATATCACAATAAATGATATGAAAATGTGAGGTATTATTTACGATAAATGTTGTTACG
This sequence comes from Ascarosepion bandense, assembly GCA_037127315.1. Taxonomy (NCBI): domain Eukaryota; kingdom Metazoa; phylum Mollusca; class Cephalopoda; order Sepiida; family Sepiidae; genus Ascarosepion; species Ascarosepion bandense. Next base: position 599,680 of record JBBBDQ010002448.1, on the reverse strand, counting down.
AAAATGTGTGTCGTAAGTAATCAGGCCGGTAGAAATAAATATACAAATATAGTGTTTGATTCAAAACAGACTATCTACCTAAATACGAGTATCGATGAAAAATAATGTTGAAACAAATAAATTAAATATTTCGGTTGTTAAAATCATTTTGTTAATCTTCGGGATTTTCCATAAAATTGTAGGATTACATTTGTTGACATTACGATACATTTCAGATCAGAGATGGTTATTTATGTAGAATCGAAAATTGTGTTATATACGGCTTTATTTAACTTCGATTGGATTGTGGAATATTTTATGGTCGAGAAATCTAAAACACACCGGATCAGTTAGTGGCTTCCCCTATGTTTATATTGGGTCGCAGGTTCGAATACTGCCGAGTGACACGCCTTTTTATAATAATATTTATCTTAAATAATCAGGCAGGTAGAAATAAATATACTGGTTCGATTAAAAACTCAAATACGAATAATGTTCAAAACAAATAAATTAAATATATATATTCAAATAAAACTCCGAAAATGACATATGTCTTATAGGCATTACGGCGAAGAAAAAACTCATTTTCTCCAACGACAAAATTCACTTATTATTATTTATTATGTCGCTGAAGAAGTAATGTTATTCCACGCTGAAATGGCATAAGACATATGTACTTTCCGGAGATGTATTTAGAAATATGTATATTGGCTTTGTAAATAGAGAATACTATTTACATCGAGCCCTTTACACGGATCATTTTTAACACTAATTAGTTTAATATTAATAGGATTTGTTTTGAGATTTTACCTCAATGTCGTTTTTTTATATATATATATTGCCTTTCTTGGTATGAAATAAAGAATAAGATCGTTTTGATTGTATGAGTTCTCCGTTTTCTCGTACGATATTTTCTTGCCAGTGGGAAATGTGTTCCTCGAATCTCAAAAAGGGAAGAAGATATTACAATAAGCAATAAATCAGTCTGTTTTTGGGTTCTTTTCACCCTACAGTAATGCAGGGCTTCAAAAATAAGTATTTCAACTTACTGACATATTCCCGGCCACGGAAATCTTTAGTAAAAGGCGAAAGATTTATCCGCGAAGGATGACCGGAAAGCAGCGGATAGCAGGTAAAGCCGCGCCCATTTACTGAACTCAATGTACTTTGCAACATTTACTGGGCTTACATTCTGATAAAATCATTATTATTAATTTATATTTATATTTTAAGAATGTTACTTATAATTATTTCATTAATATGTTTATTACAAATAATCTAAATTATTAATATTGATAAAATAGTTAGAATCAAATAAACATTAAACCTTAATTTTCCCCTGTACTGGCTAATAATCGTATTAACCTTCACCTTTGTGAATGTCATTTCTGTCGGGTTTGTTTGTATCATGTTAACGTATTTTCAGTGAATCAGTAAATTTGTTTGAAGAGGGAAAATCGACGAGAGTGTCCGCTTATTTATATATATATATATATATATATATATATATATATATATATATATATATCGTGAGGTAAATTAATAAATATGAGGGGTGTGTACATATGTGAAGTATTATTATTATTCAGGTGTTAATAAACAGCGCTCATTGTACGAACAGAGCTGTATTACACACTCACACACACACACGCACACACACACACGTAATGATGACATAAACCTTTTTTTCGGTGACAAACACACTATATTGGAAATCTTCGCAAAATCCAAATAATTTTCGAATTTTAATGAAACTTTCAGTACTCATTTACAAATCTTGGTATTTTTTTTTTAACTCTGTGACCCCACCCCAAGTAAATGCACGAAATTTTAATAAATTTTAATTTGTTGCGGTGTAAGATTGTATTAGTTAAACGCAGGACATTGGGTCATATAAATCATCTCTTTGTTTTTTTAGATTTTGCATCTGTATCCGAAAATTTCCTTAGAAGAGTAATATGAAAAATGCCAAAACTCTGATATTCTTTAATTTGATAAGCTTTCAATTGATTGAATAAATAATAAAAATTAAGGACATTATATTCTGAATAAATTTTTTTTCGATTACTAATGAAATTTTAAAAGAATAGTTTTCATTTCTGTTATTATAATAATTTATAAAATTTCAAAATAGTTTTAAAATCATCAATGGTTTGTTGTGGTTAAATTTTTATTTAAGAATTGAGGATTATATTGCCTATCGAAGATTGAAAAAACGCCATACAGTTTTATCTCTAATCAAGAACCTGTCAATATGTTCTTGATATAAGGTACGCAGGACAAAAATTTCAAATCTGTGATTAAGAAATAGTTTTATTCTAAATTTCACGCTCTAAACAATTAATACTATTGTAAACTAGATTAATTTAACAATATTTTCTAATTTTGAAAAATAATGTATCATAGATGTATATTTTATTTTTGCAAGCATTTTATTACAGACAATTAATTTTTGTTTACAAATGTGTCGATCACAAAAAATGGCGGCAAAATTCAAACATTGAAAAAATCTCAAACTTTTATATTTCAGTCAATATAATTTCTGTTTGAAATAAACCAGAGTATTTTGCTTACTGGAAATAGTAAATATAATCATTTAGCCTTTAACTAAAACTAAAGTAAGAGTTTCAAGAAACCTTTTTCATTTTTAAAAATTCAGTTTAATTGTAACTATGCAGTTTTTGTTTTTTTTTGGCGATTTAGTAGAGGTTCCTAACTAAAATAATACATTGAAACAACATGCAAATGTTTTTCGGCTAAGGGAGGAAACCCTTACTTTAATTTGCACATAGAAATTACCATTCAGAAATAAATTTCAAATACACAAAAAAATAATTTAAACAATATGAAAGCCAAACGATATTATTACTGTAATTTGTGAAATGAATTTTAAATCCTGATTTTGAAAATGGTTATTGCAAGAAACGTGAGACCCAGTAATCTACCATTAATTTTTCATCATTTGTTTTTAATCGTATCACCCCAGGCAAGGCGGTAATGCCACTGAAGTGCAGGGGGCTACGTAATTGTGAAAAGATTGGAAAAGTGAAAGCCGGAAACCACATCCTAAACAAGGAACAAGGGATGAGCCTCTACACCTGTTCAATAGACGTGGGTGGAGTGTGAACCGGGCGATAGACAGATCTATCTACACAAATTGAGAAAAAAAAGGAACAAAGTGAGAAGATTGGAAAAGAGAAAGCCGGAAAACACATCCTAAATAGGGAACAAGAGATGAGTCTCTTAACCTGTTCAATACACATGCCGATATACACTGCACCACAACGCACATCCATCACTATACGCACCTGGTATTCCCAAGCGGTCACCTATCTAAGTACTGACAAGTTTCAACGTTGTTTAACTTCGGTGATCGAGCGAGAACCGGAGTATTCACCGTGATATAGTCGTAAGCCACCTAATCTGTCAAACTGTCGACTCTAAATGATCTGAACACAGAACCAAAAACTATTGCTCGACTAAATGCTTCCCAGGTTTTAAATTATTCGTGATCAAAAAGTAGATGCTGTTAAAACACAACCGTAACTAAATGAGGAGGAAAATGCATAAAATTTAATTTTATTGAAAAAAGATGACCATTCTGGAAGAGAGTCTGTTTCAGAGAAATATATGATAAAACACAGTAAATGATTCACTGAAGAAAGCTTATATCAAATTTATAGGATGAGCCTCAGTTGTTTCGTTTTATTTCTGGAAAAATTACAAAAAATGGGGTGGAAGCAAAGAAAAAGAATGAAATCATTAAAAATAAATTCTAGTTTAGCTATTGAACATACATTCAATAGCTCAATTGATGTTTGTAAACATTTACTAAGTAGTAGATTTAACGTCTTGTGAATTTACCAGACTATTTAGAATATGAATTTGGAAAACTAAGACAAAATTCTGGAAGTGCCTATTTTCAACAATTTAAAATGTGATTGAAAAATTCCATATTGACCAAAATAATATTTTACTTTTTTACTTCAATTTTGCAAATATTTTATTGGCTAACACCCAAAATATCCTGTTAATTAATTTGGTTTTCTTGTTTATGTGAATTGAATTAAATTTTTAAAACTATGTTAATATCTATTAATGTATCATGACCAAATAATTATTTTCATCATTTTTAGTGAAACAAATTGCACATGTAACAATGAAAGTCATTTTAAAAATTATTTTCAGACTTTGTTGTTAAAGGATTTTGTAAAATATTGCTTTCTGTTTTATCATACAATTATATTTTCTGTAATCAATTTTTATACAAACATTAATTCATTATTTTGTCAGTACTGAAAATTGTCTACTTTATGGAGAATAAAGCAAATTTTGTGTGTTACGTTATTTATGATATTTTGGGACTTTCTTTTTACATTTCCATTCATGGAAATAAGTCAATAATTGAAAGATTCATCTTCAAATATATATATATATATATATATATATTGGAGTAGATAGACTAAAGTATCGCCCGATTCACACTCCACCCACGTCTATTGAACAGGTGATAAGGCTCATCCCTTGTACCCTGTTTAGGATGTGGTATCCGGTTTTCTCTTTTCCACTTTTTTCACTCCTTTTCTTTTTTTTTTAATTGGAGTAGATAAACTAAATTATCGCCCGTTTCACACTCCTCCCACGTCTACTGAACAGGTGAAGAAGCTCATCCCTTTTTCCCTGTTTATGATGTGGTTTCTGTTTTTTTCTTTTCCAGTCTTTTCACTTCTTTTTCTTTTCTTTTTTTAAATTTGTGTAGATAGACTAAACTATCGCCTGGTTCATATTCCACCCATGTCTATTGAACAGGTGAAGAGACTCATCCCTTGTTCCTGTTCAGAATGTAGTTTCTGGTTTTCTGTTTTCCAAGCTTGTCACTCCTTATTCTTTTTTTTTCTTTTCAATGGGAATAGATATCCTAAACTATCGCCCGGTTCACACTCCACCCACGTCTATTGAACAGGTGAAGAGGCTCATCCCTTGTTCCCTGTTTAGGATTTGGTTTCCGGTTTTCTCTTTTCTAATCTATTCACTCTTACGTAACCCCCTGCACATCAGTGGCGTTACCGCCATTCTCGGGTTATATGATTAAATATATATATATGTATATATATATATATATAGCATACACATAAAAGATTGTTTCGCTGTATCACAGCTGATCAGTGTGGCTAGACATCTACTTGTTTGCCGGGATCGAAACTCGAACGATTTGGTGACAGTCGCAGATCCTATTCCCTAAGCCATAGGCGCATGGAATGAGAGAAAAGAAATTTTAGCTTTTTATATATATGCGATGCCAGTCAAAGAGAGAACTCACTTCATTACTTAAGAGTAACGTGTAAGAGTATATATATATATATATATATATATATATATATATAGCTGCTAATTAACTAATTACTGAATATTACTTACAAGTTCATTACTAAATATGTACTCAGAAATTGTTATTTTGCTGTAATTAAAATCTCCATCTGTTTGATCACAGTCGTGTATACCAGACTCATAGCTGACATGCCTGACATGAGGATCGCTTTAATTTCAATACATAATCTATATACTTGTAGCATTTAGTTTAAATGATCTTAACGGGCTATGAGTTTGCCAAAAGACAGTCATTAGATTCAGGATTTTGTTTTTAGCAAAATGTCAAGTATATTAATCTTGATTTTAATTAGGTACCTCTAACAAATCCCGAAAAGCACTGCATACATTTAAACTGAATTTTACAAATGAAAATATTTTCTTGAAACTTTTATTTTAGTTTTAATTGAAAGATAAATGATTAAATTTACTATTTCCAGTAAGCAAAATATTTTTCAAACAGAAAATATATTGATTGAAATAAAAAAATGGGAAATTTGTTTTGAATTTTTGAATTTTGCCGCCATCTTTGAACGATCGACACATTAGTAAACAAAAATTAATTCTTTGTTTTAAAAATCTTGCAAAAATAAAATATACACCAGGGGAGAATTATTTTCCAAAATTAGAGAATATTATGTTAAATTAATCTGATTTACCCAAATATTACTTATTTATAGCATGAACTTTGGAATAAAACTATTTCTTCATCACAGACTTTAACTTTTTGAACTGTCCGTATATCAAACGTGTTGACAGGTGGATGATTAGAGATAAGATAAAAAATGTATGGGACAAAATTGTATAAATTGTTTTTGGGTAAGGGAGGAAACTCTGACCTTTTAATTTGCACATAGAAATTATTATATGACAAAGAAATGTTAAATACATAAAAAAATTAAATTATTTAAAAAATCTGAAAGCAAAACCATTTCCATTAGACTTTGAAATTTTTGATAGGCATCCATTCTTAACTAAAAATCTAACCACAACAAATTGTTTTAAAATTATTTTTGAAGTTTTATAAATTATTATAATAATAAAGAAAAATGAAAACAGTTCTTTTAAAATTACATGACTAATTGAAATTTTTTCTTTAGACTATAATCTCCTTAATTTTTATTATTTATTCAAACAATTAAAAGCTTATCAAATTAAATAATATCAGAGTTTCATTGCGTTTTTCATTTTACACTTCGAAGCAGGTTCTCGGATACAGAAGCTAAATTTAAAAAAAAAATTATATTCCCCAATGAGTATTGCGTTTAACTAATATAATTATAGACCGCAACAAATTAAAATTTATTAAAAATTCATTGGTTTACGTGGAGTGGGGTAACAGAGTTAAAAAAATATTTTTCCAAGACTTTTAAAAATTAATAATTTCAAAAATGATTTCGTTTATTTGTGAATGAGAATTGAAAGTTTCATTAAAATCCGACAATTTTATTTGATTTTTGCAAGAATGTCCAAATTAATGTGTTTGACATCGGAAAATAAAAGTGTTCATGTCATCATTACGTTTTCCATTGTAAACAGTCGTAACGTTTTGGTTACCCGCTAACTCAAATCAAAACCAGATTTTCTGCCAAAATTTAGAACATGTCAAGAAGGAATTATTTTTTTATTTACATACATAAAAATTACAAAGATCTTAACTCTTAATAATAATATGAACATTTAAATGAAAAAAGTTCGTTTTTATTAAGTTTGGGGCCTTTTTTTTATTCATAAGGTGCTGTTTTTTAGCGATTTAGTGGAGGTCGGTAATTTTAATCTAAAGATTTTGAAATGTAAAAACGCATTTCATAGGTACTTCTGTGAAAACACTGTATTGGGCTCTATACTGACGAAGGTTAAACTGTTGCTAAAACGAAGAATACTGTAACCCCGATGACGGCGATTACATTAAATCTCTGCAAATTCACTTCTATCTTATATAAGTGGGGTTAATTGAGAAGCCAATGAATGTTAACTATATAGACCGACGTTTATGCAAACGAACCACAAAAATGTGAGTTTAAGTGATTTAACTAAAGAGGTCGAATGATCGCCAGGACAACGGGCAGGCCGCTTCTCATCGTGTTTGAAAATCTGCCATAGAAAGCATTGTGGTGATACTGGCCGAGCAAAAGTGACGGACCGGATGTTTGATCTTTCACGACAAAAAGGCAAATGACCAAAAGTCGTCGTTGCGCATCCGGGTCCGCGCAGATATTCCGGTTGAAAAATAAAAATTAATCAAATATCAAATTTCCATTTCGCGCGCCTAAGCGAATTTTATTTATCAGCCAAGTGGAAGCACATAATCAAATACAAGTGAAAAATTCGTCTTGTGTCATATTTTCTTTTTTTTTTTTAGTTAAATGCAGATGTCTTTGGAAAATGTAGATCATAAACTTTATATTTTAATTACGAGACCATTTTTCAGAAAATCTGCTCCGAATAGTAAAATAAAAAATACATTAAATCTATGTCATTTTACATAATTTAGATAATTTTTTATGAATTTGCAAGAGTTACTAGATTAGCAACTAGGTCCCACCCTTTAACAGTGAAACAGATCAAATGTAACCGATATTTCTACTCTAACAGCTTCTTTTCTCGCACCTCCTGCCTGTGGAATTCCCTTCCATATACTTGCTTCCCCGACAGCTATAATCTCCTGGAGTTTAAGTGTAAGGTCAATAGACATCTATCACACTAACTCGCATCACTTCCCTTAAACACTCTTTCCATCTACCCCCATCCTCGGTATCCTCATCCGTCTATTACCCACCTCCTGACATTTCCTATAACTAACCACACTTTCTCATCACTTTCATCTTTGTAACACCCTGCGCAACAGTGGCAGTGGAATGCCTTGATTGGCGTCAAATGATTAAAAACAATGATTTTATAATAAATAAAATTTTAGGATATCATATTCTGAAAATATTTCGAAGAATAATGAATTTCTATAAAAATTGTTTTCATTTTTTCTTTGATAATTATAATGATTTATATAATTTCGAACATCTTTTAAATTGCTTCCAGTCACTCAGTGTGTTCGGATATTAATTTATTTTATGAACACTATATTTACAAATCGAAATGTGAAAAGCATTTTTTTATTAAAAATATATTCAGCAGAAGATAACATTTGGCAGTTTCCGTCGGTTGAGAGTCGAATCACATAAAGAAATAGTGTTAGTGTGGATGGGATTAAACAAGCGGAAGATCGGTCGGTTTTTGCGGTAAAAGCTAATCAAATCCACGACCGAATCACTCATTCCAATATACTCATTCACTACAAGAACTCGTCCATTATCTTACAGCCCTACATATACCTTGATACCACATATTGGCAGGGAGTCCTAAAATGGGAGAAACAGGATGTAAATATTTTGTTTTTTATACAAATGTTTGATATTTTTTTGTTTATTTTCTACAAAAATATATATCACAATAAATGATATGAAAATGTGAGGTATTATTTACGATAAATTTTGTTACGAAAATGTGTGTTGTAAATAATCAGGCCGGTAGAAATAAATATATAAAAATAGTGTCTGATTAAAAACAGAATATCTAATCAAATACGCGTATCGATTCCAAATAATGTTGAAACAAATAAATGAAATATTTCGGTCGTTAAAACCATTTTGTTAATAATCGGGATTTTCCGTAAAATTGTAGGATTACATTTGTTGACATTGCGATACATTTCAGAGAAGAGATGGTTATTTATGTATAATCGAAAATTGTGTTATATACGGCTTTATTTGACTTCGATTGGATTGGGGAACATTGTATGGTCGAGTAATCTAAGACACACCGGATCAGTTAGTGGCTACCCCTATGTTGATATCGGGTCGCAGGTTCGAATCCTGCCGAGTGACATCCATTTTCTTAATAATATTTTTCTTAAATAATCAAGCAGGTAGAAATAAATATACTGGTTCGATTAAAATCTCAAATACGAATAATGTTCAAAACAAATAAATTAAATATATATATATTCAAATACAACTCGGAAAATGACATATGTCGTATGGTCAATTCGGCGAGGAAAAAACCTCATTTACTTCAACAAAAAAATTAATTTATTATTATTTATTATGTCTCTGAAGAAGTAATGTTATTCCACGCTGAAATGGCATAAGACATATGTAGTTTTCGGAGATTTATTTTGGAATATGCATATTGGCTTTGCAAATAGATAATACTATTTACATCGAGCCCTTTACACGGATCATTTTAAAATTAATTAGTTTATTATTAATAAGATTTGTTTTGAGATGCTACCACAATGTCATTTTTGATATATACATATACCTTGCTTGGGATGAAATAGAGAAAAAAATCGTTTGGATTGTATGAGTTCTCCATTTTCTGGTACGACATTTCCTTGCCATTCCGTTACTCGAATCTCAAAAAGGGAAGAAGATGAAGAAGATATTAAAATAAGCAATAAATCAGTCTGTTTTTGGGTTCTTTTCACCCTACAGTAATGCAGGGCTTCAAAAATAAGTATTTCAACTTACTGACATATTCCCGGCCACGGAAATCTTTAGTAAAAGGCGAAAGATTTATCCGCGAAGGATGACCGGAAAGCAGCGTGGCAGCAGGTAAAACTGCGCCCATTTACTGAACTCAATGTACTTTGCAACATTTACTGGGCTTACATTCTGATAAAATCATTATTATTAATTTATATTTATATTTTAAGAATGTTACTTATAATTATTTCATTAATATCTTTATTACATATAATCTAAATTATTAATATTGCTAAAACAGTTAGAATCAAATAAACATTAAACCTTAATTCTCCCCTGTACTGGCTAATAATCGTATTGACCTTCACCTTTGTAAAAGTCATTTCTGTCGGGTTTGTTTGTATGTTAACGCATTTTCTGTGAAGCAATAAATTTGTTTGAAGAGGTGTAATCGACGAAAGCGCCCAATTATATATATATATATATATATATATATATATATATATATCGTGACGTAAATTAATAAATATACGTATAAGGGGCGTGTACATATTTGTATTATTATTATTATTCAGGTGTTAATAAACAGCGCTCAATGTATGAACAGAGCTGTATTATAAACACCCACACACATACACACGCACACACAGACACACACACACACATATATATATATCTATATCTATCTATCTATCTATCTATCTATCTATCTATCTATCTATCTATCTATATATATATATATATATATATATATATTAATCATATCCAGCCGAGCATGGCGGTAACGCCACTGATGTTCAGGTCGCTACGTAAGAGAGAAAAGATTTGGAAAAGAGAAAGCCGGAAACCACATTCTAAACAGGGGACACGGGATGAGCTTCTACACCTGTTCAATAGATGTGGGTGGAGTGTGAACCGGGCGATAGATTAGTCTATCTACTCCAATTGAAAAAAAAAATAAGAAAAAGAAAAAGAAAAGTGAAAAGATTAGAGAAGAGAAAGCCGGAAACCACATCCTAAACAGGGAACAATGTATGGGCCTCTACACCTGTACAATAGACGTGGGTGGAGTTCCAAACCCAAAAAACACGTGCTCTAAACCAGCAGATAGAAGTATTATTTTATCTTTTAGATAATACGTGCTATATATGCGGGGTGGTGTATATATATATATTGATGAGAAGGAAAATAAAAAAAGATCAAAGTAATTTTTAATTGTTTTTTAAAATTTTGAAATTCTTCTAGCATCTTCGAAAATTTGGCAGAAATTTTGTTTTTATTTGAGTTAACGCGTAAATAAAACTTTACGACTGTTTACAATGGAAAACGTCATGCTGACATAAACTTTTTTTTCCGTGACAAACATATTATATTGGAGATTTTCGAAAAAACCAAATAATGTTCGGATTTTAATGAAACTTTCAGTACTCATTTACAAATCTTGGTATTTTTTTAACCCAGTGACTCAAATAAATCTACGAAATTTTAATAAATTTTAATTTGTTGCGGTGTATGATTTTATTAGTTAAACGCAGGATATTGGGTCATATAAACCACCTACTAGTTTTTAAATTTTGAATCTGTATCCGAAAATTTGCTCCGAAGGGTAAAACGAAAAATGCAATAAAACTCTGATATTTTTTTCGATTACTAATGAAATTTTAAAAATTAGTTTTCATTTCTGTTATTACTATAATTTATAAAATTTCAAAATAGTTTTAAAATCATCAATGATTTGTTGTGGTTACATTCTTTAGTTAAGAATTCAGGATTATTTTGCCTATCGAATATTGAAAAGTATAATAAATTTGTTTTTCATATTGTTGATATAATTTAATTTAAATTTTTTGTTTCTTTGAAATTATTATTTGTATGGTAACTTCTATGTTCAAATTAAAAGTTAAGTCTTTCTTCCCTTACCCGAAAAATATTTGTACGATTTTGTCACTTATACACGCCATCCACATTTATCTTTAATCAAGACCCTGTCGACATGTTCTTGATATAAGGCAGACATGTCAAAAAGTTCAAGTCTTTGATTAAGAAATAGTTTTATTCTAAATTTCACGCTGTAAACAAGTAATATTGTGTAAATCAGATTAATTAAAAATAATCTTTTCTAATTTCTCAAAAATAATTTATCACATACGTATATATTCTATTTTTGCAAGATTTTTAAAACAAAGAAGTAATTTTTGTTTCAAAAATGGCGGCAAAATTAAAAAATTGAAAAAATCTCAAACTTTTATATTTCAGTCAATATAATTTCAGTTTGAAATAAACCGGAGAGTATTTTGCTTCCTGGAAATAGCAAATTTAATCATTTAGATTTCATTTAAAACTAAAATATAAGTTTCAAATGATTTTTCAGGTTTAAAAATTCAGTTTAAAATAATTATGCAGATTGTTGGGGTTTTTTTTTTTTGCAATTTAGTGGAGTTTCCTAACTAAAAGTAATACATTGAAACAACACTACTGTAGTTAGTGAAATTAATTTTACACCTGATTATATAACGGGGTATTTCAAGAAACGTGCGGTCCAGTAATCTACAATCAATTTTTCATCATTTACCTTAAGTTTATTACCACGTACTTAACGAAAACCAAAAATTAACTTTTGCATCTTTGCAAAATGTGCAAAATGATGAATTGGCACAGTTTTTAGAAAAAAGAGAGAATCATTACATTTGAAAATTTGTATCAGAATATTGATCCACAGGATTTTGTGTCGGCTGTTATTGCTAAAAATTGAACAATCATCTTTTCAACAAACGTGTTGAACTTCTTCACTAGAAATATACCATCGTTTTCAATTTAATGTTTGAAAACATTAGATTTCGATTTTACGATGCATGCAACCACTTTTTCTTTTTCAAAGTATGAAATATCAATATTTCGGCACTGGTCATTAATGAAGCAATTTCGATATCAGTAAATTAATAAAATTCATAAGAAAAAATGTTTTTTAAAGAACATATCAATTTTGATTGCCTACATAAAACTAGGAGAAAAAAATTATGATTCGTATATCAGAACATTTGAATATTTAGTTACACTCGGACAATATATAACAGAATTCGGGACGATTTTAATTTAGCCACTGTGAGAACATTACAGATTTGACATAATAAGTTTCTAAATAAGACGACTTTAATTTTCTTGGTGATATTTCAGTGGGTATGTATGTGTGCGCTTTTGTCAGTTAGGAATGTCCTTGATGTTTCCGCTCCTTTGTTGCGTAAGTAGCTCAGGCGACAGCAAAGAAGAAGGTGAGAGGGAAAGGCGAGGCAAGCATAGTGAATCGCTTGACGAGGTCAAGGGACTTGCTAATTACGCTCGTACTTTCTCAACTCCGGTGATGTTTTCTGTGTCGACTTTTTATTTCGTCTTTGTGGGTCCCAGCAAGTCATTTGGGAATTCACACGCGTATTTAATTCTGGGCTTCCCATTGGATGATAAATAAAACTCGCCTAGGCTCGCGAACGGGAATTTGATATTTAATTAATTTTTGGTTTTCTGCAGGAAAATATGCGTGGATTCCCGTGCGCAAAGGCCAATTTTTGTCATTTGTTTCTGGTCCTCAGAGAGCAAATATCCGGTCACTCGCTTTGCCCGGCATCACCAAAATTTAAAATACTGAAGTAAGTATAATATTTATTTAGTTTATTTGAATTTTCATGTGTTATCTTTAAACACATTTTGGTAAGAAATTCACAAATGTAAATTAGAATTCATAAAATTAAATTAAATTTAATATTTTATCTATACTATTGTCCTTTAACAATGAAGATATGCATAACAAAAATTTTTTATGAATAATAAATTTATTTAACCGAAAAAACATGTAATTTTTACTATGTTATATTTAACTTTTATCCTTTATAAATAAAGAGAAGTGATTAAAAAGTCAAAATTTTTCACGGCGAAAATAATGCAAAATGACACTTAATTGTGAATTTATTACACACTTAATGTTAACAATTAAATTCAATAAATTTATTAATATTTTAAAGTTAAAAATCTAGCAGAAAGATTTAAAAGTAGGCACCTCCATTCATTCGTTCCAAAAAACGCATTGAAAAAGCTCAAAATGAGTAAAAACAAAGTTTTGTCATCAAAATGCTTATGCTACTGTTAAAAGGAAAGATCGAAGTTTGTTGTCATTATTTTGTAAAAATTCTTTTTCCTCTCTAAAATGTTTGAAATTTCGTTGAAATTTCTTTTCTGTTAGCAATCCATTCTATGCTTGCGTAATGTTAATACGATGGCAAACGTTATGTCGTTTTTTGGTGTTGAGAGATACAATAATTTGAAAGTTCTTGCAAAAATCAACCAATTGTTTGATTTTAATAAAACTTTCAGGACTTATTCATAAATTAATAATTAATGAGTTTATTTATGCATCTATCATTTTTCGAAAATGTTTTTAGAACTTTTTTTTTACATCTGTTACCCACCTCCACTTAATTGCATGAAACCTTGAAAAATTCATCATGTGTCATATTTTTTTTTAGTTAAATGCAGGGGTCTTTGGAAAATGTAAATCATATAATTTTTATTTTAATTACGAGACCATTTTTCAGAATATCTGCTCCGAATTGTAAAATCAAAAATGCATTAAAACTACACCAATGTTTATTTCTCTTTAGCCAAATCCCCGTCTTAGGAACATTTTTTTTATAATATTTTGTTTATTTTCTACAAAAATATATATCACAATAAATGATATGAAAATGTGAGGTATTATTTACGATAAATGTTGTTACGAAAATGTGTGTCGTAAGTAATCAGGCCGGTAGAAATAAATATACAAATATAGTGTTTGATTCAAAACAGACTATCTACCTAAATACGAGTATCGATGAAAAATAATGATGAAACAAATAAATTAAATATTTCGGTTGTTAAAATCATTTTGTTAATCTTAGGGATTTTCCATAAAATTGTAGGATTACATTTGTTGACATTACGATACATTTCAGATCAGAGATGGTTATTTATGTAGAATCGAAAATTGTGTTATATACGGCTTTATTTGACTTCGATTGGATTGTGGAATATTTTATGGTCGAGAAATCTAAAACACACCGGATCAGTTAGTGGCTTCCCCTATGTTTATATTGGGTCGCAGGTTCGAAATCTGCAGAGTGACACGCCTTTTTATAATAATATTTTTCTTAAATAATCAGGCAGGTAGAAATAAATATACTGGTTCGATCAAAAACTCAAATACGAATAATGTTCAAAACAAATAAATTAAATATATATATTCAAATAAAACTCCGAAAATGACATATGTCGTATAGGCATTACGGCGAAGAAAAAACTCATTTTCTCCAACGACAAAATTCACTTATTATTATTTATTATGTCGCTGAAGAAGTAATGTTATTCCACGCTGAAATGGCATAAGACATATGTACTTTCCGGAGATGTATTTAGAAATATGTATATTGGCTTTGTAAATAGAGAATACTATTTACATCGAGCCCTTTACACGGATCATTTTTAACACTAATTAGTTTAATATTAATAGGATTTGTTTTGAGATTTTACCTCAATGTCGTTTTTTTATATATATATATTGCCTTTCTTGGTATGAAATAAAGAATAAGATCGTTTTGATTGTATGAGTTCTCCCTTTTCTGGTACGACATTTTCTTGCCAGTGGGAAATGTGTTCCTCGAATCTCAAAAAGGGAAGAAGATATTACAATAAGCAATAAATCAGTCTGTTTTGGGGTTCTTTTCACCCTACACTAATGCAGGGCTTCAAAAATAAGTATTTCAACTTACTGACATATTCCCGGCCACGGAAATCTTTAGTAAAAGGCGAAAGATTTATCCGCGAAAGATGACCGGAAAGCAGCGGATAGCAGGTAAAGCCGCGCCCATTTACTGAACTCAATGTACTTTGCAACATTTACTGGGCTTACATTCTGATAAAATCATTATTATTAATTTATATTTATATTTTAAGAATGTTACTTATAATTATTTCATTAATATGTTTATTACAAATAATCTAAATTATTAATATTGATAAAATAGTTAGAATCAAATAAACATTAAACCTTAATTTTCCCCTGTACTGGCTAATAATCGTATTGACCTTCACCTTTGTGAATGTCATTTCTGTCGGGTTTGTTTGTATCATGTTAACGCATTTTCAGTGAATCAGTAAATTTGTTTGAAGAGGGAAAATCGACGAGAGTGTCCGCTTATATATATATATATATATATATATATATATATATATATATCGTGAGGTAAATTAATAAATATGAGGGGTGTGTACATATGTGAAGTATTATTATTATTCAGGTGTTAATAAACAGCGCTCATTGTACGAACAGAGCTGTATTACACACTCACACACACTCACGCACACACACACACGTAATGATGACATAAACCTTTTTTTCGGTGACAAACACACTATATTGTAAATCTTCGCAAAATCCAAATAATTTTCGAATTTTAATGAAACTTTCAGTACTCATTTACAAATTTTGGTATTTTTTTTAAATCTGTGACCCCACCCCAAGTAAATGCACGAAATTTTAATAAATTTTAATTTGTTGCGGTGTAAGATTGTATTAGTTAAACGCAGGACATTGGGTCATATAAATCATCTCTTTGTTTTTTTAGATTTTGCATCTGTATCCGAAAATTTCCTTAGAAGAGTAATATGAAAAATGCCAAAACTCTGATATTCTTTAATTTGATAAGCTTTCAATTGATTGAATAAATAATAAAAATTAAGGACATTATATTCTGAATAAATTTTTTTTCGATTACTAATGAAATTTTAAAAGAATAGTTTTCATTTCTGTTATTATAATAATTTATAAAATTTCAAAATAGTTTTAAAATCATCAATGGTTTGTTGTGGTTAAATTTTTATTTAAGAATTGAGGATTATATTGCCTATCGAAGATTGAAAAAACGCCATACAGTTTTATCTCTAATCAAGAACCTGTCAATATGTTCTTGATATAAGGTACGCAGGACAAAAATTTCAAATCTGTGATTAAGAAATAGTTTTATTCTAAATTTCACGCTCTAAACAATTAATACTATTGTAAACTAGATTAATTTAACAATATTTTCTAATTTTGAAAAATAATGTATCATAGATGTATATTTTATTTTTGCAAGCATTTTATTACAGACAATTAATTTTTGTTTACAAATGTGTCGATCACAAAAAATGGCGGCAAAATTCAAACATTGAAAAAATCTCAAACTTTTATATTTCAGTCAATATAATTTCTGTTTGAAATAAACCAGAGTATTTTGCTTACTGGAAATAGTAAATATAATCATTTAGCCTTTAACTAAAACTAAAGTAAGAGTTTCAAGAAACCTTTTTCATTTTTAAAAATTCAGTTTAATTGTAACTATGCAGTTTTTGTTTTTTTTTGGCGATTTAGTAGAGGTTCCTAACTAAAATAATACATTGAAACAACATGCAAATGTTTTTCGGCTAAGGGAGGAAACCCTTACTTTAATTTGCACATAGAAATTACCATTCAGAAATAAATTTCAAATACACAAAAAAATAATTTAAACAATATGAAAACCAAACGATATTATTACTGTAATTTGTGAAATGAATTTTAAATCCTGATTTTGAAAATGGTTATTGCAAGAAACGTGAGACCCAGTAATCTACCATTAATTTTTCATCATTTGTTTTTAATCGTATCACCCCAGGCAAGGCGGTAATGCCACTGAAGTGCAGGGGGCTACGTAATTGTGAAAAGATTGGAAAAGTGAAAGCCGGAAACCACATCCTAAACAAGGAACAAGGGATGAGCCTCTACACCTGTTCAATAGACGTGGGTGGAGTGTGAACCGGGCGATAGACAGATCTATCTACACAAATTGAGAAAAAAAAGGAACAAAGTGAGAAGATTGGAAAAGAGAAAGCCGGAAAACACATCCTAAATAGGGAACAAGAGATGAGTCTCTTAACCTGTTCAATACACATGCCGATATACACTGCACCACAACGCACATCCATCACTATACGCACCTGGTATTCCCAAGCGGTCACCTATCTAAGTACTGACAAGTTTCAACGTTGTTTAACTTCGGTGATCGAGCGAGAACCGGAGTATTCACCGTGATATAGCCGTAAGCCACCTAATCTGTCAAACTGTCGACTCTAAATGATCTGAACACAGAACCAAAAACTATTGCTCGACTAAATGCTTCCCAGGTTTTAAATTATTCGTGATCAAAAAGTAGATGCTGTTAAAACACAACCGTAACTAAATGAGGAGGAAAATGCATAAAATTTAATTTTATTGAAAAAAGATGACCATTCTGGAAGAGAGTCTGTTTCAGAGAAATATATGATAAAACACAGTAAATGATTCACTGAAGAAAGCTTATATCAAATTTATAGGATGAGCATCAGTTATTTCGTTTTATTTCTGGAAAAATTACAAAAAATGGGGTGGAAGCAAAGAAAAAGAATGAAATCATTAAAAATAAATTCTAGTTTAGCTATTGAACATACATTCAATAGCTCAATTGATGTTTGTAAACATTTACTAAGTAGTAGATTTAACGTCTTGTGAATTTACCAGACTATTTAGAATATGAATTTGGAAAACTAAGACAAAGTTCTGGAAGTGCCTATTTTCAACAATTTAAAATGTTATTGAAAAATTCCATATTGACCAAAATAATATTTTACTTTTTTACTTCAATTTTGCAAATATTTTATTGGCTAACACCCAAAATATCCTGTTAATTAATTTGGTTTTCTTGTTCATGTGAATTGAATTAAATTTTTAAAACTATGTTAATATCTATTAATGTATCATGACCAAATAATTATTTTCATCAGTTTTAGTGAAACAAATTGCACATGTAACAATGAAAGTCATTTTAAAAATTATTTTCAGACTTTGTTGTTAAAGGATTTTGTAAAATTTTGATATTGCTTTCTGTTTTATCATACAATTATATTTTCTGTAATCAATTTTTATACAAACATTAATTCATTATTTTGTCAGTACTGAAAATTGTCTACTTTATGGAGAATAAAGCAAATTTTGCGTGTTACGTTATTTATGATATTTTGGGACTTTCTTTTTACATTTCCATTCATGGAAATAAGTCAATAATTGAAAGATTCATCTTCAAATATATATATATATATATATATATATATATATATATATATATATATATATTGGAGTAGATAGACTAAAGTATCGCCCGATTCACACTCCACCCACGTCTATTGAACAGGTGGTAAGGCTCATCCCTTGTACCCTGTTTAGGATGTGGTATCCGGTTTTCTCTTTTTCCACTTTTTTCACTCCTTTTCTTTTTTTTTTAATTGGAGTAGATAAACTAAATTATCGCCCGTTTCACCCTCCTCCCACGTCTACTGAACAGGTGAAGAAGCTCATCCCTTTTTCCCTGTTTATGATGTGGTTTCTGTTTTTTTCTTTTCCAGTCTTTTCACTTCTTTTTCTTTTCTTTTTTTAAATTTGTGTAGATAGACTAAACTATCGCCTGGTTCATATTCCACCCATGTCTATTGAACAGGTGAAGAGACTCATCCCTTGTTCCTGTTTAGAATGTAGTTTCTGGTTTTCTGTTTTCCAAGCTTGTCACTCCTTATTCTTTTTTTTTCTTTTCAATGGGAATAGATATCCTAAACTATCGCCCGGTTCACACTCCACCCACGTCTATTGAACAGGTGAAGAGGCTCATCCCTTGTTCCCTGTTTAGGATTTGGTTTCCGGTTTTCTCTTTTCTAATCTATTCACTCTTACGTAACCCCCTGCACATCAGTGGCGTTACCGCCATTCTCGGGTTATATGATTAAATATATATATATATATATATATATATATATATATAGCATACACATAAAAGATTGTTTCGCTGTATCACAGCTGATCAGTGTGGCTAGACATCTACTTGTTTGCCGGGATCGAAACTCGAACGATTTGGTGACAGTCGCAGATCCTATTCCCTAAGCCATAGGCGCATGGAATGAGAGAAAAGAAATTTTAGCTTTTTATATATATGCGATGCAGACACACGCCAGTCAAAGAGAGAACTCACTTCATTACTTAAGAGTAACGTGTAAGAGTATATATATATAAATATATATATGTATATATATATAGCTG
Organism: Ascarosepion bandense; assembly: GCA_037127315.1. NCBI lineage: Eukaryota > Metazoa > Mollusca > Cephalopoda > Sepiida > Sepiidae > Ascarosepion > Ascarosepion bandense. The sequence continues at coordinate 579,688 of JBBBDQ010002448.1, read as the reverse complement.
CTAATTAACTAATTACTGAATATTACTTACAAGTTCATTACTAAATATGTAGTCAGAAATTGTTATTTTGCTGTAATTAAAATCTCCATCTGTTTGATCACAGTCGTGTATACCAGACTCATAGCTGACATGCCTGACATGAGGATCGCTTTAATTTCAATACATAATCTATATACTTGTAGCATTTAGTTTAAATGATCTTAACGGGCTAGGAGTTTGCCAAAAGACAGTCATTAGATTCAGGATTTATTTTTAGCAAAATGTCAAGTATATTTATGTTGATTTTAATTAGGTACCTCTAACAAATCCCGAAAAGCACTGCATACATTTAAACTGAATTTTACAAATGAAAATATTTTCTTGAAACTTTTATTTTAGTCTTAATTGATACCTAAATGATTAAATTTACTATTTCCAGTAAGCAAAATATTTTTCAAACAGAAAATATATTGATTGAAATAAAAAAATGGGAAATTTGTTTTGAATTTTTGAATTTTGCCGCCATCTTTGAACGATCGACACATTAGTAAACAAAAATTAATTCTTTGTTTTAAAAATCTTGCAAAAATAAAATATACACCAGGGGAGAATTATTTTCCAAAATTAGAGAATATTATGTTAAATTAATCTGATTTACCCAAATATTACTTATTTATAGCATGAACTTTGGAATAAAACTATTTCTTCATCACAGACTTTAACTTTTTGAACTGTCCGTATATCAAACATGTTGACAGGTGGATGATTAGAGATAAGATAAAAAATGTATGGGACAAAATTGTATAAATTGTTTTTGGGTAAGGGAGGAAACTCTGACCTTTTAATTTGCACATAGAAATTATTATATGACTAAGAAATGTTAAATACATAAAAAAATTAAATTATTTAAAAAATCTGAAAGCAAAACCATTTCCATTAGACTTTGAAATTTTTGATAGGCATCCATTCTTAACTAAAAATCTAACCACAACAAATTGTTTTAAAATTATTTTTGAAGTTTTATAAATTATTATAATAATAAAGAAAAATGAAAACAGTTCTTTTAAAATTACATGACTAATTGAATTTTTTCTTTAGACTAGAATCTCCTTAATTTTTATTATTTATTCAAACAATTAAAAGTTTATCAAATTAAATAATATCAGAGTTTCATTGCGTTTTTCATTTTACACTTCGAAGCAGGTTCTCGGATACAGAAGCTAAATTTAAAAAAAAAATTATATTCCCCAATGAGTCTTGCGTTTAACTAATAAGATAATAGACCGCAACAAATTAAAATTTATTAAAAATTCATTGGTTTACGTGGAGTGGGGTAACAGAGTTAAAAAAATATTTTTCCAAGACTTTTAAAAATTAATAATTTCAAAAATGATTTCGTTTATTTGTGAATGAGAATTGAAAGTTTCATTAAAATCCGACAATTTTATTTGATTTTTGCAAGAATGTCCAAATTAATGTGTTTGACATCGGAAAATAAAAGTGTTCATGTCATCATTACGTTTTCCATTGTAAAAAGTCGTAACGTTTTGGTTACCCGCTAACTCAAATCAAAACAAGATTTTCTGCCAAAATTTAGAACATGTCAAGAAGGAATTATTTTTTTATTTACATACATAAAAATTACAAAGATCTTAACTCTTAATAATAATATGAACATTTAAATGAAAAAAGTTCGTTTTTATTAAGTTTGGGGCCTTTTTTTATTCATAAGGTGCTGTTTTTTAGCGATTTAGTGGAGGTCGGTAATTTTAATCTAAAGATTTTGAAACGTAAAAACCCATTTCATAGGTACTTCTGTGAAAACACTGTATTGGGCTCCATACTGACGAAGGTTAAACTGTTGCTAAAACGAAGAATACTGTAACCCCGATGACGGCGATTACATTAAATCTCTGCAAATTCACTTCTGTCTTATATTAGTGGGGTTAATTGAGAAGCCAATGAATGTTAACTATATAGACCGACGTATATGCAAACGAACCACAAAAATGTGAGTTTAAGTGATTTAACTAAAGAGGTCGAATGATCGCCAGGACAACGGGCAGCCCGCTTCTCATCGTGTTTGAAAATCTGCCATAGAAAGCATTGTGGTGATACTGGCCGAGCAAAAGCGACGGACCAGATGTTTGATCTTTCACGACAAAAAGGCAAATGACCAAAAGTCGTCGTTGCGCATCCGGGTCCGCGCAGATATTCCGGTTGAAAAATAAAATTAATCAAATATCAAATTTCCATTTCGGGCGCCTAAGCGAATTTTATTTATCAACCAATTGGAAGCCCATAATCAAATACAAGTGAAAAATTCATGTGTCATATTTTCTTTTTTTTTTTTTTTTTTTTTTTAGTTAAATGCAGGGGCCTTTGGAAAATGTAAATCATAAACTTTATATTTTAATTACGAGACCATTTTTCAGAAAATCTGCTCCGAATAGTAAAATAAAAAATACATTAAATCTATGTCATTTTACATAATTTAGATAATTTTTTATGAATTTGCAAGAGTTACTAGATTAGCAACTAGGTCCCACCCTTTAACAGTGAAACAGATCAAATGTAACCGATATTTCTACTCTAACAGCTTCTTTTCTCGCACCTCCTGCCTGTGGAATTCCCTTCCATATACTTGCTTCCCCGACAGCTATAGTTTCCTGGAGTTTAAGTGTAAGGTCAATAGACATCTATCACACTAACTCGCATCACTTCCCTTAAACACTCTTTCCATCTACCCCCATCCTCGGTATCCTCATCCGTCTATTACCCTCCTCGTGGCATTTCCTATAACTAACCACACTTTCTCATCACTTTCCTCGATGTAAACCCCTGCGCAACAGTGGCAGTGGAATGCCTTGATTGGCGTCAAATGATTAAAAACAATTGATTTTATAATAAATATTATTTTAGGATATCATATTCTGAAAATATTTCGAAGAATAATGAATTTCTATAAAAATTGTTTTCATTTTTTCTTTGATAAATATAATAATTTATATAATTTCAAACATCTTTTAAATTGCTTCCAGTCACTCAGTGTGTTCGGATATTAATTTATTTTATGAACACTATATTTACAAATCGAAATGTGAAAAGCATTTTTTTATTAAAAATATATTCAGCAGAAGATAACATTTGGCGGTTTACGTCGGTTGAGAGTCGAATCACATAAAGAAATAGTGTTAGTGTGGATGGCATTAAACAAGCGGAAGATCGGTCGGTTTTTGCGGTAAAAGCTAATCAAATCCACGACCGAATCACTCATTCCAATATACTCATTCACTACAAGAACTCGTCCATTATCTTACAGCCCTACATATACCTTGATACCACATATTGGCAGGGAGTCCTAAAATGGGAGAAACAGGATGTAAATATTTTGTTTTTTATACAAATGTTTGATATTTTTTTGTTTATTTTCTACAAAAATATATATCACAATAAATGATATGAAAATGTGAGGTATTATTTACGATAAATTTTGTTACGAAAATGTGTGTTGTAAATAATCAGGCCGGTAGAAATAAATATATAAAAATAGTGTCTGAGTAAAAACAGACTATCTACCAAATACGAGTATCGATGAAAAATAATTTTGAAACAAATAAATTAAATATTTCGGTTGTTAAAACCATTTTGTTAATAATCGGGATTTTCCGTAAAATTGTAGGATTACATTTGTTGACATTGCGATACATTTCAGAGAAGAGATGTTTATTTATGTATAATCGAAAATTGTGTTATATACGGCTTTATTTGACTTCGATTGGATTGGGGAACATTGTATGGTCGAGTAATCTAAGACACACCGGATCAGTTAGTGGCTATCCCGCTATCCCTATGTTGATATCGGGTCGCAGGTTCAAATCCTGCCGAGTGACACCCATTTTCATAATAATATTTTTCTTAAATATCAAGCAGGTAGAAATAAATATACTGGTTCGATTAAAATCTCAAATACGAATAATGTTCAAAACAAATAAATTAAATATATATATATTCAAATACAACTCCGAAAATGACATATGTCGTATGGTCATTTCGGCGAGGAAAAAACCTCATTTACTTCAACAAAAAAATTAATTTATTATTATTTATTATGTCTCTGAAGAAGTAATGTTATTCCACGCTGAAATGGCATGAGACATATGTAGTTTTCGGAGATTTATTTTGGAATATGCATATTGGCTTTGCAAATAGATAATACTATTTACATCGAGCCATTTACACGGATCATTTTAACATTAATTAGTTTAATATTAATAAGATTTGTTTTGAGATGCTACCACAATGTCATTTTTGATATATACATATAGCTTGCTTGGGATGAAATGAAAAAAATCGTTTGGATTGTATGAGTTCTCCCTTTTCTGGTATCACATTTTCTTGCCATTCCGTTACTCGAATCTCAAAAAGATAAGAAGATGAAGAAGATATTAAAATAAGCAATAAATCAGTCTGTTTTTGGGTTCTTTTCACCCTACAGTAATGCAGGGCTTCAAAAATAAGTATTTCAACTTACTGACATATTCCCGGCCACGGAAATCTTTAGTAAAAGGCGAAAGATTTATCCGCGAAGGATGACCGGAAAGCAGCGGATAGCAGGTAAAGCCGCGCCCATTTACTGAACTCAATGTACTTTGCAACATTTACTGGGCTTACATTCTGATAAAATCATTATTATTAATTTATATTTATATTTTAAGAATGTTACTTATAATTATTTCATTAATATCTTTATTACATATAATCTAAATTATTAATATTGCTAAAATAATTAGATCAAATATATATTAAAGCTTCATTCTCCCCTGTACTGGCTAATAATCGCATTGACCTTCACCTTTGTAAATGTCATTTCTGTCGGGTTTGTTTGTATCATGTTAACGCATTTTCAGTGAAGGAATAAATTTGTTTGAAGAGGTGAAATCGACAAGAATGTCCAATTAATATATATATATATATATATATATATATATATATATATATATATATATCGTGACCTAAATTAATAAATATACATATGAGGGGCCTGTACATATGTGTAGTATAATTAATATTCAGGTGTTAATAAAACAGTGCTCAATGTAGGAACGGAGCTGTATTATATATATACACACACACATATATATATCTTGATGAGAAGCAAAATAAAGAAAGATCAAAGTAATATTTAATTATTTTTTTAAATTTTTTAATCTCTTCTAACATGTTCGAAATTTTGGCAGAAAATCTAGTATTTATTTGAGTTAGCGGGTACATAAATAGTTACGACTGTTTACAATGGAAAACGTAATGATGACATAAACTTTTTTTTCGGTGACAAACACACTACATTGAAAATTTTAGCAAAACCAAATAATTTTCGGATTTTAATGAACATTTCAGTATTCATTTACAAATCTTGGTATTTTTGTTTTTAACTGTGATCCCACTCCAAGTAAATCCACGAAATTTTAATAGAATTTAATTTGTTGCGGTGTATGATTGTATTAGTTAAACGCAAGACATTGCGTCATATAAACCACCTACTTGTTTTTTGATGTTTACATCTGTATCCGCAAATTTGCTCCGAAGAATAAAATGAAACATGCAATAAAACTCTGATATCATTTAAAATTTTTCGATTACTCATGAAATTTTAAAAGAATAGTTTTTATTTCTGTCATTATTATTATAATTTATAAAATTTCAAAATAGTTTTAAAATCATCAATGGTATGTTGTGGTTAGATTTTTTAGTTAAGAATTGAGGATTATATTGCCTATCTAATATTGAAAACTATAATAAGTTTGGCTTTCATATTGTTGAAATAATTTAAATTATTTTTGTGTAATTGAAATTAATTTTTTGTATGGTAATTTTTCTGTGCAAATTAAATGTTAAGGGTTTCTTCCCTTGCCCGAATAACATTTGTACAATTTTGTCACTTATAAACGCCATACACAATTATCTCTAATCAAGAACCTGTCAACATGTTCTTGATATAAGGCAGACATGTCAAACGTTCAAATCTGTGATTAAGAAATAGTGTTACTCTAAATTTTACGCTGTAACCAAGTAATATATGTGTAAATCAGATTAATTTAACATAATATTTTCTAATTTTTTAATAATAGTGTATCACAGATGTGTATATTCTATTTTTGCAAGATTTTTAAGTCAAAGTATTAATTTTTGTTTACAAATGTGTCGATCACTCAAAAATGGCGGCAAAATTCAAAAAATTGAGAAAATCTCAAACTTTATATTTCAATCAATATAATTTCTGTTTGAAATAAACCAGAGAGTATTTTGCTTACTGGAAATGGTAAATTTAATCATTTAGCTTTCAATTAAAACGAAAGTATATGTTTCAAAGAATTTTTTCTTTTTAAAAAAATTCAGTTTAAAAGTAATTATGCAGTTTTCTTTTGTAATTTAGTGGAGTTTCCTAACTAAAATAACACTTTGAAACAACACTACTGTAGTTAGTGAAATTAATTTTACACCTGATTATAAAAATGGTTATTTCAAGAAACGTGCGACCCAGTAATCTACAATCAATTTTTCATCATTTGCCTTAAGTTTATTACCACGTACTTAACCAAAACCAAAAGTTAACTTTTGCATCTTTGCAAAATGTGCAAAATGATGAATTGGCACAGTTGTTAGGAAAAAGAGAGAATCATCACATTTGAAAATTTGTATCAGAATATTGATCCACAGGATTTTGTGTCGGCTGTTATTTGCTAAAAATCGAACAATCATCTTTTCAACAAACGTGTTGAACTTCTTCACTAGAAATATACCATCGTTTTCAATTTAATGTTTGAAAACATGAGATTTCGATTTTACGATGCATGCAAAGACTTATTCTTTTTCAAAGTATGAAATATCAATATTTCGGCACTGGTCATTAATGAAGCAATTTCGATATCAGTAAATTAATAAAATTCATAAAAAACAAAATTAAAAAGAACATATCAATTTTGATTGCCTACACAGAACTAGGAGAAAAAATTATGATTCGTATATCAGAACATTTGAATATTTAGTTACACTCGGACAATATATAACAGAATTCGGGACGATTTTAATTTAGCCACTGTGAGAACATTACAGATTTGACATAATAAGTTTCTAAATAAGACGACTTTAATTTTCTTGGTGATATTTCAGTGGGTATGTATGTGTGCGCTTTTGTCAGTTAGGAATGTCCTTGATGTTTCCGCTCCTTTGTTGCGTAAGTAGCTCAGGCGACAGCAAAGAAGAAGGTGAGAGGGAAAGGCGAGGCAAGCATAGAGAATCGCTTGACGAGGTCAAGGGACTTGCTAATTACGCTCGTACTTTCTCAAATCTGTTGAAGCATTCTGTGTCGACTTTTTATTTCGTCTTTGTGGGTCCCAGCAAATCATTTGGGTAATCACACCCGTATTTAATTCTGGGCTTCCTATTGGAAGATAAATAAAGCTAGCGTAGGCTCGCGAACGGGAATTTGATACTTAATTAATTTTTAGTTTTCTGCCGGAAAATATACGTGCATCTCGGGTGCGCAAAGACCAGTTTTGGTCATTTGCTTTCTGGTCCTCAGAGGGCAAACATGCGGTCTCTCGCCTTGCCTGGCATCACCAAAATTTAAAATACTGAATAAGAATAATATTTTTTTAGTTTATTTGAATTTTCATGTGTTATCTTTAAACACATTTTGGTACGAAATTCACAAATGTAAATTAGAATTCATAAAGTTAACTTAAATGTAATATTTTTTCTATGCTATCGTCCTTTCACTATGAACATATGCATAAAAAATTTTTTATGAATAATAAATTCATTTCAGTGAAAAAACATGTAATTTTTACTATGTTATATTTAACTTTTATATTTAACTTTTATCCTTTATAAATAAATAGAAGTGATTAAAAGTTAAAATTTTTCACTGCGAAAATAATGCAAAATGACACTTAATTGTGAATTTATTACACACTTAATGTTAACAATTAAATTCAATAAATTTATTAATATTTTAAACTTAAAAATATATTTGAAGGATTTAAAAGTATGTACCTCCATTCATTCGTTCAAAAAACGCATAGCACGATTTGAGAAAGCTCAAAATGAGTAAAAACAAAGTTTTGTCATCAAAATGCTTATGCTACTGTTAAAAGGAAAGATCGAAGTTTGTTGTCATTATTTTGTAAAATTTCTTTATCCTCTCTAAAGACGTTTGAAATTTCGGTGAGATTTGTTTTCTGTCAGCAATCCATTCTATGCTTACGTAATGTTATTACGATGGCAAACGTAATGTCGTTTTTTGGTGTTGACAGACACAATAATTTGAAAGTTCTTGCAAAAATCAACCAATTGTTTGATTTTCATAAAACTTTCAGGACTTATTCATAAATTAATAATTAATGAGTTTATTTATGCACCTATCATTTTTCAAAAATGTTGTTATAAACATTTATTTTACATCTGTTACGCACCTCCACTTCATTGCATGAAACCTTGAAAAATTCATCATGTATCATATTTTTTTTTAGTTAAATGCAGGAGTCTTTGGAAAATGTAAATCATATAATTTTTATTTTAATTACAAGACCATTTTTCAGAAAATCTTCTCCGCATAGTAAAATCAAAAATGCATTAACACTACAACATTTTTTTTAAAATTTAGATAAACGTTTATGAATTTGCAAGAGATACTAGATTAGCAACTTGGTCCCATTCTTTTACAGTGAAACATATCAAATGTAACCGCAATTTCTACTCTACAACTTCTTTTTTCGCACTTTCCGCCTGTGGAAGTCCCTTTCATATGATTGTTCCCTTGCTTCGAAGAAGAATGAAGTTCTATATAAATTATTTTCATTTTTTCTTTGATAATTATAATAATTTATATAATTCCAAAATTCTTTTCAATTGCTTCCAGTCACTCAGTGTGTTCGGATATTAATTTATTTAATAAACACTATATTTACTAATCGAAAATGAAAAACTTAATTCAAGTTATTTAGAACGAAGTTTTTTTTTAAATCTAATTGTTTTTATATGAAACCGCACTATTTTTTATTTCTTACTACGGAAAATTATAAGTGACTTGTCATTAAAAGGTCACGTGTTTCAATGGTTGTTCTCTTTACGAAACGTTCACTCGGATAATGTCATGTGTTTCTGGGTTTCCTCCCCTTAGAAGAAAAAGTTTGGACAATTTAACAAAATAATGCAATAGCAATCAGAATGAGAATGATATTTGCAAACGTGTATAAATAAAAAAGATTTTAAATTGACAACACTGAAACATAACATAAAACATTTCTATCTTCCACTCTTTCATTCTTCCACACAGTGCGGTTCTTCTTCCCCTCATTCCACGCGATCAAAACGGAATAGTTCAATATTTATGAGGCTAGAGAGGCTATCTTTCCTTATTTCTCTTTAGCCAAATTCCCGTTTTACGAACATTTTTTATTAAGATTATATTCAGCATAAGATATTATTTTAATTCATTTATACTAAGTTAACATTTGGCGGTTTCCGTCGGTTGAGAGTTGAATAACATAAAGAAATAGTGTTAGTGTGGATGGGATTAAACAAGCGGAAGATCGGTCGGTTTTTGGATTATGTACACCCTGCGGTAAAAGAGGGCTTTAAAAATTAGTCTTTAGAATAATTGACGTATTTTCGGCCACGGAAAACTTTAGTAAAATGCAGAAGATTTATCCCTAAAAGATTAATATTTATTAATGTGAATAGATTAATTTTGGCACATGATCTAATGAGAAAGGTATGAGGCTGGTCAATACATTATATACTATACCTAGCTAATCAGATTCACGACCCAATCACTCATTACAATAGACGTATTCACTACAAGAACTCGTCCGTCATCTCACTGTCCTACATATACCGTGATACCACATACTGGCAGGGGGTCTTAAAATGGGAGAAACAGGATGTAAATATTTTGTTTTATATACAAATTTTTATATAATTTTGTTTACAATATTTTGTTTATTTTCTACAAAAATATATATCACAATAAATGATATGGAAATGTGAGATATTATTTACGATAAATATCGTTACGAAAATGTGTGTCGTAAGTAATCAGGCCGGTAGAAATAAATATATAAATATAGTGTTGGATTAAAAACAGATTATCTACCCAAATACGAATATCGATTAAAAATAATGTTCAAACAAATAAATTGAATATTTCGGTTGTTAAACCATTTTGTTCATCATCAGGATTTTCCGTAAAATTGTAGGATTACATCTGTTGACATTACGATACATTTCAGAGCAGAGATGGTTATTTATGTAGAATCGAAAATTGTGTTATATACGGCTTTATTTAACTTCGATTTGATTGTGGAATATTTTATGGTCGAGTAATCTAAGACACACCGGATCAGTTAATGGCTTCCCCTATGTTTACATTGGGTCGCAGGTTCGAATCCTGCCGAGTGACACCCATTTTCATAATAATATTTATCTTAAATAATCAGGCAGGTAGAAATAAATATACTGGTTCGAGTAAAACTCAAATAAGAATAATGTTCAAAACAAATAAATTAAATATATATATCCAATAAAACCTCATTTTCTTCAAGGAAAAAAATTCATTTATTATTATTTATTATGTCGCTGAAGAAGTAATGTTATTCCACGCTGAAATGACATACGACATATGTATTTTCGGAGATTTATTTGGAAATATGCATATTGGCTTTGTAAATAGAGAATACTATTTACATCGATCCCTCTACACGGATCATTTTTAATATTTAGTTTAATATTAATAAGATTTGTTTTGAGATTTTACCACAACGTCATGAAATAAAGAAAAAAATCGTTTTGATTGTTTGAGTTCTCCCTTTTCTCGTACGACATTTTCTTGCCAGACCGAAATGTGTTCCTCGAATCTCAAAAAGGGAAGAAGATATTACAATAAGCAATAAATCAGTCTGTTTTTGGGTTCTTTTCACCCTACAGTAATGCAGGGCTTCAAAAATAAGTATTTCAACTTACTGACATATTCCCGGCCACGGAAATCTTTAGTAAAAGGCGAAAGATTTATCCGCGAAGGATGACCGGAAAGCAGCGGGTAGCAGGTAAAGCCGCGCCCATTTACTGAACTCAATGTACTTTGCAACATTTACTGGGCTTACATTCTGATAAAATCATTATTATTAATTTATATTTACATTTTAAGAATGTTGTTTATAATTATTTCATTAATATCTTTATTACATATAATCTAAATTATTAATATTGATAAAATAGTTAGAATCAAATAAACATTAAACCTTAATTCTCCCCTGCACTGGCTAATAATCGTATTGACCTTCACCTTTGTAAAAGTCATTTCAGTCGGGTTCGTTTGTATGTTAACGCATTTTCTGTGAAGCAATAAATTTGTTTGAAGAGGTGTAATCGACGAAAGTGTCCAATTAATATATATATATCGTGACGTAAATTAATAAATATACGTATAAGGGGCGTGTACATATTTGTATTATTATTATTATTCAGGTGTTAATAAATAGCGCTCAATGTACGAACAGTGCTGTATTACACACACACACACACATGCATACACACACACACACATATATACATATATATTTATATATATATATATATATATATATATATATATTAATCATATCCCGCCGAGCATGGCGGTAACGCCACTGATGTTCAGGGCGCTACGTAAGAGAGAAAAGATTTGGAAAAGAGAAAGCCGGAAACCACATTCTAAACAGGGGACACGGGATGAGCTTCTACACCTGTACAATAGACGTGGTTGGAGTGCGAACCGGGCGATATATTAGTCTATCTACTCCAATTGAAAAAAAAAATACGAAAAAGAAAAAGAAAAGAGTGAAAAGATTAGAAAAGAGAAAGCCGGAAACCACATCCTAAACAGGAACAATGTATGGGCCTCTACACCTGTACAATAGACGTGGGTGGAGTTCCCAACCCAAAAAACACGTGCTCTAAACCAGTAGATAGAAGTATTATTTTATCTTTTAGATACTACGTGCTATATATGCGGGGTGGTGTATATATATATATTGATGAGAAGGAAAATAAAAAAAGATCAAAGTAATTTTTAATTGTTTTTTAAAATTTTGAAATTCTTCTAGCATCTTCGAAAATTTGGCAGAAATTTTGTTTTGATTTGAGTTAACGCGTAAATAAAACTTTACGACTGTTTACAATGGAAAACGTCATGCTGACATAAACTTTTTTTTCCGTGATAAACATATTATATTGGAGATTTTCGAAAAAACCAAATAATGTTCGGATTTTAATGAAACTTTCAGTACTCATTTACAAATCTTGGTATTTTTTTTTGACCCAGTGACTCAAGTAAATCTACGAAATTTTAATAAATTTTAATTTGTTGCGGTGTATGATTTTATTAGTTAAACGCAGGATATTGGGTCATATAAACCACCTACTTGTTTTTAAATTTTGCATCTGTATCCGAAAATTTGCTCCGAAGGGTAAAACGAAAAATGCAACAAAACTCTGATATTTTTTTCGATTACCAATGAAATTTTAAAAAATAGTTTTCATTTCTGTTATTATTATAATTTATAAAATTTCAAAATAGTTTTAAAATCATCAATGGTTTGTTGTGGTGAGATTTTTTAGTTAAGAATTGAGGATTATATTGCCTATCGAATATTGAAAACTATAATAAGTTCGGCTTTCATATTGTTGAAATAATTTAAATTATTTTTGTGTAATTGAAATTAATTTTTTGTATGGTAATTTTTATGTTAAAATTAAAACTTAAGTCTTTCTTCCCTTACCCGAAAAATATTTGTACGATTTTGTCACTTATACACGCCATCCACATTTATCTCTAATCAAGAACCTGTCGACATGTTCTTGATATAAGGCAGACATGTCAAAAAGTTCTTTGATTAAGAAATAGTTTTATTCTAAATTTCACGTTCTAAACAAGTAATACTTGTGTAAATCAGATTAATTTAAAATAATCTTTTCTAATTTTTCAAAAATAATGTATCACATACATATATATTCTATTTTTGCAAGATTTTTAAAACAAAGAAGTAATTTTTGTTTACAAATGTGTTGATCATTCAAAAATGGCGGCAAAATTAAATAATTGAAAAAATCTCAAACTTTTATATTTCAGTCAATATAATTTCAGTTTGAAATAAACCAGAGAGTATATATATGTTCCTCTTCACTCTTTTCTAATTAATCTTTTTACATTTATATAGCCCTCTGCACATCAGTGCCATTACCGCCTTGCTCGGAGTGATACAATTAAATATATATATATATATATATGAGAAGCAAAATAAAGAAAGATCAAAGTAATTTTTATTTATCTTTTTAAAATTTTGTAATCCCTTTTAACATGTTCGAAATTTTGGCAGAAAATCCTGTTTTTATTTGAGTTAGCGGGTAAATAAAACCTTACAACTGTTTACAATGGAAAGCGGAATGATAGCATAAATCTTTTTTCGGTAACAAACACATTATATTGGAAATTTTTGCAAAATCCAAATAATTTTCGAATTTTAATGAAACTTTCAGTACTCATTTACAAATCTTGGTATTTTTTTATTTTAACTCTTTATTCCACTGCAAGTAAATCCATGAATTTTGAATAAATTTTAATTTGTTGCGGTGTATGATTTTATAAGTTAAACGAAGGGCACTGGGTCATATAAATCATCTACTTGTCTTTTTAAATTTTGCATCTGTATCCGAAAATTTCCTTAGAAGAGTAAAATGAAAAATGCAATAAAACTCTGATATTCTTTAATTTGATAAGCTTTCAATTGATAGAATAAATAATAAAAATTAAGGACATTATATTCTGAAGAAATTTTTTTTCGATTACTAATGAAATTTTTAAAGAATAGTTTTCATTTCAGTTATTATTATAATTTATAAAATTTCAAAATAGTTTCAAAATCATCAATGATTTGTTCTGGTTAGATTTTTTAGTTAAGAATTGAGGATTATATTGCCTATCGAAGATTGAAAAATATAATATCGTTTGGCTTTCATATTGTTGAAACAATTTAAATTATTTTTTTTTGTGTATTTGAAATTTATTTTTGTATGGTAATTTCTATGTGCAAACTAAAAGGTAAGGGTTTCCTCCCTTATCCGAAAAACATTTGCACACTTTTGTCATTTATAAAGCCATACAGTTTTATCTCTAATCAAGAACCTGTCGACATGTTCTTGATATAAGGCAGACATGTCAAAAAGTTCTTTGATTAAGAAATAGTTTTATTCTAAATTTCACGTTCTAAACAAGTAATACTTGTGTAAATCAGATTAATTTAAAATAATCTTTTCTAATTTTTCAAAAATAATGTATCACATACATATATATTCTATTTTTGCAAGATTTTTAAAACAAAGAAGTAATTTTTGTTTACAAATGTGTTGATCATTCAAAAATGGCGGCAAAATTAAATAATTGAAAAAATCTCAAACTTTTATATTTCAGTCAATATAATTTCAGTTTGAAATAAACCAGAGAGTATTTTACTTCCTGTAAATAGTAAATTTAATCATTTAGATTTCATTTAAAACTAAAGTATAAGTTTCAAATGATTTTTCATTTTTAAAAATTCAGTTTAAAAGTAATTATGCAGATTTTTGGGGGGTTTTATTTGCAATTTACTGGAGTTTCCTAACTAAAAGTAATATATTGAAACAACACTGCTGTAGTTAGTGAAATTAATTTTACACCTGATTATAAAAATGGTTATTGCAAGAAACGTGAGACCCAGTAATCTACAATCAATTTTTCATCATTTGCCTTAACTTTGTTACCACGTACTTAACAAAAAGCAAAATTAACTCTTGCATCTCTGCAAAATGTCCAAAACGATGAATTGGCACAGTTTCTAGTAAAAAGACAGAATCATCACATTTGAACATTTGTATCAGAATATTGATCCACAGGATTTTGTGTCGGTTGTTATTTGCTAAAAATCGAACAATCATCTTTTCAACAAACGTGTTGAACTTTTTCGCTATAAATATACCAACGTTTTCAATTTAATTTTTGAAAACATTTGATTTCGATGTTACGATGCATGCAACCACTTTTTCTTTTTCAAAGTATGAAATATCAATATTTCGGCACTGGTCATTAATGAAGCAATTTCTATCTCAGTAAATTAATAAAATTCATTAGAAAAAATGTTTTTTTTAAAGAACATATCAATTTTGATTGCCTACAAAAAACTAGGAGAAAAAAATTATGATTCGTATATCAGAACATTTGAATATTTAGTTACACTCGGACAATATATAACAGAATTCGGGACGATTTTAATTTAGCCACTGTGAGAACATTACAGATTTGATATAATAAGTTTCTAAATAAGACGACTTTAATTTTCTTGGTGATATTTCGGTGGATATGTATGTGTGAGCGTTGTCAGTTAGGAATGACTTTGATGTTTCCGCTCCTTTGCACGGGTAAGTAGCTCAGGCGACAGCAAAGAAGAAGGTGAGAGGGAAAGGCGAGGCAAGCATAGTGAATCGCTTGACGAGGTCAAGGGACGTGCTAATTACGCTCGTACTTTCTCAACTCCGGTGATGTTTTCTGTGTCGACTTTTTATTTCGTCTTTGTGGGTCCCAGCAAGTCATTTGGGAATTCACACGCGTATTTAATTCTGGGCTTCCCATTGGATGATAAATAAAACTCGCCTAGGCTCGCGAACGGGAATTTGATATTTAATTAATTTTTGGTTTTCTGCCGGAAAATATGCGTGGATCCCCGTGCGCAAAGGCCAATTTTGGTCATTTGTTTCTGGTCCTCAGAGAGCAAATATCCGGTCACTCGCTTTGCCCGGCATCACCAAAATTTAAAATACTGAAGTAAGTATAATATTTATTTAGTTTATTTGAATTTTCATGTGTTATCTTTAAACACATTTTGGTAAGAAATTCACAAATGTAAATTAGAATTCATAAAATTAAATTAAATTTAATATTTTATCTATACTATTGTCCTTTAACAATGCAGATATGCATAACAAAAATTTTTTATGAATAATAAATTCATTTCAGTGAAAAAACATGTAATTTTTACTATGTTATATTTAACTTTTATCCTTTATAAATAAAGAGAAGTGATTAAAAAGTTAAAATTTTTCACGGCGAAAATAATGCAAAATGACACTTAATTGTGAATTTATTACACACTTAATGTTAACAATTAAATTCAATAAATTTATTAATATTTTAAAGTTAAAAATCTAGCAGAAAGATTTAAAAGTAGGCACCTCCATTCATTCGTTCCAAAAAACGCATTGAAAAAGCTCAAAATGAGTAAAAACAAAGTTTTGTCATCAAAATGCTTATGCTACTGTTAAAAGGAAAGATCGAAGTTTGTTGTCATTATTTTGTAAAAATTCTTTTCCTCTCTAAAATGTTTGAAATTTCGTTGAAATTTCTTTTCTGTTAGCAATCCATTCTATGCTTGCGTAATGTTAATACGATGGCAAACGTTATGTCGTTTTTTGGTGTTGAGAGATACAATAATTTGAAAGTTCTTGCAAAAATCAACCAATTGTTTGATTTTAATAAAACTTTCAGGAATTATTCATAAATTAATAATTAATGAGTTTATTTATGCATCTATCTTTTTTCGAAAATGTTTTTAGAACTTTTTTTTTCACATCTGTTACCCACCTCCACTTAATTGCATGAAACCTTGAAAAATTCATCATGTGTCATATTTTTTTTAGTTAAATGCAGGGGTCTTTGGAAAATGTAAATCATATAATTTTTATTTTAATTACGAGATCATTTTTCAGAATATCTGCTCGGAATTGTAAAATCAAAAATGCATTAAAACTACACCAATGTTTATTTCTCTTTAGCCAAATCCCCGTCTTAGGAACATTTTTTTAATAATATTTTGTTTATTTTCTACAAAAATATATATCACAATAAATGATATGAAAATGTGAGGTATTATTTACGATAAATGTTGTTACGAAAATGTGTGTCGTAAGTAATCAGGCCGGTAGAAATAAATATACAAATATAGTGTTTGATTCAAAACAGACTATCTACCTAAATACGAGTATCGATGAAAAATAATGTTGAAACAAATAAATTAAATATTTCGGTTGTTAAAATCATTTTGTTAATCTTCGGGATTTTCCATAAAATTGTAGGATTACATTTGTTGACATTACGATATATTTCAGATCAGAGATGGTTATTTATGTAGAATCGAAAATTGTGTTATATACGGCTTTATTTGACTTCGATTGGATTGTGGAATATTTTATGGTCGAGAAATCTAAAACACACCGGATCAGTTAGTGGCTTCCCCTATGTTTATATTGGGTCGCAGGTTCGAATACTGCAGAGTGACACGCCTTTTTATAATAATATTTATCTTAAATAATCAGGCAGGTAGAAATAAATATACTGGTTCGATTAAAAACTCAAATACGAATAATGTTCAAAACAAATAAATTAAATATATATATTCAAATAAAACTCCGAAAATGACATATGTCGTATAGGCATTACGGCGAAGAAAAAACTCATTTTCTCCAACGACAAAATTCACTTATTATTATTTATTATGTCGCTGAAGAAATAATATTATTCCACGCTGAAATGGCATAAGACATATGTACTTTCCGGAGATGTATTTAGAAATATGTATATTGGCTTTGTATATAGAGAATACTATTTACATCGAGCCCTTTACACGGATCATTTTTAACACTAATTAGTTTAATATTAATAGGATTTGTTTTGAGATTTTATCTCAATGTCGTTTTTTTATATATATATATTGCCTTGCTTGGGATGAAATAGAGAAAAAAATCGTTTGGATTGTATGAGTTCTCCATTTTCTGGTAAGACATTTCCTTGCCATTCCGTTACTCGAATCTCAAAAAGGGAAGAAGATGAAGAAGATATTAAAATAAGCCATAAATCAGTCTGTTTTTGGGGTTCTTTTCACCCTACAGTAATGCAGGGCTTCAAAAATAAGTATTTCAACTTACTGACATATTCCCGGCCACGGAAATCTTTAGTAAAAGGCGAAAGATTTATCCGCGAAGGATGACCGGAAAGCAGCGGATAGCAGGTAAAGCCGCGCCCATTTACTGAACTCTATGTACTTTGCAACATTTACTGGGCTTACATTCTGATAAAATCATTATTATTAATTTATATTTATATTTTAAGAATGTTACTTATAATTATTTCATTAATATCTTTATTACAAATAATCTAAATTATTAATATTGATAAAATAGTTAGAATCAAATAAACATTAAACCTTAATTTTCCCCTGTACTGGCTAATAATCGTATTGACCTTCACCTTTGTGAATGTCATTTCTGTCGGGTTTGTTTGTATCATGTTAACGCATTTTCAGTGAATCAGTAAATTTGTTTGAAGAGGGAAAATCGACGAGAGTGTCCGCTTATATATATATATATATATATATATATATATATATATATATCGTGAGGTAAATTAATAAATATGAGTGTGTGTACATATGTGAAGTATTATTATTATTCAGGTGTTAATAAACAGCGCTCATTGTACGAACAGAGCTGTATTACACACTCACACACACTCACGCACACACACACACACGTAATGATGACATAAACCTTTTTTTCGGTGACAAACACACTATATTGTAAATCTTCGCAAAATCCAAATAATTTTCGAATTTTAATGAAACTTTCAGTACTCATTTACAAATCTTGGTATTTTTTTTTAACTCTGTGACCCCACCCCAAGTAAATGCACGAAATTTTAATAAATTTTAATTTGTTGCGGTTTAAGATTGTATTAGTTAAACGCAGGACATTGGGTCATATAAATCATCTCTTTGTTTTTTTAGATTTTGCATCTGTATCCGACAATTTCCTTAGAAGAGTAATATGAAAAATGCCAAAACTCTGATATTCTTTAATTTGATAAGCTTTCAATTGATTGAATAAATAATAAAAATTAAGGACATTATATTCTGAATAAATTTTTTTTCGATTACTAATGAAATTTTAAAAGAATAGTTTTCATTTCTGTTATTATAACAATTTATAAAATTTCAAAATAGTTTTAAAATCATCAATGGTTTGTTGTGGTTAAATTTTTATTTAAGAATTGAGGATTATATTGCCTATCGAAGATTGAAAAAACGCCGTACAGTTTTATCTCTAATCAAGAAGCTGTCAATATGTTCTTGATATAAGGTACGCAGGACAAAAATTTCAAATCTGTGATTAAGAAATAGTTTTATTCTAAATTTCACGCTCTAAACAATTAATACTATTGTAAACTAGATTAATTTAACAATATTTTCTAATTTTGAAAAATAATGTATCATAGATGTATATTTTATTTTTGCAAGCATTTTATTACAGAGAATTAATTTTTGTTTACAAATGTGTCGATCACAAAAAATGGCGGCAAAATTCAAACATTGAAAAAATCTCAAACTTTTATATTTCAGTCAATATAATTTCTGTTTGAAATAAACCAGAGTATTTTGCTTACTGGAAATAGTAAATTTTTTTTTTTTTTTTTTTTTAATCATATCACCCCAAGCAAGGCGGTAATGCCACTGATGCGCAGGGGGCTACGTAAGGGTAAAAAGAATGGAAAAGAGAACGCCGGAAACCACATCCTAAACAGGAAACAAGGGATGAGCCTCTTCACCTGTTCAATAGATGTGGGTGGAGTGTGAACCGGGCGATAGTTTAGTCTATCTACTCCAATTGAAAAAAAAAATAATAAAGGAAAAGAGTGAAAAGATTGGAAAAGAGAAAACCGGAAACCGCATCCTAAACAGGAAAAAAGGGATGAGCCTCTTCACCTGTTCAATAGATGTGGGTGGAGTGTGAACCGGGCGATAGTTTAGTCTATCTACTCCAATTGAAAAAAAAAATAATAAAGGAAAAGAGTGAAAAGATTGGAAAAGAGAAAACCGGAAACCGCATCCTAAACAGGAAAAAAGGGATGAGCCTCTTCACCTGTTCAATAGATGTGGGTGGAGTGTGAACCGGGCGATAGTTTAGTCTATCTACTCCAATTGAAAAAAAAAATAATAAAGGAAAAGAGTGAAAAGATTGGAAAAGAGAAAACCGGAAACCGCATCCTAAACAGGAAAAAAGGGATGAGCCTCTTCACCCGTTCAATAGATGTGGGTAGAGTGTGAACCGGGCGATAGTTTAGTCTATCTACTCCAATTGAAAAAAAAAATAATAAAGGAAAAGAGTGAAAAGATTGGAAAAGAGAAAACCGGAAACCGCATCCTAAACAGGAAAAAAGGGATGAGCCTCTTCACCTGTTCAATAGATGTGGGTGGAGTGTGAACCGGGCGATAGTTTAGTCTATCTACTCCAATTGAAAAAAAAAATAATAAAGGAAAAGAGTGAAAAGATTGGAAAAGAGAAAACCGGAAACCGCATCCTAAACAGGAAACAAGGTATGAGCCTCTTCACCTGTTCAATAGATGTGGGTGGAGTGTGAACCGGGCGATAGTTTAGTCTATCTACTCCAATTGAAAAAAAAAATAATAAAGGAAAAGAGTGAAAAGATTGGAAAAGAGAAAACCGGAAACCGCATCCTAAACAGGAAAAAAGGGATGAGCCTCTTCACCCGTTCAATAGATGTGGGTAGAGTGTGAACCGGGCGATAGTTTAGTCTATCTACTCCAATTGAAAAAAAAAATAATAAAGGAAAAGAGTGAAAAGATTGGAAAAGAGAAAACCGGAAACCGCATCCTAAACAGGAAAAAAGGGAATGAGCCTCTTCACCTGTTCAATAGATGTGGGTGGATATAATCATTTAGCCATTAACTAAAACTAAAGTAAGAGTTTCAAGAAACCTTTTTCATTTTTAAAAATTCAGTTTAATTGTAACTATGCAGTTTTTTTTTTTTTTTTGGCGATTTAGTAGAGGTTCCTAACTAAAATAATACATTGAAACAACATGCAAATGTTTTTCGGCTAAGGGAGGAAACCCTTATTTTAATTTGCACATAGAAATTACCATTCAGAAATAAATTTCAAATGCACAAAAAAATAATTTAAACAATATGAAAGCCAAACGATATTATTACTGTAATTTGTGAAATGAATTTTAAACCTGATTTTGAAAATGGTTATTGCAAGAAACGTGAGACCCAGTAATCTACCATTAATTTTTCATCATTTGTTTTTAATCGTATCACCCCAGGCAAGGCGGTAATGCCACTGAAGTGCAGGGGGCTACGTAATTGTGAAAAGATTGGAAAAGTGAAAGCCGGAAACCACATCCTAAACAGGGAACAAGGGATGAGCCTCTACACCTGTTCAATAGACGTGGGTGGAGTGTGAACCGGGCGATAGACAGATCTATCTACACAAATTGAGAAAAAAAAGAACAAAGTGAGAAGATTGGAAAAGAGAAAGCCGGAAAACACATCCTAAATAGGGAACAAGAGATGAGTCTCTTAACCTGTTCAATACACATGCCGATATACACTGCACCACAACGCACATCCATCACTATACGCACCTGGTATTCCCAAGCGGTCACCTATCTAACTACTGACAAGTTTCAACGTTGTTTAAC
Organism: Ascarosepion bandense; assembly: GCA_037127315.1. NCBI lineage: Eukaryota > Metazoa > Mollusca > Cephalopoda > Sepiida > Sepiidae > Ascarosepion > Ascarosepion bandense. Next base: position 558,084 of record JBBBDQ010002448.1, on the reverse strand, counting down.
TTCGGTGATCGAGCGAGAACCGGAGTATTCACCGTGATATAGTCGTAAGCCACCTAATCTGTCAAACTGTCGACTCTAAATGATCTGAACACAGAACCAAAAACTATTGCGCGACTAAATGCTTCCCAGTTTTAAATTATTCGTGATCAAAAAGTAGAAAACACAACTGTAACTAAATGAGGAGGAAAATGCCTAAAATTTAATTTTATTGAAAAAAGATGACCATTTGGGATGATTGTCTGTTTAGGAGAAATATATGATAAAACACAGTAAATGATTTACTGAAGAAAGCTTATATCAAATTTATAGGATGAGCATCAGTTATTTCGTTTTATTTCTGGAAAAATTACAAAAAATGGGGTGGAAGCAAAGAAAAAGAATGAAATCATTAAAAATAAATTCTAGTTTAGCTATTGAACATACATTCAATAGCTCAATTGATGTTTGTAAACATTTACTAAGTAGTAGATTTAACGTCTTGTGAATTTACCAGACTATTTAGAATATGAATTTGGAAAACTAAGACAAAGTTCTGGAAGTGCCTATTTTCAACAATTTAAAATGTTATTGAAAAATTCCATATTGACCAAAATAATATTTTACTTTTTTACTTCAATTTTGCAAATATTTTATTGGCTAACACCCAAAATATCCTGTTAATTAATTTGGTTTTCTTGTTTATGTGAATTGAATTAAATTTTTAAAACTATGTTAATATCTATTAATGTATCATGACCAAATAATTATTTTCATCATTTTTAGTGAAACAAATTGCACATGTAACAATGAAAGTCATTTTAAAAATTATTTTCAGACTTTGTTGTTAAAGGATTTTGTAAAATTTTGATATTGCTTTCTGTTTTATCATACAATTATATTTTCTGTAATCAATTTTTATACAAACATTAATTCATTATTTTGTCAGTACTGAAAATTGTCTACTTTATGGAGAATAAAGCAAATTTTGTGTGTTACGTTATTTATGATATTTTGGGACTTTCTTTTTACATTTCCATTCATGGAAATAAGTCAATAATTGAAAGATTCATCTTAATATATATATATATATATATATATATATATATATATATATATATATATATATATATTGGAGTAGATAGACTAAAGTATCGCCCGATTCACACTCCACCCACGTCTATTGAACAGGTGATAAGGCTCATCCCTTGTACCCTGTTTAGGATGTGGTATCCGGTTTTCTCTTTTTCACTTTTTTCACTCCTTTTCTTTTTTTTTAATTGGAGTAGATAAACTAAATTATCGCGCGTTTCACACTCCTCCCACGTCTACTGAACAGCTGAAGAAGCTCATCCCTTTTTCCCTGTTTATGATGTGGTTTCTGTTTTTTTCTTTTCCAGTCTTTTCACTTCTTTTTCTTTTCTTTTTTTAAATTTGTGTAGATAGACTAAACTATCGCCTGGTTCATATTCCACCCATGTCTATTGAACAGGTGAAGAGACTCATCCCTTGTTCCTGTTTAGAATGTAGTTTCTGGTTTTCTTTTTTCCAAGCTTGTCACTCCTTATCCTTTTTTTTCTTTTCAATGGGAATAGATAGTCTGAACTATCGCCCGGTTCACACACCACCCGCGTCTTTTGAACAGGTGAAGAGGCTCATCCCTTGTTCCCTGTTTAGGGTGTGGTTTCCGGTTTTCTGTTTTCCAATCTTTTCACTCCTTTTTCTTTTTTTTTTCAATTGGAATAGATATCCTAAACTATCGCCCGGTTCACACTCCACCCACGTCAATTGAACAGGTGAAGAGGCTCATCCCTTGTTCCCTGTTTAGGATTTGGTTTCCGGTTTTCTCTTTTCTAATCTATTCACTCTTACGTAACCCCCTGCACATCAGTGGCGTTACCGCCATTCTCGGGTTATATGATTAAATATATATATATATATATATATATATATATATATCATACACATAAAAGATTGTTTCGCTGTATCACAGCTGATCAGTGTGGCTAGACATCTACTTGTTTGCCGGGATCGAAACTCGAACGATTTGGTGACAGTCGCAGATCCTATTCCCTAAGCCATAGGCGCATGGAATGAGAGAAAAGAAATTTTAGCTTTTTATATATATGCGATGCAGACACACGCCAGTCAAAGAGAGAACTCACTTCATTACTTAAGAGTAACGTGTAAGAGTATATATATATAAATATATATATATATATATATATATATAGCTGCTAATTAACTAATTACTGAATATTACTTACAAGTTCATTACTAAATATGCACTCAGAAATTGTTATTTTGCTGTAATTAAAATCTCCATCTGTTTGATCACAGTCGTGTATACCAGACTCATAGCTGACATGCCTGACATGAGGATCGCTTTAATTTAAATACATAATCTATATACCTGTAGCATTCAGTTTAAATGATCTTACTGAGCTTTTAGTTTGCCAAAAGACAGTCATTAGATTCAGGATTTTGTTTTTAGCAAAATGTCAAGTAAATTAATGTTGATTTTAATTAGGTACCTCTAACAAATCCCGAAAAGCACTGCATACATTTAAACTGAATTTTACAAATGAAAATGTTTTCTTGAAACTTTTATTTTAGTCTTAATTGAAAGATAAATGATTAAATTTACTATTTCCAGTAAACAAAATATTTTTCAAACAGAAAATATATTGATTGAAATAAAAAAATGGGAAATTTGTTTTGAATTTTTGAATTTTGCCGCCATCTTTGAACGATCGACACATTAGTAAACAAAAATTAATTCTTTGTTTTAAAAATCTTGCAAAAATAAAATATCCACCAGGGGAGAATTATTTTCCAAAATTAGAGAATATTATGTTAAATTAATCTGATTTACCCAAATATTACTTATTTATAGCATGAACTTTGGAATAAAAGTATTTCTTCATCACAGACTTTAACTTTTTGAACTGTCCGTATATCAAACGTGTTGACAGGTGGATGATTAGAGATAAGATAAAAAATGTATGGGACAAAATTGTATAAATTGTTTTTGGGTAAGGGAGGAAACTCTGACCTTTTAATTTGCACATAGAAATTATTATATGACAAAGAAATGTTAAATACATAAAAAAATTAAATTATTTATAAAATCTGAAAGCAAAACCATTTCTATTAGACTTTGAAATTTTTGATAGGCATCCATTCTTAACTAAAAATCTAACCACAACAAATTGTTTTAAAATTATTTTTGAAGTTTTATAAATTATTATAATAATAAAGAAAAATGAAAACAGTTCTTTTAAAATTACATGACTAATTGAATTTTTTTCTTTAGACTATAATCTCCTTAATTTTTATTATTTATTCAAACAATTAAAAGCTTATCAAATTAAATAATATCAGAGTTTCATTGCGTTTTTCATTTTACACTTCGAAGCAGGTTCTCGGATACAGAAGCTAAATTTTAAAAAAAAATTATATTCCCCAATGAGTATTGCGTTTAACTAATAAGATAATAGACCGCAACAAATTAAAATTTATTAAAAATTCATTGGTTTACGTGGAGTGGGGTAACAGATTTAAAAAATATTTTTCCAAGACTTTTAAAAATTAATAATTTCAAAAATGATTTCCTTTATTTGTGAATGAGAATTGAAAGTTTCATTAAAATCCGACAATTTTATTTGATTTTTGCAAGAATGTCCAAATTAATGTGTTTGACATCGGAAAATAAAAGTGTTCATGTCATCATTACGTTTTCCATTGTAAACAGTCGTAACGTTTTGGTTACCCGCTAACTCAAATCAAAACCAGATTTTCTGCCAAAATTTAGAACATGTCAAGAAGGAATTATTTTTTTATTTACATACATAAAAATTACAAAGATCTTAACTCTTAATAATAATATGAACATTTAAATGAAAAAAGTTCGTTTTTATTAAGTTTGGGACCTTTTTTTATTCATAAGGTGCTGTTTTTTAGCGATTTAGTGGAGGTCGGTAATTTTAATCTAAAGATTTTGAAATGTAAAAACGCATTTCATAGGTACTTCTGTGAAAACACTGTATTGGGCTCCATACTGACGAAGGTTAAACTGTTGCTAAAACGAAGAATACTGTAACCCCGACGACGGCGATTACATTAAATCTCTGCAAATTCACTTCTGTCTTATATAAGTGAGGTTAATTGAGAAGCCAATGATTGTTAACTATATAGACCGACGTATATGCAAACGAACCACAAAAATGTGAGTTTAAGTGATTTAACTAAAGAGGTCGAATGATCGCCAGGACAACGGGCAGCCCGCTTCTCATCGTGTTTGAAAATCTGCCATAGAAAGCATTGTGGTGATACTGGCCGAGCAAAAGCGACGGACCGGATGTTTGATCTTTCACGACAAAAAGGCAAATGACCAAAAGTCGTCGTTGCGCATCCGGGTCCGCGCAGATATTCCGGTTGAAAAATAAAAATTAATCAAATATCAAATTTCCATTTCGCGCGCCTAAGCGAATTTTATTTATCAGCCAAGTGGAAGCCCATAATCAAATACAAGTGAAAAATTCGTCTTGTGTCATATTTTCTTTTTTTTTTTTTAGTTAAATGCAGATGTCTTTGGAAAATGTAGATCATAAACTTTATATTTTAATTACGAGACCATTTTTCAGAAAATCTGCTCCGAATAGTAAAATAAAAAATACATTAAATCTATGTCATTTTACATAATTTAGATAATTTTTTATGAATTTGCAAGAGTTACTAGATTAGCAACTAGGTCCCACCCTTTAACAGTGAAACAGATCAAATGTAACCGATATTTCTACTCTAACAGCTTCTTTTCTCGCACCTTCTGCCTGTGGAATTCCCTTCCATATACTTGCTTCCCCGACAGCTATAATCTCCTGGAGTTTAAGTGTAAGGTCAATAGACATCTATCACACTAACTCGCATCACTTCCCTTAAACACTCTTTCCATCTACCCCCATCCTCGGTATCCTCATCCGTCTATTACCCACCTCCTGACATTTCCTATAACTAACCACACTTTCTCATCACTTTCATCTTTGTAACACCCTGCGCAACAGTGGCAGTGGAATGCCTTGATTGGCGTCAAATGATTAAAAACAATGATTTTATAATAAATAAAATTTTAGGATATCATATTCTGAAAATATTTCGAAGAATAATGAATTTCTATAAAAACTGTTTTCATTTTTTTCTTTGATAATTATAATGATTTATATAATTTCGAACATCTTTTAAATTGCTTCCAGTCACTCAGTGTGTTCGGATATTAATTTATTTTATGAACACTATATTTACAAATCGAAATGTGAAAAGCATTTTTTTATTAAAAATATATTCAGCAGAAGATAACATTTGGCGGTTTCCGTCGGTTGAGAGTCGAATCACATAAAGAAATAGTGTTAGTGTGGATGGGATTAAACAAGCGGAAGATCGGTCGGTTTTTGCGGTAAAAGCTAATCAAATTCACGACCGAATCACTCATTCCAATATACTCATTCACTACAAGAACTCGTCCATTATCTTACAGCCCTACATATACCTTGATACCACATATTGGCAGGGAGTCCTAAAATGGGAGAAACAGGATGTAAATATTTTGTTTTTTATACAAATGTTTGATATTTTTTTGTTTATTTTCTACAAAAATATATATCACAATAAATGATATGAAAATGTGAGGTATTATTTACGATAAATTTTGTTACGAAAATGTGTGTTGTAAATAATCAGGCCGGTAGAAATAAATATATAAAAATAGTGTCTGATTAAAAACAGAATATCTAATCAAATACGCGTATCGATTCCAAATAATGTTGAAACAAATAAATGAAATATTTCGGTCGTTAAAACCATTTTGTTAATAATCGGGATTTTCCGTAAAATTGTAGGATTACATTTGTTGACATTGCGATACATTTCAGAGAAGAGATGGTTATTTATGTATAATCGTAAATTGTGTTATATACGGCTTTATTTGACTTCGATTGGATTGGGGAACATTGTATGGTCGAGTAATCTAAGACACACCGGATCAGTTAGTGGCTACCCCTATGTTGATATCGGGTCGCAGGTTCGAATCCTGCCGAGTGACATCCATTTTCTTAATAATATTTTTCTTAAATAATCAAGCAGGTAGAAATAAATATACTGGTTCGATTAAAATCTCAAATACGAATAATGTTCAAAACAAATAAATTAAATATATATATATTCAAATACAACTCGGAAAATGACATATGTCGTATGGTCAATTCGGCGAGGAAAAAACCTCATTTACTTCAACAAAAAAATTAATTTATTATTATTTATTATGTCTCTGAAGAAGTAATGTTATTCCACGCTGAAATGGCATAAGACATATGTAGTTTTCGGAGATTTATTTTGGAATATGCATATTGGCTTTGCAAATAGATAATACTATTTACATCGAGCCCTTTACACGGATCATTTTAACATTAATTAGTTTATTATTAATAAGATTTGTTTTGAGATGCTACCACAATGTCATTTTTGATATATACATATACCTTGCTTGGGATGAAATAGAGAAAAAAATCGTTTGGATTGTATGAGTTCTCCATTTTCTGGTACCACATTTCCTTGCCATTCCGTTACTCGAATCTCAAAAAGGGAAGAAGATGAAGAAGATATTAAAATAAGCCATAAATCAGTCTGTTTTTGGGGTTCTTTTCACCCTACAGTAATGCAGGGCTTCAAAAATAAGTATTTCAACTTACTGACATATTCCCGGCCACGGAAATCTTTAGTAAAAGGCGAAAGATTTATCCGCGAAGGATGTCCGGAAAGCAGCGGATAGCAGGTAAAGCTGCGCCCATTTACTGAACTCAAAGTACTTTGCAACATTTACTGGGCTTACATTCTGATAAAATCATTATTATTAATTTATATTTATATTTTAAGAATGTTATTTATAATTATTTCATTAATATCTTTATTACATATAATCTAAATTATTAATATTGCTAAAATAATTAGATCAAATATACATTAAAGCTTCATTCTCCCCTGTACTGGCTAATAATCGCATTGACCTTCACCTTTGTAAATGTCATTTCTGTCGGGTTTGTTTGTATCATTTTAACGCATTTTCAGTGAAGGAATAAATTTTTTTGAAGAGGTGAAATCGACAAGAATGTCCAATTAATATATATATATATATATATATATATATATATATATATATATATATATCGTGACGTAAATTAATAAATATACATATGAGGGGACTGTACGTATGTGTAGTATAATTAATATTCAGGTGTATTCTGAATATTCAATGTAGGAACGGAGCTGTATTATATATACACACACATATATATATACACACACATATATATATATATCTTGATGAGAAGCAAAATAAAGAAAGATCAAAGTAATATTTAATTATTTTTTTTAATTTTTTGAATCTCTTCTAACATGTTCGAAATTTTGGCAGAAAATCTAGTATTTATTTGAGTTAGCGGGTACATAAATAGTTATGACTGTTTACAATGGAAAACGTAATGATGACATAAACTTTTTTTTCGGTGACAAACACACTATATTGGAAATTTTAGCAAAACCAAATAATTTTCGGATTTTAATGAAAATTTCAATATTCATTTACAAATCTTGGTATTTTTGTTTTTAACTGTGATCCCACTCCAAGTAAATCCACGAAATTTTAATAGAATTTAATTTGTTGCGGTGTATGATTGTATTAGTTAAACGCAAGACATTGCGTCATATAAACCACCTACTTGTTTTTTGATGTTTACATCTGTATCCGCAAATTTGCTCCGAAGAATAAAATGAAACATGCAATAAAACTCTGATATCATTTAAAATTTTTCGATTACTCATGAAATTTTAAAAGAATAGTTTTCATTTCTGTCATTATCATTATAATTTATAAAATTTCAAAATAGTTTTAAAATCATCAATGGTTTGTTGTGGTTAGATTTTTTAGTTAAGAATTGAGGATTATATTGCCTATCGAATATTGAAAACTATAATAAGTTTGGCTTTCATATTGTTGAAATAATTTAAATTATTTTTGTGTAATTGAAATTAATTTTTTGTATGGTAATTTTTCTGTGCAAATTAAAAGTTAAGGGTTTCTTCCCTTGCCCGAATAACATTTGTACAATTTTGTCACTTATAAACGCCATACACTTTTATCTCTAATCAAAAACCTGTCAACATGTTCTTGATATAAGGCAGACATGTCAAACGTTCAAATCTGTGATTAAGAAATAGTGTTATTCTAAATTTTACGCTGTAACCAAGTAATATATGTGTAAATCAGATTAACTGAACATAATATTTTCTAATTTTTTAATAATAGTGTATCACAGATGTGTATATTCTATTTTTGCAAGATTTTTAAGTCAAAGTATTAATTTTTGTTTACAAATGTGTCGATCACTCAAAAATGGCGGCAAAATTCAAAAATTGAGAAAATCTCAAACTTTATATTTCAATCAATATAATTTCTGTTTGAAATAAACCAGAGAATATTTTGCTTACTGGAAATGGTAAATTTAATCATTTAGCTTTCAATTAAAACGAAAGTATATGTTTCAAAGAATTTTTTCATTTTTAAAAATTCAGTTTTAAAGTAATTATGCAGTTTTCTTTTGCAATTTAGTGGAGTTTCCTAACTAAAATAACACTTTGAAACAACACTACTGTAGTTAGTGAAATTAATTTTACACCTGATTATATAACGGGTTATTTCAAGAAACGTGCGACCCAGTAATCTACAATCAATTTTTCATCATTTACCTTAAGTTTATTACCACGTACTTAACGAAAACCAAAAGTTAACATTTGCATCTTTGCAAAATGTGCAAAATGATGAATTGGCACAGTTTTTAGGAAAAAGAGAGAATCATCACATTTGAAAATTTGTATCAGAATATTGATCCACAGGATTTTGTGTCGGCTATTATTTGCTAAAAATCGAACAATCATCTTTTCAACAAACGTGTTGAACTTCTTCACTAGAAATATACCATCGTTTTCAATTTAATGTTTGAAAACATTAGATTTCGATTTTACGATGCATGCAACCACTTTTTCTTTTTCAAAGTATGAAACATGAATATTTCGGCACTGGTCATTAATGAAGCAATTTCGATATCAGTAAATTAATAAAATTCATAAAAAACAAAATTTAAAAGAACATATCAATTTTGATTGACTACAAAGTACTAGGAGAAAAAATTATGATTCGTATATCAGAACATTTGAATATTGAGTTACACTCGGACAATATATAACAGAATTCGGGACGATTTTAATTTAGCCACTGTGAGAACATTACAGATTTGACATAATACGTTTCTAAATAAGACGACTTTAATTTTCTTGGTGATATTTCAGTGGGTATGTATGTGTGCGCTTTTGTCAGTTAGGAATGTCCTTGATGTTTCCGCTCCTTTGTTGCGTAAGTAGCTCAGGCGACAGCAAAGAAGAAGGTGAGAGGGAAAGGCGAGGCAAGCATATAGAATCGCTTGACGAGGTCAAGGGACTTGCTAATTACGCTCGTACTTTCTCAAATCTGTTGAAGCTTTCTGTGTCGACTTTTTATTTCGTCTTTGTGGGTCCCAGCAAATCATTTGGGTAATCACACCCGTATTTAATTCTGGGCTTCCTATTGGAAGATAAATAAAGCTAGCGTAGGCTCGCGAACGGGAATTTGATACTTAATTAATTTTTGGTTTTCTGCCGGAAAATATACGTGGATCTCGGGTGCGCAAAGACCAGTTTTGGTCATTTGCTTTCTGGTCTTCAGAGGGCAAATATGCGGTCTGTCGCTTTGCCTGGCATCACCAAAATTTAAAATACTGAATAAGTATAATATTTTTTTAGTTTATTTGAATTTTCATGTGTTATCTTTGAACACATTTTGGTACGAAATTCACAAATGTAAATTAGAATTCATAAAGTTAACTTAAATTTAATATTTTTTCTATACTATCGTCCTTTCACTATGAACATATGCATAAAAAAAAATTTATGAATAATGAATTCATTTCAGTGAAAAAACATGTAATTTTTACTATGTTATATTTAACTTTTATCCTTTATAAATAAATAGAAGTGATTAAAATGTTAAAAGTTTTCACTACGAAAATAATGCAAAATGACACTTAATTGTGAATTTATTACACACTTAATGTTAACAATTAAATTCAATAAATTTATTAATATTTTAAACTTAAAAATATAGTTGAAGGATTTAAAAGTATGTACCTCCATTCATTCGTTCAAAAAACGCATAGCACGATTTGAGAAAGCTCAAAATGAGTAAAAACAAAGTTTTGTCATCAAAATGCTTATGCTACTGTTAAAAGGAAAGATCGAAGATTGTTGTCATTATTTTGTAAAATTTCTTTATCCTCTCTAAAGACGTTTGAAATTTCGGTGAGATTTGTTTTCTGTCAGCAATCCATTCTATGCTTACGTAATGTTATTACGATGGCAAACGTAATGTCGTTTTTTGATGTTAACAGACACAATAATTTGAAAGTTCTTGCAAAAATCAACCAATTGTTTGATTTTCATAAAACTTTCAGGACTTATTCATAAATTAATAATTAATGAGTTTATTTATGCACCTATCATTTTTCAAAAATGTTGTTAAAAACATTTATTTTACATCTGTTACGCACCTCCACTTAATTGCATGAAACCTTGAAAAATTCATCATGTGTCATATTTTTTTTTAGTTAAATGCAGGAGTCTTTGGAAAATGTAAATCATATAATTTTTATTTTAATTACAAGACCATTTTTCAGAAAATCTTCTCCGCATAGTAAAATCAAAAATGCATTAAAACTACAACATTTTTTTTAAATTTAGATAAACGTTTATGAATTTGCAAGAGATACTAGATTAGCAACTTGGTCCCATTTTTTTACAGTGAAACATATCAAATGTAACCGCAATTTCTACTCTACAACTTCTTTTTTCGCACTTTCCGCCTGTGGAAGTCCCTTTCATATGATTGTTCCCTTGATTCGAAGAAGAATGAAGTTCTACATAAATTGTTTTCATTTTTTCTTTGATAATTATAATAATTTATATAATTCCAAAAATCTTTTCAATTGCTTCCAGTCACTCAGTGTGTTCGGATATTAATTTATTTAATAAACACTATATTTACTAATCGAAATTGAAAAGCTTAATTCAAGTTATTTAGAACGAGGTTTTTTTTTTAAATCTAATTGTTTTTATATGAAACCGCACTATTTTTTATTTCTTACTACGGAAAATTATAAGTGACTTGTCATTAAAAGGTCACGTGTTTCAATGGTTGTTCTTTTTACGAAACGTTCACTCGGATAATGTCATGTGTTTCTGGGTTTCCTCCCCTTAGAAGAAAAATGTTTGGACAATTTAACAAAATAATGCAATAGCAATCAGTATGAGAATGATATTTGCAAACGTGTATAAATAAAAAAGATTTTAAATTGACAACACTGAAACATAACATAAAACATTTCTATCTTCCACTCTTTCATTCTTTCAAACAGTGCGGTTCTTCTTCCCCTCATTGCACAAGATCAAAACGGAATAGTTCAATATTTATGAGGCTAGACAGGCTATCTTCCCTTATTTCTCTTTAGCCAAATTCCCGTCTTACGAACAATTTTTATTAAGATTATATTCAGCAGAAAATATTATTTTAATTCATTAATACTAAGTTAACATTTGGCGGTTTCCGTCGGTTGAGAGTCGAATCACATAAAGAAATAGTGTTAGTGTGCATGGGATTGAACAATCGGAAGATCGGTCGGTTTTTGCGGTAAAAGACAGCTTTAAAAATTAGACTTTAGAATCATTGACATATTTTCGGTCACGGAAAACTTTAGTAAAATGCAGAAGATTTATCCCCAAAAGATTAATATTTATTAATGTGAGTAGATTAATTTTGGCACATGACCTAATGATGAAGGTTCGTGAAGCTTGTCAATACATTCTATACTATACCTAGCTAATCAGATTCACGACCCAATCACTCATTACAATATACTCATTCACTACAAGAAATCGTCCATCATCTTACAGTCCTACATATAGCGAGACACCACATATTGGCAGGGGGTCCTAAAATGGGAGAAAGATGTAAAAATTTTGATTTATATACAAATTTTTTATATATTTTTTGTTTATAATTTTTTTGTTTATTTTCTACAAAAATATATATCACAATAAATGATATGAAAATGTGAGGTATTATTTACGATAAATTTTGTTACGGAAATGTGTGTTGTAAATAATCAGGCCGGTAGAAATAAATATATAAAAATAGTGTCTGATTAAAAACAGAATATCTAATCAAATACGCGTATCGATTCCAAATAATGTTGAAACAAATAAATGAAATATTTCGGTCGTTAAAACCATTTTGTTAATAATCGGGATTTTCCGTAAAATTGTAGGATTACATTTGTTGACATTGCGATACATTTCAGAGAAGAGATGGTTATTTATGTATAATCGAAAATTGTGTTATATACGGCTTTATTTGACTTCGATTGGATTGGGGAACATTGTATGGTCGAGTAATCTAAGACACACCGGATCAGTTAGTGGCTATCCCTATGTTGATATCGGGTCGCAGGTTCAAATCCTGCCGAGTGACATCCATTTTCTTAATAATATTTTTCTTAAATAATCAAGCAGGTAGAAATAAATATACTGGTTCGATTAAAATCTCAAATACGAATAATGTTCAAAACAAATAAATTAAATATATATATATTCAAATACAACTCCGAAAATGACATATGTCGTATGGTCATTTCGGCGAGGAAAAAACCTCATTTACTTCAACAAAAAAATTAATTTATTATTATTTATTATGTCTCTGAAGAAGTAATGTTATTCCACGCTGAAATGGCATACGACATATGTAGTTTTCGGAGATTTATTTTGGAATATGCATATTGGCTTTGCAAATAGATAATACTATTTACATCGAGCCATTTACACGGTTCATTTTAACATTAATTAGTTTAATATTAATAAGATTTGTTTTGAGATGCTACCACAATGTCATTTTTGATATATACATATACCTTGCTTGGGATGAAATAAAGAAAAAAATCGTTTGGATTGTATGAGTTCTCCCTTTTCTGGTATCACATTTTCTTGCCATTCCGTTACTCGAATCTCAAAAAGATAAGAAGATATTAAAATAAGCCATAAATCAGTCTGTTTTTGGGTTCTTTTCACCCTACAGTAATGCAGGGCTTCAAAAATAAGTATTTCAACTTACTGACATATTCCCGGCCACGGAAATCTTTAGTAAAAGGCGAAAGATTTATCCGCGAAAGATGACCGGAAAGCAGCGGATAGCAGGTAAAGCCGCGCCCATTTACTGAACTCAAAGTACTTTGCAACATTTACTGGGCTTACATTCTGATAAAATCATTATTATTAATTTATATTTATATTTTAAGAATGTTACTTATAATTATTTCATTAATATCTTTATTACATATAATCTAAATTATTAATATTGCTAAAATAATTAGATCAAATATATATTAAAGCTTCATTCTCCCCTGTACTGGCTAATAATCGCATTGACCTTCACCTTTGTAAATGTCATTTCTGTCGGGTTTGTTTGTATCATATTAACGCATTTTCAGTGAAGGAATAAATTTGTTTGAAGAGGTGAAATCGACAAGAATGTCCAATTAATGTATACATATATATCTATATATCTATATATCTATATCTATATATATATATATATATATATATATATATATATATCGTGGCGTAAATTAATAAATATACATATGAGGGGCCTGTACATATGTGTAGTATAATTAATATTCAGGTGTTAATAAAACAGTGCTCAATGTAGGAACGGAGCTGTATTATATATATACACACACACATATATATATCTTGATGAGAAGCAAAATAAAGAAAGATCAAAGTAATATTTAATTTTTTATTTTTTAAAATTTTTAATCTCTTCTAACATGTTCGAAATTTTGGCAGAAAATCTAATATTTATTTGAGTTAGCGGGTACATAAATAGTTACGACTGTTTACAATGGAAAACGTAATGATGACATAAACTTTTTTTTCGGTGACAAACACACTATATTGGAAATTTTAGCAAAACCAAATAATTTTCGGATTTTAATGAAAATTTCAGTATTCATTTACAAATCTTGGTATTTTTGTTTTTAACTGTGATCCCACTCCAAGTAAATCCACGAAATTTGAATAGAATTTAATTTGTTGCGGTGTATGATTGTATTAGTTAAACGCAAGACATTGCGTCATATAAACCACCTACTTGTTTTTTGATGTTTACATCTGTATCCGCAAATTTGCTCCGAAGAATAAAATGAAACATGCAATAAAACTCTGATATCATTTAAAATTTTTCGATTACTCATGAAATTTTAAAAGAATAGTTTTCATTTCTGTTATTATTATAATTTATAAAATTTCAAAATAGTTTTAAAATCATCAATGGTTTGTTGTGATTAGATTTTTTAGTTAAGAATTGAGGATTATATTGCCTATCGAATATTGAAAACTATAATAAGTTTGGCTTTCATATTGTTGAAATAATTTAAATTATTTTTGTGTAATTGAAATTAATTTTTTGTATGGTAATTTTTCTGTGCAAATTAAAAGTTAAGGGTTTCTTCCCTTGCCCGAATAACATTTGTACAATTTTGTCACTTATAAACGCCATACACTTTTATCTCTAATCAAAAACCTGTCAACATGTTCTTGATATAAGGCAGACATGTCAAACGTTCAAATCTGTGATTAAGAAATAGTGTTATTCTAGATTTTACGCTGTAACCAAGTAATATATGTGTAAATCAGATTAATTTAACATAATATTTTCTAATTTTTTAATAATAGTGTATCACAGATGTGTATATTCTATTTTTGCAAGATTTTTCAGTCAAAGTATTAATTTTTGTTTACAAATATGTCGATCACTCAAAAATGGCGGCAAAATTCAAAAATTGAGAAAATCTCAAACTTTATATTTCAATCAATATAATTTCTGTTTGAAATAAACCAGAGAGTATTTTGCTTACTGGAAATGGTAAATTTAATCATTTAGCTTTCAATTAAAACGAAAGTATATGTTTCAAAGAATTTTTTCATTTTTAAAAATTCAGTTTAAAAGTAATTATGCAGTTTTCTTTTGCAATTTAGTGGCGTTTCCTAACTAAAATAACACTTCGAAACAACACTACTGTAATTAGTGAAATTAATTTTACACCTGATTATATAACGGGTTATTTCAAGAAACGTGCGACCCAGTAATCTACAATCAATTTTTCATCATTTGCCTTAAGTTTATTACCACGTACTTAACGAAAACCAAAAATTAACTTTTGCATCTTTGCAAAATGTGCAAAATGATGAATTGGCACAGTTTTTAGGAAAAAAGAGAGAATCATCACATTTGAAAATTTGTATCAGAATATTGATCCACAGGATTTTGTGTCGGCTGTTATTTGCTAAAAATCGAACAATCATCTTTTCAACAAACGTGTTGAACTTCTTCACTAGAAATATACCAACGTTTTCAATTTAATGTTTGAAAACATTAGATTTCGATTTTACGATGCATGCAACCACTTTTTTTTTCAAAGTATGAAATATCAATATTTCGGCACTGGTCATTAATGAAGCAATTTCGATATCAGTAAATTAATAAAATTCATAAAAAACAAAATTTAAAAGAACATATCAATTTTGATTGCCTACAAAGAACTAGGAGAAAAAATTATGATTCGTATATCAGAACATTTGAATATTGAGTTACACTCGGACAATATATAACAGAATTCGGGACGATTTTAATTTAGCCACTGTGAGAACATTACAGATTTGACATAATACGTTTCTAAATAAGACGACTTTAATTTTCTTGGTGATATTTCAGTGGGTATGTATGTGTGCGCTTTTGTCACTTAGGAATGTCCTTGATGTTTCCGCTCCTTTGTTGCGTAAGTAGCTCAGGCGACAGCAAAGAAGAAGGTGAGAGGGAAAGGCGAGGCAAGCATAGAGAATCGCTTGACGAGGTCAAGGGACTTGCTAATTACGCTCGTACTTTCTCAAATCTGTTGAAGCTTTCTGTGTCGACTTTTTATTTCGTCTTTGTGGGTCCCCGCAAATCATTTGGGTAATCACACCCGTATTTAATTCTGGGCTTCCTATTGGAAGATAAATAAAGCTAGCGTAGGCTCGCGAACGGGAATTTGATACTTAATTAATTTTTGGTTTTCTGCCGGAAAATATACGTGGATCTCGGGTGCGCAAAGACCAGTTTTGGTCATTTGCTTTCTGGTCCTCAGAGGGCAAACATGCGGTCTCTCGCTTTGCCTGGCATCACCAAAATTTAAAATACTGAATAAGTATAATATTTTTTTAGTTTATTTGAATTTTCATGTGTTATCTTTAAACACATTTTGGTATGAAATTCACAAATGTAAATTAGAATTCATAAAGTTAACTTAAATTTAATATTTTTTCTATACTATCGTCCTTTCACTATGAACATATGCATAAAAGAAATTTTATGAATAATAAATTCATTTCAGTGAAAAAACATGTAAATTTTACTATGTTATATTTAAGTTTTATCCTTTATAAATAAATAGAAGTGATTAAAATGTTAAAAGTTTTCACTACGAAAATAATGCAAAATGACACTTAATTGTGAATTTATTACACACGTAATGTTAACAATTAAATGCAATAAATTTATTAATATTTTAAACTTAAAAATATAGTTGAAGGATTTAAAAGTATGTACCTCCATTCATTCGTTCAAAAAACGCATAGCCCGATTTGAGAAAGCTCAAAATGAGTAAAAACAAAGTTTTGTCATCAAAATGCTTATGCTACTGTTAAAAGGAAAGATCGAAGATTGTTGTCATTATTTTGTAAAATTTTTTTATCCTCTCTAAAGACGTTTGAAATTTCGGTGAGATTTGTTTTCTGTCAGCAATCCATTCTATGCTTACGTAATGTTATTACGATGGCAAACGTAATGTCGTTTTTTGGTGTTGAGAGACACAATAATTTGAAAGTTCTTGCAAAAATCAACCAATTGTTTGATTTTCATAAAACTTTCAGGACTTATTCATAAATTAATAATTAATGAGTTTATTTATGCACCTATCATTTTTCAAAAATGTTGTTAAAAACATTTATTTTACATCTGTTACCCGCCTCCAGTTAATTGCATGAAACCTTGAAAAATTCATCATGTGTCATATTTTTTTTTAGTTAAATGCAGGAGTCCTTGGAAAATGTAAATCATATAATTTTTATTTTAATTACAAGACCATTTTTCAGAAAATCTTCTCCGCATAGTAAAATCAAAAATGCATTAAAACTACAAATTTTTTTAAAAATTTAGATAAACGTTTATGAATTTGCAAGAGATACTAGATTAGCAACTTGGTCCCATTCTTTTACAGTGAAACATATCAAATGTAACCGCAATTTCTACTCTACAACTTCTTTTTTCGCACTTTCCGCCTGTGGAAGTCCCTTTCATATGATTGTTCCCTTGATTCGAAGAAGAATGAAGTTCTACATAAATTGTTTTCATTTTTTCTTTGATAATTATAATAATTTATATAATTCCAAAAATCTTTTCAATTGCTTCCAGTCACTCAGTGTGTTCGGATATTAATTTATTTAATAAACACTATATTTACTAATCGAAAATGAAAAACTTAATTCAAGTTATTTAGAACGAAGTTTTTTTTTAAATCTAATTGTTTTTATATGAAACCGCACTATTTTTTATTTCTTACTACGGAAAATTATAAGTGACTTGTCATTAAAAGGTCACGTGTTTCAATGGTTGTTCTTTTTACGAAACATTCACTCGGATAATGTCATGTGTTTCTGGGTTTCCTCCACTTAGAAGAAAAATGTTTGGACAATTTAACAAAATAATGCAATAGCAATCAGAATGAGAATGATATTTGCAAACGTGTATAAATAAAAAAGATTTTAAATTGACAACACTGAAACATAACATAAAACATTTCTATCTTCCACTCTTTCATTCTTCCACACAGTGCGGTTCTTCTTCCCCTCATTGCACGCGATCAAAACGGAATAGTTCAATATTTATGAGGCTAGTGAGGCTATCTTCCCTTATTTCTCTTTAGCCAAATTCCCGTCTTACGAATATTTTTTATTAAGATTATATTCAGCAGAAGATATTATTTTAATTCATTTATACTAAGTTAACATTTGGCGGTTTCCGTCGGTTGAGAGTTGAATAACATAAAGAAATAGTGTTAGTGTGGATGGGATTAAACAAGCGGAAGGTCGGTCGGTTTTTGGATTATGTACACCCTGCGGTAAAAGAGGGCTTTAAAAATTAGTCTTTAGAATAATTGACGTATTTTCGGCCACGGAAAACTTTAGTAAAATGCAGAAGATTTATCCCTAAAAGATTAATATTTATTAATGTGAATAGATTAATTTTGGCACATGATGTAATGAGAAAGGTGTGAGGCTGGTCAATGCATTATATACTATACCTAGCTAATCAGATTCACGACCCAATCACTCATTACAATAGACGTATTCACTACAAGAACTCGTCCGTCATCTAACTGTCCTACATATACCGTGATACCACATACTGGCAGGGGGTCTTAAAATGGGAGAAACAGGATGTAAATATTTTGTTTTATATACAAATTTTTATATAATTTTGTTTATAATATTTTGTTTATTTTCTACAAAAATATATATCACAATAAATGATATGGAAATGTGAGATATTATTTACGATAAATATCGTTACGAAAATGTGTGTCGTAAGTAATCAGGCCGGTAGAAATAAATATATAAATATAGTGTTGGATTAAAAACAGATTATCTACCCAAATACGAATATCGATTAAAAATAATGTTGAAACAAAGAAATTGAATATTTCGGTTGTTAAACCATTTTGTTCATCATCAGGATTTTCCGTAAAATTGTAGGATTACATCTGTTGACATTACGATACATTTCAGAGCAGAGATGGTTATTTATGTAGAATCGAAAATTGTGTTATATACGGCTTTATTTAACTTCGATTTGATTGGGGAATATTTTATGGTCGAGTAATCTAAGACACACCGGATCAGTTAATGGCTTCCCCTATGTTTATATTGGGTCGCAGGTTCGAATCCTGCCGAGTGACACCCATTTTCATAATAATATTTATCTTAAATAATCAGGCAGGCAGAAATAAATATACTGGTTCGAGTAAAACTCAAATAAGTATAATGTTCAAAACAAATAAATTAAATATATATATCCAAAAAAACCTCACTTTCTTCAAGAAAAAAAAAACTTATTATTATTTATTATGTCGCTGAAGAAGTAATGTTATTCCACGCTGAAATGACATACGACATATGTATTTTCGGAGATTTATTTGGAAATATGCATATTGGCTTTGTAAATAGAGAATACTATTTACATCGATCCCTCTACACGGATCATTTTTAATATTTAGTTTAATATTAATAAGGTGTGTTTTGAGATTTTACCACAACGTCATGAAATGAAAAATCGTTTTGATTGTTTGAGTTCTCCCTTTTCTCGTACGACATTTTCTTGCCAGACCGAAATGTTTTATGCGAATCTCAAAAAGGGAAGAAGATGAAGAAGATATTAAAATAAGCAATAAATCAGTCTGTTTTTGGGTTCTTTTCACCCTACAGTAATGCAGGGCTTCAAAAATAAGTATTTCAACTTACTGACATATTTCCGGCCACGGAAATCTTTAGTAAAAGGCGAAAGATTTATCCGCGAAGGATGACCGGAAAGCAGCGGATAGCAGGTAAAGCCGCGCCCATTTACTGAACTCAATGTACTTTGCAACATTTACTGGGTTTACATTCTGATAAAATCATTATTATTAATTTATATTTATATTTTAAGAATGTTACTTATAATTATTTCATTAATATCTTTATTACATATAATCTAAATTATTAATATTGCTAAAATAATTAGATCAAATATATATTAAAGCTTCATTCTCCCCTGTACTGGCTAATAATCGCATTGACCTTCACCTTTGTAAAAGTCATTTCTGTCAGGTTTTGTCTGTATCATGTTAACGCATTTTCAGTGAAGGAATAAATTTGTTTAAGAGGGGAAATCGACGTGAGTGTCTGTTTAATATATATATATCTTTATATATATATAATCTCGTGATATAAATTAATAAATATTCATATGATGGGCGTGTACATATGTGTAGTATTATTATTCAGGTGTTAATAAACGCGCTCAATGTACGAACAGAGCTGTATTATACACACACTCACACACACACACATATATATATATGTATATATATATCTTCTTCTTCACACTCTTCTAATTAATCTTTTTACATTCATGTAGCCCTCTGCACATCAGTGGCATTACCGCATTGCTTGGAGTGTTACGATTAATATATATATATATATATTGATTAGAAGCAAAATAAAGATATATCAAAGTGATTTTTCAATATTTTTTACAGTTTTGTAATCCTTTGTAACTTGTTCGAAATTTTGGCAGAAAATCCTGTTTTTATTTGAGTTTGCGGGTAAATAAAACGTTACGACTGTTTACAATGGAAAAAGCAATGATGATATAAACCTTTTTTCGGTGACAATCACATTATATTTGAAATTTTCGCAAAATCCAAATAATTTTCGAAAAAAAATTTCAATACTCATTTACAAAACTTGTTATTTTTTTTTAAACTCTGTGAGCCCACTCCAAGTAAATCCACGAAATTTTAATAAATTTTAATTTTTTGCGGTGTATGATTTTATTAGTTAAACGCAGGGCACTGGGTCATATAAATCATCTACTTGTCTTTTTAAATTTTGCATCTGTATCCGAAAATTTCCCCAGAAGAGTAAAATGAAAAATGCAATAAACTCTGATATTCTTTAATTTGATAATCTTTCAATTGATTGAATAAATAATAAAAATTAAGGACATTATTTTCTGAAGAATTTTTTTTCGCTTACTAATGAAATAGTTTTCATTTCTGTTATTATTACAATTTATAAAATTTCAAAATAGTTTTAAAATCATCAATGGTTTGTTGTGGTTTCATTCTTTAGTTAAGAATTGAGGATTATTTTGCCTATCGAATATTGAAAAGTATAATAAATTTGGCTTTCATATTGTTGAAATAATTTAATTTAATTTTTTTGTTTCGTTGAAATTATTTTTTCTATGGTAATTTCTATGTGCAAATCAGAAGTTAAGTTTTTCTTCCCTTCCCCGAAAAATATTTGTACGCTTTTGTCACTTATACACGCCATACACTTTTATCTTTAATCAAGACCCTATCGACATGTTATTGATATAAGGCAGACATGTCAAAAAGTTCATATCTGTGATTAAGAAATGGTTTTATTCTAAATTTTACGCTGTAAACAAGTAATACATTTGTAAATCAGATGAATTTAACATTATATTTTCTAATATTTCAAAAATAATGTATAACAGATGTACATATTCTATTTTTGCAAGATTTTTAAAACAAAGTAATTTTTGTTTACAAATGTGTCAATCAATCAAAAATGGCGGCAAAATTCAAAAATTGAAAAAATCTCAAACTTTTATATTTCAGTCAATATAATTTCAGTTTGAAATAAACCGGAGAGAATTTTGCTTACTGGAAATAGTAAATTTAATCATTTAGCTATCATTTTAACTAAAGTATAAGTTTCAAATCATTTTTCAGTTTTAAAAATTCAGTTTAAAAGTAACTATGCAGTTTTTTTGTTTGTTTATTTTGCAATTTAGTGGAGTTTCCTAACTAAAAAGTAATACATTGAAACAACACTACTGTAGTTAGTGAAATTAATTTTACACCTGATTATATAACGGGTTATTTCAAGAAACGTGCGACCCAGTAATCTACAATCAATTTTTCATCATTTGCCTTAAGTTTATTACCACGTACTTAACGAAAACCAAAAATTAACTTTTGCATCTTTGCAAAATATGCAAAACGATGAATTGGCACATTTTCTAGTAAAAAGACAGAATCATCACATTTGAACATTTGTATCAGAATATTGATCCACAGGATTTTGTGTCGGCTGTTATTTGCTAAAAGTCAAACAGTCATCTTTTCAACAAACGTGTTGAAATTTTCGTTAGAAATATACCAACGTTTTCAATTTATTGTTTGAAAACATTAGATTTCGATGTTACGATGCATGCAACCACTTTTTCTTTTTCAAAGTATGAAATATCAATATTTCGGCACTGGTCATTAATGAAGCAATTTCGATATCAGTAAATTAATAAAATTAATAAAAAACAAAATTTAAAAGAACATCAATTTTGATTGCCTACAAAGAACTAGGAGAAAAAAATTATGATTCGTATATCAGAACATTTGAATATTTAGTTACACTCGGACAATATATAACAGACTTCGGGACGATTTTAATTTAGCCACTGTGAGAACATTACAGATTTGACATAATAAGTTTCTAAATAAGACGACTTTAATTTTCTTGGTGATATTTCAGTGGGTATGTATGTGTGCGCTTTTGTCAGTTAGGAATGTCCTTGACGTTTCCGCTCCTTTGTTGCGTAAGTAGCTCAGGCGACAGCAAAGAAGAAGGTGAGAGGGAAAGGCGAGGCAAGCATAGAGAATCGCTTGACGAGGTCAAGGGACTTGCCAATTACGCTCGTACTTTCTCAAATCTGTTGAAGCTTTCTGTGTCGACTTTTTCTTTCGTCTTTGTGGGTCCCAGCAAGTCATTTGGAAACTCACACCCGTATTTAATTCTGTGCTTCCCATTGGATGATAAATAAAACTCGCGTAGGCTCGCGAACGGGAATTTGATATTTAATTATTTTTTGGTTTTCTGCCGGAAAATATGCGTGGAGCCGGGTGCGCAAAGGCCAGTTTTGGTCATTTGCTTTCTGGTCCTCAGAGGGCAAACATGCGGTCTCTCGCTTTGCCTGGCATCACCAAAATTTAAAATACTGAAATAAGTATCATATTTATTTAGTTTATTTGAATTTTCATGTGTTATCTTTAAACACATTTTGGTACGAAATTCACAAATGTAAATTAGAATTCATAAAGTTAACTTAAATTTAATATTTTTTCTATACTATCGTCCTTTCACTATGAACATATGCATAAAAATTTTTTTTATGAATAATAAATTCATTTCAGTGAAAAAACATGTAATTTTTACTATGTTATATTTAACTTTTATCCTTTATAAATAAATAGAAGTGATTAAAATGTTAAAAGTTTTCACTACGAAAATAATGCAAAATGACACTTAATTGTGAATTTATTACACACTTAATGTTAACAATTAAATTCAATAAATTTATTAATATTTTAAACTTAAAAATATAGTTGAAGGATTTAAAAGTATCTACCTCCATTCATTCGTTCAAAAAACGCATAGCACGATTTGAGAAAGCTCAAAATGAGTAAAAACAAAGTTTTGTCATCAAAATGCTTATGCTACTGTTAAAAGGAAAGATCGAAGATTGTTGTCATTATTTTGTAAAATTTCTTTATCCTCTCTAAAGACGTTTGAAATTTCGGTGAGATTTGTTTTCTGTCAGCAATCCATTCTATGCTTACGTAATGTTATTACGATGGCAAACGTAATGTCGTTTTTTGGTGTTGACAGACACAATAATTTGAAAGTTCTTGCAAAAATCAACCAATTGTTTGATTTTCATAAAACTTTCAGGACTTATTCATAAATTAATAATTAATGAGTTTATTTATGCACCTATCATTTTTCAAAAATGTTGTTAAAAACATTTATTTTACATCTGTTACGCACCTCCACTTAATTGCATGAAACCTTGAAAAATTCATCATGTGTCATATTTTTTTTTAGTTAAATGCAGGAGTCCTTGGAAAATGTAAATCATATAATTTTTATTTTAATTACAAGACCATTTTTCAGAAAATCTTCTCCGAATTGTAAAATCAAAAATGCATTAAAACTACACCAATGTTTTTTAATCTAGATAAACGTTTATGAATTTGCAAGAGATACTAGATTAGCAACTAGGTCCCACCATTTTACAGTGAAACTGATCTAATGTAACCGCAATTGCTACTCTAACAGCTTCTTTTCTCGAACCTCCTGCTTGTGGAATTCCCTTCCACATACTTGCTTCCCCGACAACTACAATCTCCAGGAGTTTAAATGTAAGGTCAATAAACATCTATCACATTAACTCGCATCCATTCCCTTAAACACTCTTTTCATCTACCCCCATCCTCGGTATCCTCATCCGTCTACCACCCGCATTCCGACATTTCCTACAACTAACCACTCTTTCTCATCACTTTCCCTCCGTAACCCCCTGCGCAGCAGTGGCAGTGGAATCTCTCGCTTGGCGTGAAATGATTAAAAAACATTGATTTTATAATAAATATAATTTTAGGATATCACATTCTGAAAAGATTTCGAAGAATAATACATTTCTATAAAAATTATTTTCATTTTTTCTTTGATAAATATAATAATTTATATAATTTCGAACATCTTTTAAATTGCTTCTGTCACTCAGTGTGTTCGCATATTAATTTATTTAATAAACACTATATTTATTAATCGAAAAGTGAAAAACTTAATTCAAGTTATTTAGAATTAAGATTTTTTAAAAAATCTAATTGTGTTTATATGAAACTGCAATATTTTTTATTTTTTCACTACGGAAACTTATAAGTAACTTATCATTAAATTTCACGTGTTTCAATGGTTTTTATTTTTACGAAACGTTCACTTGGATAATGCCATATGTTTCTTGGTTTCCTTCCCTTACAAGAAAAATGTTTGGACAATTTAACAAAATAATGCAATAGCAATCATAATGTAAATGATATTTGTCAAGGTGTATAAATAAAAAAAAAATTAAATTGACAACACTGAAACATAACATAAGACATTTCTATCTTCCACTCTTCCATTCTTTCACACAGTGCGGTTCTTCTTCCTCACATTCCACGCGATCAAAACGATCAATATTTATGAGGCTAGAGACGTTATTTCCCTTATTTCTATCTAGCCAAATACCCGTCTTAGGAATATTTTTTTTATTAAAAAAATATTCCGCAGAGGATATTATTTTAATTCATTTATACTAAGTTAACATTTGGCGGTTTCCGTCGGTTAAGAGTCGAATCTCATGAAGGAATAGTGTTAGTGTGGATGGGATTAAACAAGCGGAAGATCGGTCTGTTTTTGCGGTAAAAGAGGGCTTTAAAAATTAGTCTTTAGAATCATTGACATTTTTTCGGCCACGGAAAACTTTAGTAAAATACAGAAAATTTATCACCAAAAGATTAATATTTATGAGTGTAAATAGATTAATTTTCGCCAATGAACTAATGAGGAAGGTGTGAGGCTTGCCAATACATTCCATACTATACCTAGCTAATCAGATTCACGACCAAATCACTCATTACAATAGACTTATTCACTACAAGAACTCGTCCATCATCTTGCAATCCTAACTATACCGTGATACTGGCAGGGGTTCCTAAAATGGGAGAAACAGGATGTAAATATTTTGTTTTATATACAATTTTTTAATATATTTTTTGTTTATAATATTTTGTTTATTTTCTACAAAAATATATATCACAATAAATGATATGAAAATGTCAAATATTATTTACGATAAATGTTGTTACGAAAATGTGTGTCGTAACTAATCAGGCCGGTAAAAATAAATATACAAACATAGTGTTTGATTCAAAACAGACTATCTACCCAAATACGAGTATCGATTAAAAATAATGTTGAAACAAATAAATGAAAAATATTTCAGTTGGTAAAACCATTTTGTTAATCTTCGGGATTTTCCTTAAAATTGTAGGATTACATTTGTTGACATTATGATACATTTCAGAGCAGAGATGGTTATTTATAGAGAATCGAAAATTGTGTTATATACGGCTTTATTTGACTTCGATTGGATTGTGGAATATTTTACAGCCGAGTAATCTAAGACACACCGGATCAGTTAGTAGCTTCCCCTATTATATTTGGTCGCAGGTTCGAATCCTGCCGAATGACACCCATTTTCATAATTAGATAATAATCAGGCAGGTAGAAATAAATATACTGATTCGAGTAAAATCTCAAATACGAATAATGTTCAAAACAAATAAATTAAATATATATATATTCAAATACAACTCCGAAAATTACATATGTCGTATGGCCATTTCGGTGAGGAAAAACCTCATTTTCTTCCACGACAAAATTCACTTATTATTATTTATTATGCCGCTGAAGATGTTAGGTTATTCACCGCTGAAATGGCATGTAACATATGTAATTTTCGGAGATTTATTTGGAAATATGCATATTGGCTTTGTAAATAGATAATACTATTTACATCGAGCCCTCTACACGGATCATTTTAACATTAATTAGTTTAATATTAGTATGATTTGTTTTGAGATTTTACCACAATGTCATTTTATATATATATATGGCCTTACGTGAGATGAAATAAAGAAAAAAATCATTTTGATTGTATGACTTCTCCCTTTACTGGTACGACATTTTCTTGCCAGTCCGAAATATGTGACTCGAATATCAAAAAGGGAAGAAGATGAAGAAGATATTAAAATAAGCAATAAATCAGTCTGTTTTTGGGTTCTTTTCACCCTACAGTAATGCAGGGCTTCAAAAATAAGTATTTCAACTTACTGACATATTCCCGGCCACGGAAATCTTTAGTAAAAGGCGAAAGATTTATCCGCGAAGGATGACCGGAAAGCAGCGGGTAGCAGGTAAAGCCGCGCCCATTTACTAAACTCAAAGTACTTTGCAACATTTACTGGGCTTACATTCTGATAAAATCATTATTATTAATT
This sequence comes from Ascarosepion bandense, assembly GCA_037127315.1. Classification (NCBI taxonomy): domain Eukaryota; kingdom Metazoa; phylum Mollusca; class Cephalopoda; order Sepiida; family Sepiidae; genus Ascarosepion; species Ascarosepion bandense. Next base: position 531,151 of record JBBBDQ010002448.1, on the reverse strand, counting down.
TATATTTATATTTTAAGAATGTTACTTATAATTATTTCATTAATATCTTTATTACATATAATCTAAATTATTAATATTGCTAAAATAATTAGATCAAATATATATTAAAGCTTCATTCTCCCCTGTACTGGCTAATAATCGCATTGACCTTCACCTTTGTAAATGTCATTTCTGTCGGGTTTGTTTGTATCATGTTAACGCATTTTAAGTGAAGGAATAAATTTGTTTGAAGAGGTGAAATCGACGAGAATGTCCAATTAATATATATATATATATATATATGTGTGTGTGTGTGTGTGTATATATGTATATATACATATATATATATATATATATATATATATATATTAATAAATATATATATATGAGGGGCCTGTACATATGTGTAGTACAATTATTATTCAGGTGTTAATAAAACAGTGCTCAATGTAGGAACAGAGCTGTATTTTATATATACACACGCACATATATACATACACACACATATATATATACACACACACACATATATATATCTTGATGAGAAGCAAAATAAAGAAAGATCAAAGTAATATTTAATTATTTTTTTTAATTTTTTAATCTCTTCTAACATGTTCGAAATTTTGGCAGAAAATCTAGTATTTATTTGAGTTAGCGGGTACATAAATAGTTACGACTGTTTACAATGGAAAACATAATGATGACATAAACTTTTTTTTCGGTGACAAACACACTATATTGGAAATTTTAGCAAAATCAAATAATTTTCGGATTTTAATGAAAATTTCACTATTCATTTACAAATCTTGGTATTTTTGTTTTTAACTGTGATCCCACTCCAAGTAAATCCACGAAATTTTAATAGAATTTAATTTGTTGCGGTGTATGATTGTATTAGTTAAACGCAAGACATTGCGTCATATAAACCACCTACTTGTTTTTTGATGTTTACATCTGTATTCGCAAATTTGCTCCGAAGAATAAAATGAAACATGCAATAAAACTCTGATATCTTTTAAAATTTTTCGATTAGTCATGAAATTTTAAAAGAATAGTTTTCATTTCTGTTATTATTATAATTTAATAAAAATTGAGGATTATATTGCCTATCGAATATTGAAAAGTATAATAATTTTGGCTTTCATATTGTTAAATTACTTTTGTGTATTTGAAATATATTTTTTGTATGGTAATTTTTCTGTGCAAATTAAAAGGTAAGGGTTTCTTTCATTGCCAGAATAACATTAGTACAATTTCGTCACTTATAAACGCCATACACTTTTATCTCTAATCAAGAACCTGTCAACATGTTCTTGATATAAGGCAGACATGTCAAATAGTTCAAATCAGTGATTAAGAATTAGTTTTATTCTAAATTTCACGCTCTAAACATGTAATACATTTGTAAATCAGATTAATTTAACATAATATTTTCTAATTTTTAAAAAATAGTGTATCACATATGTATATATTCTATTTTTGCAAGATTTTTAAGACAAAGAATTAATTTTTGTTTACAAATGTGTCGATCACTCAAAAATGGCGGCAAAATTCAAAAAGTGAAAAAATCTCAAACTTTCATATTTCTGTCAATATAATTTCTGTTTGAAATAAACCAGAGAGTATTTTGCTTACTGGAAATAATAAATTTAATTATTTGGCTTTCATTCAAAACTAAAGGAAAAGTTACAAAATATTTTTCATTTTTAAAAATTCAGTTTAAATGTAACTATGCAGTTTTTTTTTTGCAATTTAGTGGAGTTTCCTAACTAAAAGTAATACATTGAAACAACACTACTGTAGTTAGTGAAATTAATTTTACACCTGATTATAAAACTGGTTATTGCAAGAAACGTGAGACCCATTAATCTACAATCAATTTTTCACCATTTGCCTTAAGTATATTACCACGTACTTAACCAAAACCAAAATTAACTTTAGCATCTTTGCAAAATAGGCAAAATGATGAATTGGCACAGTTTCTAGTAAAAAGACAGAACCATCATATTTGAAAATTTGTGTCAGAATATTGATCAACTGGATTTTGTGTCGGTTGTTATTTGCTAAAAATCGAACAATCATCTTTTCAACAAACGTGTTGAACTTCTTCACTAGAAATATCCCAACGTTTTCAATTTAATGTTTGAAAACATTAGATTTCGATATTACGATGCATGCAACCACTTTTTCTTTTTCAAAGTATGAAATATGAATATTTCGGCACTGGTTATTAATGAAGTAATTTAGATATCAGTAAAATGATAAAATGCATAAAAAATATTTAGTTACACTCGAACAGTATATAACGGAATTCAGGACGATTTTAATTTACCCACTGTGAGAACATTACAGATTTGATATAATAAGTTTCTAAATAAGATTACTTTAATTTTCTTGGTGATATTTCAGTGAAACCTGAAAATCAGATAAAAAGTTCTTTCTTTTAGTTGATATAATTTATGAAAAGTTTGCACAACAATATCATAGAGTAAACTTTACTGGTTTGGTTGAAAGTTTAGAGGGATATGCAAAACAATATTGAAAAACATGGTAAAATATTTAAACAGTAGACAAAATGGTTAAATGGAGTTGACAAATTAGAGGCACATTTTTATATAAGAAAGATTTTTATATATTGTTGATGCAGTCAAGCAGTCAGGTAATTGCTATTGACACCATAACAGTCTCCATCAATATATGTTTTAATTTGACATTAATTTTAATAACACTTTGATAATGAAAATGGCTTTTATTTATTTACTGCTTATACCAACTATTTTGAAAAATTACTTAAGATAACTAAATAGCTGAACATGTTTCTGAATCACGGTTTTATTCTGAAGATAAAATAATGAAAATGAAATTGTAAAATGTTTTTTCAGAGTGAAACCAAATTTGTTGGTTCTTTTGTTTTTTTGGCATATCAACCTCGGCGGGTCATTTATTGCCAACTAAATTTTTATTTATTCATTGCTGGTTCATGCATTTTTCTTTCAACAATTTGTAGCTGTATTCATGGAAGTTTTGTGTCTAGTAATACTTTTTTCTTTTCGAGTATCAAGATTCATTGGGATTTGCTTTTTAAGGGCAGGGTCCCCAAGTCCTACCCTGTTATTTAACCCGGAAATGGAGGGAAGGGATCGATTAATATCTTTCCCGTAGATTGCAGTGCTTAAGTGAATGCAGGGTATTCAACTGGAATTCGAACTCGGCTCACCGATTTCTCTTTCCGAGCTGATATCCACTGCACCACAACGCACAACGCACATCCGTCACTATACGCTTACAGTACCTGGTATTCCCAAGCGTCACCCATCTAAGTACTGACAAGGTTCAACGTTGTTTAACTTCGGTGATCGAGCGAGAACCGGTTTATTCGTGATATAGCCGTAACCCACCTAATTTTTCAAACTGTCGACTCTAAATGATCTGAACACAGAACCAAAAACTATTGCGCGACTAAATGCTTCCCAGGTTTTAAATTATTTGTGATCAAAAAGTAGATGCTGTTAAAACACAACTGTAACTAAATGAGGAGGAAAATGCATAAAATTTAATTTTATTGAAAAAAGATGACCATTCTGGAAGAGAGTCTGTTTCAGAGAAATATATGATAAAACACAGTAAATGATTCACTGAAGAAAGCTTATATCAAATTTATAGGATGAGCATCAGTTATTTCGTTTTATTTCTGGAAAAATTACAAAAAATGGGGTGGAAGCAAAGAAAAAGAATGAAATCATTAAAAATAAATTCTAGCTTAGCCATTGAACATACATTCAATAGCTCAATTGATGTTTGTAAACATTTACTAAGTTAACGTCTGGTGAAATTACCAGACTATTTAGAAAATGAATTTGGAAAATTAAAATTAATTTCTGGAAGCGCCAATTTTCAACAATTTAAAATATTATTGAAAAATTCCTTATTGACCAAAATATTTCTTTACCATTTTACTTCACTTTTTTGCATATATTTAATTGGCTAATACCCAAAATATCCTGTTAATTAATTTTGACTTCTTGCATATGTGAATTGATTGAAATTTTTAAAACTATGTTAATATCTATTAATGTATCATGACCAAATAATTATTTTCATCATTTTAGTGAAACAAAATGCACATATAACAAAAATCATTATAAATTCTCTAAAGATTATCACAATTATTGTTTCCCTGAGAGTCATTTTTGAAATTATTTTCAGAATTTGGTGATAAAAGATTTTGTAAAATTTTGATATTGCTTTCTGTTTTATCATTCAATTATATTTTCTGTAATCAATTTTTATACAAACAATAATTCATTAGTTTGTCAATATTGAAAATTGTGTACTTTATGGAGAATAAAGCATATTTTGTCTGTTTCTTTATTTTAACATATCTTGGGACTTTCTTTGTACATTTGCATTGACAGAAATAAGTAAATAATTGAAAGATGCGTCTTAATATATATATATATATATATATATATATATATATATATATATATATACATAAAAGCTTGTTTTGCTGTATCGCAGCTCATCAGTGTGGCTAGACATCTAGTTGCTTCCAGCCGGGATCGAATTGCGAGCGATTTGGTGACAGTCGAAATTCCTACTCCCTAAACCATAGGCGCATGGAATGAGACAAAAGAAATTTTAGTGTGTTTTATATATGCGTTGTATATACACGCCAGTCACAGAGAGAATTCTGTTCATTACTATAGAGTAACGCGTAAGAGTAACATTAAGAGCATATATATATATATATATATAGCTGCTAATTAACTAATTACTGGATATTACTTACAAGTTCATTGCTAAATATGTACTCAGAAATTGTTATTTTGCTGTAAATTAGTTAATTCTCCACCCTTGGAATTTTTAAAAAAATAGGAGTAGATAGATCACACTATCGCCCGGTCCATTCTCCTCCCATGTCTATTGAACTGGAGTAGAGGCTTACCCCTTGTTTCCTGTTTAGGATGTGGTTTCCGGCTTTCTCTTCTCTCTCTTCAGACCTTGGTATTGGTGCTTCCGTGAGTTTCCTGCGATCTGGCCGGTTGGTGGCAACGGCTCATCACTGTGAGTGTACCTGGTTGGCAGTTTCCTGGTTGCTGCTTCCGACTGGTAGTTAGGAGCCCTAACTCTTGCGTAGCGTCAAGAGCGGCTGCTCTGATCAACAGTTGTATAATATCGGGGTTCTTGAAGTGCCATGTCGCGCATGGATAGGTCTCCCTGCAAGCGCTTTCGGCGGGCAACCCCGAGGCCACACCTTGTTGCAGCCCTAGCCAGTTTCCCCGCTAACACAGATCGTGGATAATGATTGCCTGTATCCTCTACCCTAGGTCCCTTTCTATAAACAAAAACATGATGAAACAAATCAGAAACGACCCTAAACCAGTTAAATTCAAACCACCTAAACCCATTAACCTTTCTTTCACTAACATCTGGGACATTCGTACTAACTTTCCTAGTGTAGAAGCGTTCCTGCGTGAAAAGTCCCCAGACATCCTTGCTCTCTGCGAAACTAACCTCAACTCAGCTATTTCCTCCTCTGACCTCTCCATCCCTGGTTATCTTCCCCTCTTAAGGAAGGATTCCACTGTCCACATGCATGGGCTGGGTGTCTACGTCAGCGAACACCTCCCCTTAGCTAGGGTGACTTCACTCGAATCTACTGACCACCAATACATATGTCTCCGCTTGTCTCTCCTCAGTTCGGTTAGCTACCTATTCTTCCTTTACCGTTCTCCCTCCTCTCCTGACTGCTCCCTACTAGATAGCATTGCTGACGACATAGATAAGGCTATTTCCTATCACCCATTCGCCCACATATTTGCATTTGGAGACCTCAATGCCCATCACTCTGAGTGGATTGAAAACGCCGTTACTGATCCAGCGGGCATTCACGCCATGAACTTTGCTATTTCCCAATCCCTTACGCAAGTGGTGTACTTCCTCACTCGCTTCCCAAGCACCCCCTCGGGTCATTCCTCACTACTAGATATATGTTTCACCTCTGCGCCTGACGCCTGTCAAGTCTCGCAGCTTTGCTCTCTCGGCAACTCCGACCACGCTGTAGTCTCTCTCAGTATTTCTTTCCAATCTCACTCCCCCCAGGAGCCACCTACCTATAGGACCTCCTACCTCTACCAAAAAGCTGACTGGGATGCCTTTCGTGATTTTCTCTTCGACGTCCCTTGGGGAAATGTGTCCGACCTATCAGTTGATGACTGTGCCTCTGAGGTCTTGTCATGGATGAAAGCTGGCATTGATGCCTTCATACCCACCAGGAAGTATTGATTAAAATCTCATTCCTCTCCGTGGTTCTCTCCGGTCTGCTCAGACGCCATTGCCCACAGGAACCATTATTTCCGTCTATTCCGGAGACAGTCAACTGAATACAATAGGCGCCTGTTCATATCTGCTCGCAATGAGTGCAAGAGAACTCTAAATGACGCCAAACAGTTGTTTGCTGAGAGAATGAGACAGTGCATAGCTGACCGCAAGTTCGTCTCCAAGGACTATTGGAGGATTTGCAAACGAGTGCTCAACAATAGGAAATCCTCAATACATCCTTTAATCCATGAATTTGAGGTTCTCACGTCATCTGCGGAGAAAGCTGAGTGCTTTGCCCGCAGATTCTCATCCAACTTCACATTTGACTCGTCCGGAGTACTCCCACCCGACTTCCCTATTAAAACTGAGGCCAAACTGTACGACGTATATATTACCCCAACAGTAGTATCCAGAGTAATTTCAAAACTCGACCCCCGTAAGGCGAGTGGAGACGATGGACTCCCGGTGATAGTCCTTAAGAGGTGTGCTCCTGAACTTTCCCCTGTCCTCTCTGTTTAACTACTGCCTTTCTGATTCCTGCTTTCCTGCATGCTGGAAGTTATCTTCAGTCGTTCCTGTATTTAAGAATTGTGGTGAACCCTCGGACCCATCCAACTATCGCCCTATCAGTCTTCTACCGATATTCGGGAAAGTATTCGAGGCCATAATCAATGCTGAAATAGTTAATCATCTCACTGCCCACAAACTCTTCTCTGACAGGCAATATGGCTTCCGCTTTGCCAGGTCCACAGCCGACTTGCTAACAACCGTAACGGAGTACATGCTCCAGGCTCTTGATGAGTCTGACGTGGCTCGCGCGGTTGCTCTGGACATCTCCATGGCTTTCGACAGGGTTTGGCACTCTGGCCTCCAAATGCAAGGTACGGGGTTACGGTATTAACGGTCACCTGCTTGACCTAATCCAATCTTTTTTAAATAACCGCAAAATGAAGGTCGTTTTGAATGGGCGTGCCTCTTCATCCTACAGCACGAATGCTGGTGTCCCACAGGGCTCTATCCTCGGCCTGACGCTCTTCCTTATTTTCATCAACGACCTCCCAGATGAGATCAAGTCCCAAGTAGACATCTACGCAGATGACACTACAATATAGTCCCGCACCAGTAAGAAACCAGTCGTGGCGGACAGACATAATCTCGCTGCTGACCTTGAACGGGATCTACACTCTGTGTTGAACTGGGGCAAGAAGTGGCTTGTCAACTTCAATTCGTCTAAGACCAAGCTTTTGTCTGTCAACCATTACAGGCAACCTCTCCTGTCTCCCATAAGCATGGACCAAGTGATTCTCCCTGATAGCAATACACTACGCCTCCTCGGACTTACCATGTCCTCAGACCTCAAATGGAACCACTATATTGAATCCATAGCAAAATCTACTGCTAAGAAGGTTGGGTCACTATGTCGATCCAGGATTTTTTTTCCGCCTGAATCCATCCTGCATATATACAAGTCAACCATCCGTCCGTGCATGGAGTACTGCTGCCATTTATGGTCAGGCACCCCTGCTGTTCTCCTCAGTGTTCTTGACAGGCTCCAAACGAGAGTCTGTAATGTGATAGGTACTGATCTGGCGGCTCGACTTCAGCCACTTCCCCACCGTCGAAATGTGGCCTCCCTTTGTCTGTTCTATAAACACTTTCATGGCTTCTGCTCGGACGAACTTATGTCACTGGTGCCTCCTCAACAGGTGTTTACTTGTGCAACCAGACTGGCAACTGGGTCCCACCCATTCACAGTTAGAAAAATCAAATGCAGACGACAATTCTACTCCTGCAGCTTCTTTCGCACTTCCCGCCTGTGGAACTCGCTCCCATATTCTTGCTTTCCTGACGGCTACAACCTCCAGAAATTTAAATGCAAAGTCAATACTCATCTACTAACCACTGGACTCTAGCTCTCTCCCCACCCCCCGTATAACCTTCCCTTTCTCTCCACCTATGTATCTGTCATCGCACCTGCATTCTCAGCTTTCTATTGCTTCTTTCTAACTAGTTTGTGCACTTTTCTACTTAATCTTTTTACAGTTATGTAGCTCCCCGCACATCAGTGGCATTTCTGCCTTGCTCGAGGTGAAGTGATTAAAAAAAAAATTTAAATCTCCACCTGTTTGATCACAGTCGTGATATGCCTAATATAAGGATCGCTTTAATTTAAATACATAATCTATATACCTGTAGCATTTAGTTTAAATGATCTTACCGGGCTATGAGTTTGCAAAAAGGCAGTCATTAGATTCAGGATTTTGTTTTTAGCAAAATGTCAAGTAAATTAATGTTGATTTTAATTAGGTACCTCTAACAAATCGCGAAAAAACTGCATACATTTAAACTGAATTTTTAAAAATGAAAAGGTTTTCTTGAAACTTATATTTTAGTTTTAATTGAAAGCTAAATGATTAAATTTACTATTTCCAGTAAGCAAAATACTTTTTCAAACAGAAAATATATTGATTGGAATCTGAAAATTGGAGATTTTTTTTCCAATTTTTGAATTTTGCCGCCATTTTTGAGCGATCGACAAATTTGTAAAGAAAAATTAATTCCTGGCTTTAAAAATCTTGCAAAAATGAAATATACTCCAGGGGAAAATTATTTTTTAAAAATTCGAAAATATTATGTTAAATTAATCTGATTTACCCAAATATTACTTATTTATAGCATGAACTTTGGTATAAAACTATTTCTTAATCGCAGACTTTAACTTTTTGAACTGTCCGTATGTCAAATGTGTTGACAGGTGGATGATTAGAGATAAGATAAAAAGTGTATGTGACAACGTGTTATTTTTTGGATAAGGGAAGAAACTCTGACCTTTTAATTTGCACATAAAAATTACAATATAACAAAGAAACTTTAAATAAATAAAAAAATTAAATCTGAAAGCAAAATGATTTTTATTAGACTTTGAACTTTTCGACAGGCATCCATTCTTAACGAAAAATCTAACCACAACAAATCATTTAAAAATTATTTTGAAGTTTTCTAAATTATTATAATAAAGAAAAATGAAAACAGTTATTTTAAAATTACATTATTAATTGAATTTTTTTCTTTAGACTATAATCTCCTTAATTTTTATTATTTATTCAAACAATGAAAAGCTTATCAAATTAAATAATATCAGAGTTTCATTGCGTTTTTCATTTTACACTTCGAAGCTGGTTTTCGGATACAGAAGCTAAATTAAAAGAAAGAAATGATTTATATTCCCCAATGAGTCTTGCGTTTAACTAATAAGATAATAGACCGCAACAAATTAAAATTTATTAAAAATTCATTGGTTTACGTGGAGTGGGGTAACAGAGTTAAAAAAATATTTTTGGAAGACTTTTAAAAACTAATAATTTCAAAAATAATTTCGTTTATTTGTGAATGAGAACTGAAAGTTTCATTAAAATCCGACAATTCTTTGATTTTTGCAAGAATGTCCAATTAATGTGTTTGACACCGGAAACTAAAAGGGTATATATCATCATTACGTTTTCCATTGTAAACAGTCGTAACGTTTTGGTTACCCGCTAACTCAAATCAAAACAAGATTTTCTGCCAAAATTTCGAACATGTTAAGAGGGATTAAAACTTTTTCAAAAATAAATAAAAATTACTTTCATCTTTCCTCTTATTAATAATATGAACATTTTCATGAAAAAAGTTCGTTTTTATTAAGTTTGGGGCCTTTTTTTATTCATAAGGTGCTGTTTTTTAGCGATTTAGTGGAAGTCCTTAATTTTAATCTAAAGATTTTGAAACGTAAAAACCCATTTCATAGGTACTTCTGTGAAAACACTGTTTGGGCTCCATACTGACGAAGGTTAAACTGTTGCTAGAACGACGAATATTGTAACCCCGAGAACGGCAATTACGTTAAATCTCTGCAAATTCACTTCTGTCTTATATAAGTGGGGGTTAATTGAGAAGCCAATGAATGGTAATTATTTGGACCGAAGTATATGCAAACGAACCACAGAAATGTGAGTTTGATTGAGTTAACTAGAGAGGTCGAATGATCGCCAGGACAACGGGCAGCCCTACTCTTCATCGTATTTGAAAATCTGCTGTAGAAGGCATCACCACCTGCGTTAATTAAATATGTCTCTCAGTGACTCAAAGTTGTTATAAATTTTTTACATATCACCTTAATTTAAATTACTGATAAATTAGATAGACTTAACTATCGCCCGGTTTCACACTCCACCCACATCTTTTGAACAGGTGAAGAGGCTCATCCCTTGTTTCCTGTTTAGGATGTGGTTCCCGGCTTTCTCTTTACCAATCATTTTACTCTTAAGTAGCCCCATGCGCATCAGTGGCGTCACCGCCTTGCTTGGGGTGATATGATATATATATATATATATATATATATATATATAATTGGAGTAGATAGACTAAACTATCGCTCGGTTCACACTCCACCCTCGTCTTTTGAATAGGTGAAGAGGCTCATCCCTTGTTTCCTGTTTAGGATATGGTTTCCGGTTTTCTCTTTACCAATCATTTTACTCTTAAGTAGCCCCATGCGCATCAGTGGCGTCACCGCCTTGCTTGGGGTGATATGATTAAAAAAAAAATTACTGATAATTTTCAGTTGCCACACTCATTTTTCTCTGTGGTGTTTGGGTCCTACTGAGATCATCGGACCTACTAACATTTTATTTCTGTTTTCTTTTCTTTTTTTGTATTTTATTTTTGCTGTTGTCTGTATCCTTTCCTTCCTCATTTATTGTTTGCATTTTTGTAAAACAAAACATGGACAGCTTGTGCATTATCCAATTTTTATAACATGATTGCTGTGTATTGTAAGTGTGAATATGCGACATCGTCGTATATATTGGAATGAATGGCGATAAATGAATTCTTGTGATTGAATTATAATGAATGAATTTTGCCACATCAAATGTAATAATTTGAAAAATAACCATTATTTTCCCGTCATTATTTCTGCATATATGTTTCGCCTTTTACTAAAGATTTGCGTGGATGTATATGGATCTGTGGTGATACCGAGCAAAAGCGACTGACCGGATGTTTGCTTTATAACGACCAGAAAGCAAATCAACAAATGTCGTCTCTGTGCAGGTGTATTCGCGCAGATGTTACGATTGAAAAATAAAAATTAATCAAATATCATATTTCCATTTCGCGAGCCTACGCGAATTTTATTTACCAGCCAATCTGAGGCTCAGAATCAAATACAAGTGTGAAATTCCAAAACGAGCTCTTTTGATCCAAAAAGCAGATATAAAAAGCCGAGACAAAAAGGCAGACCAGACGAGAGGAGAAGAGTGTAATTAATGTTCCCTTGACTTAAGTCGAGCGATTACTACGCTGGCCTCTTTCCTTCTCCCCGTCTCAAAAGTACTTACTGACCTAAGGAGCGACTACTTCAAAGACATTCCTCACATACCTCCGCTCCCCACATTCCTAAGCACTAATTATCTTTTTCAGCATTATTATTTGTCATGAACATTTAACCTACGTTGGACCTATATTCAAGTATTGCTTTGTAAAACATTAATTGATATATATATATATAAATGTTATTTTCTGCTCAAATTGACTTTCTTGATTTTATAAACATTTTTTGACTTATAGTGGGCTATCTACCACAAGACCAAATTACGTTAACCTGCAACAATATACAACTACCCTTCACTAGAACGGACTTCACTACAACTAGAAAAAGAATAGATAAGATACACCACTATAGATCAATGTGTCTAAAGTACTTATTTTTGAAGTCCTCTTTTACTTCTGAGTGAAAACAAAATGGAAAATTAAGCAAACTACTCATGTTTTACACCTGACATTGTATCGATGTCTTTACTAAATTTATGCAATCGTGGTTGATTGAAATTATTATCAGCTCATGCACAAACTACGAAAAAGTGCTCTGCGGGAATCCTATAACAATGTTGGTAGGATATATATATATATATATATATATATATATATATATATATATATATATATAGAAACGTGGTTAATCGAATCGGACACGTATAAAAAGGTCCAGTTTAAAATAACTATTTTAATTTTTCTACTATTGACAAGGAAATAATCAAATTTAGGTTGAAATAGAAAAGTTTGGCAAAGTTCACCATTACCGTGCCAGTTAACAACACAAAATGACGCACAAAGAATATTGTTACTGCGGAAGTGACGAAAGCGGACATTAAAATATGGCAAGAAAATCTGTCTGTTTTTGGATTTTTTTCGTCCTGCATAAAAGCAGGGCTTCAAAAATAAATCTTTACACTCATTGTTATATTCCCAGCCATGGACACCTTTAGTAAAAGGCGAAACATTTATCCGTACAGGATGACCGGAAATCAGAAACAAGGAGTTAGTGCTACTACCATGTCAGTCAGTTCAGTGCCATACGTGATATACTGACTGGGCAGAAGAATAGATGGCAGAAGTAGGTTGCCATTCCTTTCTGCGGTAGACTGGTTGCCGACCAAGGCTATAAAACCCAATCTGTTCTACTATTTAACCCATAACTAGAGGAAAGAGATGGATTAATATGTTTCCCAAGGGTATTTGCGCCAAAGTGAATGCAAGGAATTCAACTGGATTTCGAACTCCGATGTACTCACCTCAAATCACCGAGCAACAATGACTGGGCTTACATTCTAATAAAAACCTAATTATTAATTTAAATTTACTTATTAATATGAATACTTATTATTATTCCGTTTTATATGTATATCACATAGTCTACATTATTTATATTGCGAAAAATAATTAAAACCTCTGGAAAATTTAAAGCTTTATTCTCCAATACCTTGTCTAATAAACGCAATGACCTTTTTCTTTCTACAGATGCTTCGCATTGCTCTCTAAGTATTTGCCGATTAAAGATTTTGAAGTAACTTGATGTATACAATTTATATAAACACTTCTTACTTACTTGAATAGCGCAATAATAATATTAATAATATTAATAATAATATTAATAATATATTAATAATATTAATAATATTAATAATAATATTATAGACGATAATAATTAGAAAGGCACGCGAAAATCTTTACGGTATTTATATTTCAATTTACTAATGATTCTAAATTAGGTACCTCTTTTCATTTTCGATACCTAACATTTACATTGAATTTTTAACCCTCTAGGGCCATTCGTATCATATTTGATACAGTATTTCCCTATAAGGAAACATTTGGTATTTCCCTATAAGGAAACATTTGGTATTCATTGACTGAGCAGTCAGTACTGCTTTCATTTGAAATTTATAAAATATTTCTCTTAAAAAAATTTTCAGGAAAATATTTCTTTCAAGGCTTGTTTTCATACTGTATCAAATATGATACGAATGGCCCTAGAGGGTTAATCTCAGTCTATCTATCTATCTATCTATCTATCTATCTATCTATCTATCTATCTATCTATTAACCCTCTAGGATCATTCGTATCATATTTGATACAGTATTTCCCTATAAGGAAACATTTGGTATTTCCCTATAAGGAAACATTTGGTATTCATTAACTGAGCAGTCAGTACTGCTTTCATTTGAAATTTATAAAATATTTCTCTTAAAAAGATTTTCAGGAAAATATTTCTTTCAAGGCTTGTTTTCATACTGTATCAAATATGATACGAATGGCCCTAGAGGGTTAATAATATAATATGATTAAGGCTTCTACTTGTCATAAAGTGGGGGATCAGTTCTATATTGTTATGAAGTAATAAAAAGATCCCCCACTAATATGATACGAATGGCCCTAGAGGGTTAAAAATAAAAATGTTTCCTTAAAACTTTAATTTTAGTTTATTTGAATGTTAAATGATTGAACTTTCTATATCAGTAATCAAGATAATCTGGTGAATTTCAAACAGAAATTAAATTGACTGGAAGCAAAAATTTTTAGATTTTAATTTTTGGGGCTGTTTTTGAGCGATCGACACTTTTGTTTACAAAAGTTAATTGTAGGTTTTGAAAAATTTTACAAAAATAAAATGTACACCTACGATTTGTTATTTCTGAAAAATTAGCAAATTTAAAGTTAAATTAATCTGGTTGTAAACAAATATTACTTGTTTATGGTAGGAAATTTAAAATAAAACTATTTCTTAATCACGGCGGTCTGACTCGCTGACCTTTCAAATAGGTCATAACAGTCTTGTCATTAACTATGTTTACTTATTTGGCCAAATATGATTCACCAGAATTGACATAAATTTATGAAAAGTTTCGTGAACGTTTTCTAAGCTCAACAACCCTTGACACACGTGATCTTTTAATCATATGGCAGTTATGGCTAACATGAAATTTAACAAAAGGCTTTCGAAAATGTTTTAATTATTTTAAAAATCTTGGTGCGTGAAGATTTGTATTAACCTGTTTAATTTTGAATTAGTAAATATAGTCTTCACTTATTAACTCAATAATCTAATCAGGATGATAACTGGAAAAAGTTAAATTATTTTTAAACTTTATAAATTATTTTAATCAAAAATATACAGATGAAAACAATATTTGTAAAAATTCATCGAAAGTTTTTTTTTAATTCTGTTCAGACTATGATATCCTTAACATATATTGTTTATAAAAGCAATTAAAAGTTTATCTGAATAAAAAATGGCGTAGTTCTATTGCAATTTCGTTTTCTCTATTAGGTGCAGATTTGTAAAAATTCATCGAAAGTTTTTTTTAATTCTGTTCAGACTATGAAATCCTTAACATATATTGTTTATAAAAGCAATTAAAAGTTTATCTGAATAAAGAATGGCGTAGTTCTATTGCACTTTCGTTTTCTCTATTAGGTGCAGATTTGTAAAAATTCATCGAAAGTTTTTTTTAATTCTGTTCAGACTATGATATCCTTAACATATATTGTTTATAAAAGCAATTAAAAGTTTATCTGAATAAAGAATGGCGTAGTTCTATTGCACTTTCGTTTTCTCTATTAGGTGCAGATTTGTAAAAATTCATCGAAAGTTTTTTTTAATTCTGTTCAGACTATGATATCCTTAACATATATTGTTTATAAAAGCAATTAAAAGTTTATCTGAATAAAGAATGGCGTAGTTCTATTGCACTTTCGTTTTCTCTATTAGGTGCAGATTTGTAAAAATTCATCGAAAGTTTTTTTTAATTCTGTTCAGACTATGATATCCTTAACATATATTGTTTATAAAAGCAATTAAAAGTTTATCTGAATAAAGAATGGCGTAGTTCTATTGCACTTTCGTTTTCTCTATTAGGTGCAGATTTTGTGAAAAAGAGCAACTTCTAGAAAGAAAGGTTTTTTTTTTTACATTGCCCAAGGAGTTCTGCATTTAACTAATAAAACTGAATCAGGAATCATAGTAAATATGTAGAAATTTAATAAAATTCATTGGATGGGGTGGGGTGGTGTGGGGTGGTTGTGGGGTAAAACATGTTAAAAATCTTTTTACCATAATTCTATAAAAATATTTTCTAATAAAGTTTCTGTCATTTTTTATTAAGCCCTGAAAGTTTCATAAAAATCCGACCATTATTTGATTTTTGCAAGAATTTCCAAATTAATGTTTTCACCGGCAAAAAAGCGAGTTGCCTAATTTTACTTTTGCCGTAGTAAACTCTTGTAAAAATCGGGCAACTCGCTAACAAAAAAAACAAAAAAACAAAATTAATAATTCAAACATGTTAGAAAGCAATAAACAATTAAAAAATAACTGAAAAATTATTTGATCCTTCCACTTAATAATAACATAAACATTTTGACGATAAAACTTTATTTTTATTAATTTGGGGGCCTGCTTTCAGCGAATACATGGAGGTACCTATTCTACATTCTTAACTCTTAATTTAATGGTTGAGTAAGTTCATGGCGCGTTCTATGATAATGAAATATCTGTACAAAATTTTCTTAAATATTTAAGCATAACAACTTTAACAAACTATTGCAAAAACAATTACAACATGAATGCTGGTCGTTATTTTAAGAAGTGGGGAGAAATGAAAATATTTGAAATTGATATTTTTCCATTTCACTAAAATAGTCATTAAACTATTCTATCTTTTCTTCTGTCGTTCTTTCATTCATTATTTCTTTTTCTCACTGAAATCATATAACGGCTGTTCCCTTCCTTTCACGCGATTAAAACGGAATAGTCCATTATTAATGAGATATTTGGTGGGAGTCGTTAAACAATTCTATCTTCATTTCTTTATTTGGAGCCGAATCCCTGTCTTACGAATATTTCTCTTAATAATTTATGCTGCTTTGATTTATGGCCGTTTCCGTCGTTCGATACTTTGCATGGGAAAAAATGTCGTTTTTTTTCGCGGTCAGCTGGGCTTCTCGGCCTTCTGGCTAAGACAAAAAATGTAGCCTCTGTTCTCGTCAACTAATCTTATTATTTTCAATACTATCTTCCTTTTCTTTATTTTTCCTTTAATTTTCTGACTGAAACCAAGTAATATATGTACCTCCACGAATTCGCTTTAAAAAGCATAGCATGAAGGAAAAGGCCTCAAACCAAATAAAAAACAAAGTTTTCTCGGCAAAATGTTTAGGTTATCATTAAGAGGATAGATCAAAGTATTTTTTACTTATTTTAAAAAAGATTTTTAATTGTTTCTAACACGATTATTTTATGGTAGAATATCTTTTTTCTTTGGTCCGTGCGAGACATAAATTGACGCAGAGTTTATTACGTCAAAACCTAATTTTTCTTACAGTAATTAGTAAATTTAATCTCTTAGCTTTCAGTTCAAGCTAAAATTATAGTTTTAAGGAAACGTTTTTATTTTTAAAAATTCAATTTAAATTTATCGAAAATTTGAGTGGAGGTACTGTAAGTAATGTCTTTTCCCATCTTTTTACGGGATCTAAACGCGGAATAGGCCATTATTAGATATTGACATGACGTAACGGTCGTGCTAACAAAGGAAGGGACAAGTTTGTTTTTTTTTGTTTTTTTTTATAAGCGTTTCACCCCGAGCAAGGCATGTCACTACCACTACTGTGCAGGGGGCTACGTAGAGTGGAGAAAGGCTGATCAAATATAGGAAATGACAGAGGGTGGGTGATAGGCGGGTAAGGATACCGAGAATGAGGGTTGGGTAGATGAGAGTGTTGTGAGAATAGTTGGGAGTTAGTGTGATAGGAGGTGTCTATTGACCCTACATTTAAACACCTGGAGATTGTAACTGTCGGGAAAGCATAGTTGTGGAAGAGAGTTCCACAGGCGGGAAGCGCGAGAAAAGAAGCTGTTGGAGTAGAATTTACGGTTACATCTTATTTGTTTAACTGTAAAAGGGTGGGACCTAGTTGCTAATCTAGTATCTCGTGTAAATTCGTGCTTAGGCGGCACCAGTGATCTAAGCTCATCGGAGCAGAAGCCATGAAAGTACTTGTAGAAGAGGCACAGTGAAGCCACATCACGCCGGTGTGAGAGCGGCTGCAGCCGGTCTGCCAAGTCAGTATCAACCACGTTACAGATCCTCCTTTGTATTTTGTCAAGAAGCCCAAGGAGGGCAGCAGGGGCACCCGACCAGATATGGCAGCAATATTCAATACACGGGCGGATGGTAGATTTGTATATGTGCAGAATAGATTCAGGTGGGAAAAATTTCCGGGCCCTGCACAGGGAGCCGACTTTCATAGCAGCAGATTTGGCAATGGAATTGTCATTCCATTTGAGTTCCGCCGAGAGTGTAAGGCCAAGGAGGCGTAGTATTTTACTCTCTGGGGGCTAGCCTGTCCCATGCTAATGGGAGGTAGATGCGATTGTCTATGGTGATTAGTTGATAACAGCTTTGTTTTGGAGGCATTGAAATTTACCAACCATTCCCTACCCCAGGTCACTACGGATTGGAGGTCCCTTTCAAGTACGGCAGCGAGGTTCACTTTGTCGTCCAGACCTGGTTTCTGATCGATGCGGGAGTAGATTGTTGTGTCGTCGGCATACATGCCAACTTGGGATCTAATGGTGTCGGGGTTATCATTAATGTAGATCAGAAAGAGCGTGGAACCTAGGATAGAACCTTGAGGGACGCCCGCGTTCGTCTGGTAGTTTTGGGAGGCATGCCCATTTAATACCACTTTCAATGTGCGGTTAGAGAGGAAAGACTGGATGAAGTCAAACAGATGTCCAGTTATCCCATAGCTCCGCAGTTTGCACAAAAGGCCAGCATGCCAGACCCTGTCGAATGCTTTGGAGATATCCAAGGCAACGGTTCGGGCTTCACCATTCTTGTCAAGTGCCTGGTATATGTACTCGGTAATGGTCGTTAGCATATCAGCAGTAGACCTGGTGAAGCGAAACCCATACTGTTTGTCAGAGAGAAGCCCGTTGGCCATAAGATGCTGAATCACCTCGGCGTTGATAATGACTTCGAAAACTTTGCCAAAGATTGGAAGGAGACTAATAGGACGGTAATTGGCGGGGTCTGAGGGTTCGCCAGAATTCTTAAATATAGGTACTACGCAGGAGGACTTCCAACAGGCAGGAAAGCAGGAAGCAGATAGGCAGAGGTTATAGAGCTTAGAGAGGACAGAGGAGAGTTCTGGGGCACATTTCTTCAGTACTATGGGATTCCGTCACCGCCGCTCGCTTTGTGTGGGTCAAGTTGCGCAATTATCTTGGCGACCAGCGAGGGTGTAATGTGGACGTTATTTAGTTGAGCCTTAGTTCTGGGTGGGAAGTCTGGTGTAGGTATTCCTAACGAGTCGAGTGTCGAATTGGTTGAGAATCTACGGGCAAAGCATTCAGCCTTGTCGGCTGGGGAGGTGAGAACTTCAAATTCATTGATTAGTGGCGGTATTGAAGTCTTGTTCCTGCTGAGCACGCTTTTGCAGAGACGCCAGTAATCTTTGGAGCCAAACTTAGAGGATGCTATGCGTTGCCTAATTCTGGTAGCAAACGCCCTCTTGGCTTCGTTCAGTACTTTTTTACACTTGTTCCGTGCTGAGGTGAAAAGGCGCCTGTTTTGGTTCGACGAGCAGCTTCGATAGAGCCGGAAGAAATGGTTCCGGTGGGCAATAGCGGCCGAGCAAGCGGGTGAGAACCAGGAGGACGAATTTGGTTTTAGTTGGAATTTTCTGGCAGGGATAAAAGCATCGATGCCAGCCTTAACCCAAGAGGAGACTTCGGAGGCACAGTCTTCGACAGGAAGATCAAAGACGTTGTTCCAGGGGACGTCGCAGAGGAAGTCCCTGAACGAGTCCCAGTCGGCTCTTTGAAAAGGATAATAATAATAAGAACAACAAGGTATAGAAAAAAGTGGAGAGCCATCATCGTCTACGTACATAAGGGATACGGCATATAAAAGATGTTCATGGTATAATCTAAACTTATTTATAAATGAAACTTTGTGAGTCTGTGAGTCTGTGTGTCCGTTACCTACAGACTCCAAAACGGCTGAACCGATTTTCTTGAAAATTTACACAGTTGTACTACAAGCGTCTGCGAGTGTTCTTAGCTAGGTTTTGTGTCGAGGTATCCCCGATAAAAATCGATAATCGAAAAAATCGCGTTATAAAAGGAGTGGTTCGATTTTAATCAAATTTGATATACTCATAGACAAAAACATAAGAAACGATATTCAGAAGTCTCAAGTTTGCAGTTCTTACAATAATGCAGCAAATCGATAATATATATATAAAAGGCAAGATGTTTGTGTGTGTGTCTGTTTATTTGCCTGTATGTCTGTATTTTTTTTCCATCCCTTTTATTTTAGTTTTTACTTCAGGTTTGGCTCTAAGTAGGTACAGTTGTAGTTCTTAGTCTCAGCCATGATACCATTTACTCAGAGGACTTATTTAGCTTTCAAAATTCAGTTTACGACGAAAAAAGTTATTTGATATCGATACCAGGAATTCAAAATTTGACTTACATCCATTCATTTTTCTTTCAGACTAGAGTTTCGCTTTAACTTGAAACAACTATTGCTTTTTAGCCTTTCGTGCCAACGTCCAAAGAGTCTAAGCTCCAGGACCATGGATTAGTTTTACTGAGTTGGGCTCACAGAGAGGAATACAGACATTTGGTAAAGGACAAAAGCTTGGACGTAGACGACACACGCCTATGTTCTGCCCTTCAGGAAAAAAACCCTTCGACGCCAAGTCCGGGTCGTACTGTACTTCAGACTAATCTTTCTCCAGTTAGAGGTCGGGGCCAAACCACACTCCGAGAATGTGGACAAGACCGCCCGTCCGACAAAAGGTCCCCGGAAGATCAACCCACTTCCAGGCACCTAACCTCAAGCCGTAAGACTTGTTGCAGTTAATCTTGGCCCCCGTGATATTTTCGTACCCTTAAAGCGCCTTCAGTGACACCTCGATGTCTCTGCAGCACGAAACAAATTGGTTAAGTCATCAGCGTACGCAACCAGGGACAGCGATTCCACGTAGGGCAGGATCTTTGCCACAATCTTTAATTTTATGTTTAGCAGAGTTATGGACTTGTAATCATCTAAACCCCGCCCAAAATCTTTGTCCTTTTTCAACAGCGTGACCCCACCCCTAAAAATCTGGTTGGGAACAAACCCCTGCAAAGCCAATTGTTGAATCAGGTAGTCAGAGATGTGCGACAGCCTCAAGTACAAATCATAAGAGCAACCATCCAGACCTAAAGACTTGCCACTGCCGACCTCTCTCAAAGCCGCAAGGACCACTCCCTCCGTAATCTCTCCCTCATAGCTATCCGCTTCAGCATGCGAACGCCTGGGGAATTCAACCAAATAACTGCGAAACTCTTCGTCACGGAGACTAGGCAACTTGATAAACCGATTCTCGAAATGCTGTCGAAACATGTCATCGGTCGACCTCAGAGTATGCCCCTTCGGGGTTTGGACCTCTCAAATGCACCTGTCGTCGCCTTCACGATTCTCTTTCCTACGCAATTCTGCGCCTATTTTACAGTTTTGGAAGATATCTGGCTTAGCTTATGCCTAATTACCTGACCCATATAGCGCTTGCTAGCCAAACGCTGCAGGGCCTCCTTAGCCAAATCTATCTCTAAAGGATCCCCCCCCCCAGTCTCCGCCCGGGGCACGCTAACTTTAAGAGCCTTTAACCTTTTAGCATTATCTAGTGCAAGCCGTTGGTTAAATTCGATAGTGAAGGACCTAATCTTATCTTTAAGCCTCTACAATCACCTATTCTTGATAACCGTCCTCACTAGTACCTGCTGCACTATGCTAGACTGCTGTTTCCGAAAGTCCCGCTTGTCCAGTAAGTACAGATTTAACTTCCAGTAGCCAGTCATTCTAACCCTGGTGTCTAACACCACCCGGGCGCATACAAGTCTGTGTCTGAGTATACTAACCAGTGCAACGTTGGAGAATCTAAAAGATCTGCATTGGCTTTTCTTACTAACATTCTATGCAGGTAGCTAACCATCGGGTTGACGGCAAACTAAGAGACAACGTCCAAATTTTCCCGCACGTTATCTATCAACGATACCGAAATCGTCGATCAGATCATCCAAGCTACGATCACGCAACCTTCCACCAGCTCCCCGCCCCCTGTCTAGCTTTGGGTTCAGGATGGCATTCCAGTCTCCCACGAAGGCAAGGCGAGTCGAATCAACCAAGAAGGGTCCCAACTGCCGAAAAAACGAGACACGCTTCTCTTGCTCATTAGACGCATAAACCGCAACCAGACGGACCGAACTGCTTTTCACCGCAATATCGGCCACGATCAACCAGCCCTCGGCACAGACATTAACAAGGTCCACCCTTGCGTCCAGGGTACGCTTGATCAGCAAAGAAACACTTCTAGTCTGTAGGTCCCCGTATGCTGAATAGACAACAAAAAATCGTTAGACAGTACACAGGCATCAATGTTGCAAACAAAGTGTCTCTTGGATTGAGGCGACATCCACACACCGTAATCCGTCAGTCAAGGACAATGCAACCGACGTCCGTAAGATATGTTAGTTTTAATACTCTATATAAGCAGGGATGAAACAACACCGGAGCCCTCCCTGCACATAATTGCGCCATTTTTCAAAGTTCTGTGGTGCCACTTTGGGCCATTTTTATATTTTTAAAGTCAGAAAAATATATCCCCAGTATCAATTATGATTCGTTTATTGACTTCCCTTTCAAGAATTTTCTTATTCGGATAAGCAGACATTAATTTCTATCAACCTGTCTATAAGTCAGTTCAACTATAAGAATATAGAGACGAAGGGATATTCTGATATTCCAATTTAAGCTTAGATAAAATCAGGCGAGCTTACCTGGCCATCAGTCATATCATCCATAATTAGTTTATCTTTCTCGCCCAAGTTTTCATCTCTCTCTCTCTCTCTCTATATATATATATATATATATATATATAGTGGTAGAATCGCCAACTCGGTTGAGTTTCAATTCCGGGTTAAAAGTAATCGGAGTCTAAGCGTACTGATGAGCTGTGATACAGCGAAACAGATCTGTCTGCGGATGACTATATATATATGACATCATAGAACCTCTTTGCAAATTTGCGAACTGCGTTTGTTATTTTTGGTAACTATTGCCGTTGCCTAGCGGAGTCTTATGTCAACACAAAATAAAATCATCGCTGATGGTGAATGTTATTGTGTTACCGTCTTAATAACCTCTCTGAATTTGGCTCATGTGAGCCGAAAGCTTAGAACCAGCTTAATAAAAGATTATCCAAATGTTGGAGAATTTTTGTCTTTATTTTCAACTGAAATTAAAGCCAAAATACGACTTTTAGAACGGCTCATGATTAAACATAATAGACATTCATTGTCTCTTATATTTAACAGTATATGTTTAGAAAATTATTTGCTGCCTCGATGCACTAAATATATACATTATATATATATATATATATATATATATATATATATATATATTAGAAGGAGTACAAACTAATGGGTTAGCAGTTCACTACTTGTAGTGATTTACTTTTTCATGTTCTCGATACATACTAGAACATTATATATAGTAATATATTTATTATAAGTTTATAATAAAAACATAGTTTACAGCAACTCAAGAACCGCTGCGTTCCGGTACTCACTTATCAGCACCTCGTTAGGCAGTGTAATATTTTTCTGTTAGGAATCATATATAGAAACTAAAAAAACACAATTGTTACAATATCCAGACAATTAAGAGGGGAATTTTTGGAGGGCTTTTATTAATAAAGGACTAGAATGTCAGATCATGATGAATAGAAGCAATTTGATTGTAAGGGTAAGTGAGGATTAAAGAATTGAAATGACTTTAAAACCCAGGTGTTTTCGGTGTCAGTTATGAGAAAATTATGAGAAAATTATTTTGATGCCTCATAAAAGATAAACTAGTTTTTGTCCTAATACTTTTGCACAGTACTATATATATATATACATATAAAATGAATTGTTTGAACATTATTTTTTATCGATACTCGTATTTAAGTAGATCTTCTATTTTTAATGAAACAGTATTATATTTTTATTTCTACCGGCCTGATTATTTACGATAAATTTTTATTACGAAAATGTGAACCATTCGGCAGGATTCGAAACTGCGACCCATATCTAGATAGGGGAAGCTACCATTTGATCTGGTAACATCTTAGACCACTCGACCACGAATAGCCTCCAGTCTAATCAAATTTAATCAATAAAATCACCTTTGGCTTCAACCATGACCTCCAAACTGGCTCACCACATGGAGAAAGTGAAGGAAAAATAGCAAAGACCCTGATATAACATAAACATATAAAGCCAGACATTACAACAGTTGGGAATGTCTGCAGATTGTCCGAAGAATTATAGTTAACCATAATATTTCCAGAACAAGAAAAGTTAGTAAATGAAAGATTCGAAGTAATGTCCAGATGTAAACACATCAGCAAATATATTTTATGACCATACATGGACGGATTAAATTGTTTATCCGGCCATGTATGGTCATAAAAGGTGATTTTATTGATTAAACTCCTCCCTTATTTTGACACTTCAGTTATTTTAAACTTCTAGTGGTGCATTCTGAAAATCCCTGTTGTACATTTAAAAAACAAGTTCTAGAATCAGTTGATATAAAACGCCTGACGATACCGAAAGGTTGAAAGTATGCAATGTTTATATTATTCGGACTACTGTCCTCATCTTTAATGTAGTGTAAATACTACCATATCTCAGAAATACAGACAAATTTTGAAATCAACTGATTCCAAATGAAAATATTTAAAAGCTTTACATTATATATGCATTGAACCCATTTTAATACAACTCTATACAGGTCTAATATATATATATATATATATATATATATATATATATATATATATATATTAGTCATCCACATACAAGCCTATTTTGCTGTATCACTTTAACTGGAAAGAACTATTACTTTTTAGTCTTTCGGGCCAATGCCCAAAGAGTCTGAGCTCCAGGACCATGGATTAGTTTTAAAGCTTTCATTACACCAGAGCATATATATATATATATATATATATATATATATATATATATATGTGTGTGTGTGTGTGTGTGTGTGTGTGTGTGTGTGTGTGTGTGTATTTAGTAAAGCATCAAATCCATGGTATACTAGGCTTTTCAGAACAAATAAGCTTTCTTTTGAATGAACTTCGCCCACTTTCCTCTGACTCTTTTGCACTCTCTGTTCTGATCTCAACTGCTGACTGCAAACTGCTAGACTGCTGCTGTCTGATCTTACTTAAATAGGCGAGCCTCGTTTGACACCTGGTGCCCCTGGTACTTTCCGTGTATATCTCGAGTGCCTTATCTTTGCCCGCAACCTTTGTGTTTTTCAAACCAAAAATTCAGCTTACCACCTGCATTTTCACACTTACTGACATCCTAAAACAACAAATCTTGAAAAAAAATTAATATGCGAAACAATTCTGGGCGAAATGTTATACTGTAGTAAACGAATATATAACATTTCATAAACTGTACCTCTTAACACTTATGCTGTAATCCTCTACCTTGAGAGGCTTTTGGGCTTTGTACCGGGTGAAAATTATTGTAAAACCTAAAAATATGCGATAAGACTCGAACACGTAAAACAAGCTTATCTAATACTCTATGTCAGGCAACCAATGTATCTTTAGAAACCTCTTAACAGGAAGCTATTCGAATATGTCTATCTTTTATTTCACTTCCATTCATTTTATATTTACTTTATTTATTTAAAAAAATGAGATTTTCTTTTTATAGTAGATTCCGTTCCCAACCTTTTTTGTTAGCCTTTAATTTTAGATGATTTATTCCGAAATTCTGATTGGTTCGATCACTTGAACTTCAAGCCCCACTCTTCTCTGCCCACCTGTCGGGTTGCATGAGTCACAAACGGCGGCCGCAGATGATATTCTTCTAAGTAGAAAAGAAAAACCTTTGAATGTTTAGAGTGGAGATGCCATCAAATATAAAAGAGGCTCCACTTTCTTTCTTTCTTTCTTTATCTTTCTATTTATCTATCTTTTCTATATATATATTTTCTTTTAATATTCTTTTTATTTATCTTTCTTTCTTTCTTTCTTTCTTTCTTTCTCAGTCAGTTAGTTAGTCTATCTATCTATCTATCTATCTATCTATCTATCTATCTATCTAGCTAGCTAGCTAGCTTTTCCATACATATATTTCTTTTAATTTTCTTTTTATTTGTTATCTTTCTTTCTTTCTTTCTTTCTTTATCTTTTCTATATATATATATTTTCTTTTAATATTCTTTTTACTTATCTTTCTTTCTTTCTTTCTTTCTCAGTCAGTTAGTCTATCTATCTATCTATCTATCTATCTATCTATCTATCTAGCTACCTAGCTAGCTAGCTAGCTATCTTTTCCATACATATATTTTAATTTTCTTTTTATTTGTTATCTTTCTTTCTTTCTTTCTTTATCTTTCTATTTATTTATCTTTTCTATATATATATATATTTTCTTTTAATATTCTTTTTACTTATCTTTCTTTCTTTCTTTCTCAGTCAGTTAGTCTATCTATCTATCTATCTATCTATCTATCTATCTATCTATCTATCTAGCTAGCTAGCTAGCTAGCTAGCTATCTATCTATCTATCTATCTATCTATCTAGCTAGCTATCTTTTCCATACATATATTTTAATTTTCTTTTTATTTGTTATCTTTCTTTCTTTCTTTCTTTCTTTTCCATATATATCTTTTAATATTCTATTTTTGTTATCTTTCTTTTGTTCTTTCTTATTTTCGTCAGATCTTTTAAATTCTTTCTTTCTTTTTCCATTTCTTTGCCATTCTTTCAACGATTTCAAATTCTGTCTTTCTTTATATTGATCGATCTCGCTCTATTTTTCCTAATCGTTATTTTTTATTATTCTTTTTATTTGTTTTTTCTTTCTTTCTTTCTTTCTTTCTTTCTTTCTTTCTTTCTTTCTCCGTCAGCACTTTTAAAATCTTTCACTCTCTTTTTAGTTTAATTAATTTCTTCTCCTTTTCAAGTTTTCATGCCTTTTTATTACTTTTTCTCTTTTATTTACGCCCTTTTTCTTAAGTTCCTTTCGTTCTTACATTCTTCCTTTTCTATTTTCTCATCTGATTTTTTTTCTTTTTTCTCACTTGCTTATTTTTGTTTCTTCCGTCTTTTAATTTTTCCTTGTTATTTATTTCTCTCGTTAGTGCTTTTGTTTTTATTTTTCTCATTCTCTTTCTCATTTCTTTCTTTCTATACTATTTTTCTTTCTTTTCCTTTCTTTTTTCTCTTCCTTGCTTATTATTTTCATTCATTCTTTCTTTCTTTCTTTCTTTCTATCTTTCTTTTAATCTTTCTTTCTTTCTTTTTTGTTTTTATCAATTCTTTTAAATTCTATCTATCTATCTATCTATCTATCTATCTATCTATCTATCTATCTATCTATCTAATACTGTTCATATCTATCTATCTATCTATCTATTTTTTGTTTATATTTATTTTTTAATATTCTGATTTCTTAAATCATTCTTTCGTTCTCTCTTTCTTTCTTTCTATCTTATTTTCGTCAGTCCTTTTGAATTCTTTCTTTTTTTCTTTCTTTCTTTCTTTTCCTTATATTTATTTTAATATTCGTTTTGTTTGCTAACGTTTTCTCTCTTTTTCTTTCTTTCTTTATCTCTTTCTTTTTCTTTCTTTCTTTCTTTCTTTTTTCTTTCTTATTTTCGTCAGCTCTCTTAAATTCTTTCTTTTTTCTTTCTTTCTTTCTTTCTTTCTTTTTCTTTCTTTCTTTCTTTCTTTCTTTCTTTCTTTCTTTCTTTCTTTCTACTTACATCTTTCGTTTCCACACTTGCATTTATTTATATCGCACTTTTTCAATCCTCGCATTTCTAAAACCCCTCATCATTTTAAGATTCAGTTGCATACAATTTTTATTTTTACTTTTTTTTTTTCGTTTATTTTTTTGTTTTTTCTTTCTTACATTGTCTGTTTCATTGATTTTCTTTTTTTGTGGGGGGGGTCTATCTTTCTTTTCCTTATTGGTTGTGCTTTGCTGTCCTTTTTCTTATTTGTGTTCTTTCTTTCTTTCTTTCTTTCTTTCTTTCTTTCTTTCTTTCTCCTTATTTCTATCTTTCTCTTCCCCACCTGTAACCTTTGTTCTTTCAATATTTTGCACCTCGCAATTCATTCCCTTCATTTCATTTATTCAGTTCATATTCTTCTTTTTTTTTAAAATTTGCTTTTCGTCTTTCACATCCGCTCTTGTTTCTCTCGATTTTCTTTTCCATTCTTTACACTGTCGCTGATTTTTCTTACTTTCTTCTACTCTAAACATTTTCACAAGTACACACATGCGCGCGCAGACACACACACACACACACACACACACATACACGTACCTTCGTACATTCACCCCCTCTTTTCTCTTCTGTGCCTTTTAGCCTCCATCTTGAGTATTTCATATCACGTGATTATCTATCTCAAAGAACAACTACCCCCTACCACACGACTTTTATAAAGGAATCCATCAAAGACAAGCGACCTCTTCCTTCCACATTTAGAGACGTCTCCTTTTCTATTCGCCTATCCCCTCAAGCGGGCCGCGTTACCGTGCCGACACTCAACCGAGTGGAAGATTAATTTAGTGCTTCCCATGATATCACTGCACCGTGTTACCTACTCAAACAGTTGGTGGTATTTTGGGGCGGCCTCTTTTGTAAACGGCAATCCTGAGTTTGAAACAGTAGACTGTTTCAGTGGCGTTTTCAAGTAGACAGAGATGTCTCTTGACTTGAAGTTGCTGCGTTATCACGTAACTGTGTTAAACAGACCCCACAGTGTCACGTCTTCAGTAGGCAACTTGTCGGGTTTACAGATGAGAAGGAAAAAGAGACGAAGACGAAAATAAACATTAATTAAACCATCCTTCTTCTGCTGGAACAGGTCGCTCTATATTACAGGCCTATTCATGGTGCAACTAAGGGTCATGACTGGAGTTCGATTTAAAAAGAGTTTCCTTCTACTAGGATAGTTTTGGTTTGTTTGCAGAAGTTTGCTGTTCTAGTTTTCTAAGGTAATTAAAATAATGTTTTGATTAAAATAAAATAATAATTAATCAAAGAAGTATAAAGAGGAGCTCAAAATCCCAATTACTGATCGGAAATATAAAAATCAATCAGGTACAGAAATTGAAGTACCTGGGAAGTGTTCTAACAGAGGATGGAAAGTCTGACACTGAGATCTGAAGACACTTTAGGGTGGCCAAAGAAGCATTCCGAAAGCTAAGCTGAGTATTAACAAACTGAATTTTTTTTTTGGAAACAAAGTTACGACTACTGAACTGTTACATGATATATGTTCTCCTAAATGGCAGCGAATGCTGGACAATCTCCTCAAAGAAAAAGAAGTGACTAAGAAACAGAAATGTGCTTCTACAGAAGGATGCTGAGAATACCATGAGCTGAACATGTGAGCAATCTTTTTGAGAGGACAGAAACAAAAAGAAGACTTATCATGAGGAAGAATCAGCTGAATTTTCAGGGACACGTATTGAAGGAGGAAGGCTTGGAAAGTATGATACTCACGGAACCGATTGAGAGAAAGAGGGACAGAGGAAAGCAGAACGTAACATGAGCTCAAGAAAATGGATAGTAAAATAGGTTTGGGAGAAATAACAAATACAGAAAACTTATTAAGAGCTAAAGGAGAAAGGAAGTTATAGAGGGCCATGACCGCCTACGTCTTGAAGGGATGGGGCACGTAAAAGAAGAAGAATCCCAAGCAAGGTAATGATGCCACAAAGACGCGCTGTTACTGAGTGTTAGAAAATATGAAAAGAAACAAAAACAAAAAACAATCTGGTCCTACGCTGTTTCTGATTTTCATAAATGATGTTTCTGGCGTCATCAGTTCCCAAGTAGCCATCTATGCAGATGACACCAGATTTACTTTTTTTTACTAGTTGCTGCCCTATGCACAATTGGGTGTGATGGATAAATGATGATGATGATAATTACCAGCAATACATTTGACACTCGACTAAAACCCCCTTGACAAAAATACATAAATAAAACCTGATATACAAACTGACTTCTTACACATTCTATTCAAACGAAACTATCATAAAAAATCTTGTCGGCATTAAATAACCCACTGAGGTTGATGTACCGTAAAACAAAATAAACCAAACCAATTACCCAGTATACCAAGCACAGAAATCCACATGCACTATTAAACATATATGAGGGTCATTCAATAAATAAGGTGAAGTTTTTGGTATAAGAACTTCTAATACAGATAGAAGCTTACTTTTTTAAAAATTTTCATTTACTTCTTTTTCAAAGGGATTTAATATTTTTGCAGATTGAGATTAACAAAGATGGCCGACCAAGAAGCATGCTCCAGTATTGAACAGAGGTCAGTTATCAAGATTTTAGTTGCTCAAGGGTGCAAACCAGTTGAAATTCATAGGAGAATGTCAACTGTGTATAGTGCAACATTTTTCAGCAAAAAAAAAAAATGTTTACAAGTTGGCTAAATTGTTTAAAGAAGGACGAACATTGTTGAGCATGAAGACAGGCATGGGAGGCCTACATAAGTGAGGTCTCCTGAGGTGATCGTATCAGTCAATGACCTCATTTAGTCTGACAGAAGGGTGACAGTGGCTGACATTGCAAGGACTTTGAGCCTATCTGTTAGGACAGCACACAAAATTGTCCATGATGACTTTGGTTAATCGAATGTCAGCTCAAACAGCAGCCCAAGGTGCAGACCATCAACGAGCTGGTCTGAAAACTGCTCTCTCATCCTTCTTACAGCCTAGACAAGACCTGTTTTGTCCCTTGAAAGCGTTCAAAAGAGGCACGAAGTTTGAAAGTGACGATGAAGTCAAAAGTACTGTGAGCGATTTGCTGAGATATCAGTCCAAAGATTTTTATGCTGAGGGAATACGGAAGCTTGTGCACAGATAGGAAAAGTGTGTGACACTGCTGGGAGACTACGTTGAAAAAAAAAGTAAGCTTCTATCTGTATTAGAAGTCCTGATACCGAAAAGATCTCCTTATGACCCTCGTATTAACAGTGCGCTCTCAAGCCAAAAATATTATAATCTAAACCAAATCTTTGAGCTCTTCGAGAAAACAAAAGTGACATATTAGTTCTTAAAACAGTGGAACTAGACTAGAAGATATGAACATATATTAACCAAGTATTCAGACCTTACTCTCTCAAGCCAAAATATTATAATCTAAACCAAATCTTTGAGCTCTTCGAGAAAACAAAAGTGACATATTAGTTCTTAAAACAGTGGAACTAGACCAGAAGATATGAACATATATTAACCAAGTATTCAGACATTACTGTCTCAAGCCAAAAATATTATAATCTAAACAATCTTTTTGCGCTATTCGAGAAAGCAAAGGTGACATATTATTTCTTAAAACAGAGGGACTACACCAAAATCTATAAACCAAATAAGAATGTCAATAAAATTAATTTCTCTACAAACTGTACATCTGAAAAGAATGCACCAATAAAACTAGATTCTCGACAAAAATCTTCGTTATAAAAATCTGTCAATGAAACCTGATTTACAACCTAATTTCTTACAATGAATACAAATTCTATTCTTACAAATCTATTGTAAAAGTCTTGTCGGCATTAAATAACGCAAGTTAATTTAATATTTTTATCGCTAATGGAAGGCAGACAGGTTCTCTCCGATGAGAGCAGTTTGCTAATGAAAAATTAATTTATTACAAACTAGCAGTATAGACCGGCGTTGCTCGAGTGTAATGAAAACTTTAAAACTAATCCATGGTCCTGGAACTCAAACTCTTTGGACATTGGCACAAAAGACTAAAAAGCAATAGTTGTTTCCAGTTAAAGCGAAACCGTAGACTGAAAGAAAAATGAATGGATGTAAGTCAAATTTTGATTTACTGGTATCGATATCAAATTTTCTGCACTATTGTAAGAACTGCAACCATTGTAACTTTTGAATATCGTTTCTTATGTCTTTGTCTATGAGTGTATCAAATTTGATTAAAATCGGACCACTCATTTTTCCGATTATCGATTTTCGATATTTATCGGGGGTACCTCAACACAAAAACTAGCTAAGAACAACTCGCAGACGCTTATAGTACAACTATAAATTAAATATTATTAGTACAACTAGTAAATTGTCAAGAAAATCGGTTCAGCCGTTTCGGAGTCTATAGGTAACAGACACACACACACAGACAAAGTTCAATTTATAAATAAGTTTATATATTATTTAACTAATAACATTTCTCTCAAAAATATTTGAAATTCATATATTCTGAAAGAGGGTTTTTGTTTATGGTCCGTAACCGCACCATGATTAGTCTTCTAATATAGAACACCTTGCGCTCGAACTTAAAGGCAAATATGAAAGACGAAAAAATGTTGCTCTCGGTCTTAATTCTACCGGCCTGGGAGATTTTTTTTTTTTCATCATTTCACCCCGAGCAAGGCGGAAACGCCACTGATGTGCAGGGGGTTACATAAATGTAAAAAGATTAATTAAAAAAGAGTGAGGAGTACAAGCTAGTTAGAAAGGAACAATAGAAAGCTGAGAAAGAAGGTGCGATGACAGATACATAGGTGGAGAGAAAGGGAAGGTTATACAGGGGTGGGAAGAGAGCTAGAGGCCAGTGGTTAGTAGATGAGTATTAACTTTGCATTTAAATTTCTGGAGGTTGTAGCCGTCAGGAAAGCAAGAATACGGGAGTGAGTTTCACAGGCGGGAAGTGCGAGAGAGGAAGCTGCAGGAGTAGAATTGTCGTCTGCATTTGGCTAACCTGACTGTGAATGGGTGGGACCCAGTTGCCAGTCTGGTTGCACGGGTAAACACCTGTTGAGGAGGCATCAGTGACTTAAGCTCATCCGAGCAGAAGCCATGAAAGTATTTATAGAAGAGACAGAGGGAGGCCACATTTCGACGATGGGAAAGTGGCTGCAGTCGAGTCGCCAGATCAGTACCTATCACATTACAGACTCTCCTTTGGAGCTTGTCAAGAACACTGAGGAGAACGGCAGGGCACCTGACCATAAATGGCAGCAGTACTCCATGCACGGACGGATGGTTGACTTGTATAAATGCAGGATGGATTCAGGTGAAAAAAACATCCTGGATCGACATAGTGACCCAACCTTCTTAGCAGTAGATTTTGCTATGGATTCAATATAGTGGCTCCATTTGAGGTCTGAGGACAGGGTAAGTCCGAGGAGGCGTAGTGTATTACTCTCCGGGAGAATCACCTGGTCCTTGCTTATGGGAGGCAGGAGAGGTTGCCTGTAATGGTTGACAGACAAGAGCTTGGTCTTAGAGGAATTGAATTTGACAATATTGTAATTTTAAAATTGCAACACTATAATGACAGTTTAGAAGCTGTTAGTATTATCAGCTTATCCCCGTAGCTCTGTAAATAACCTTTGCATTATTTTGTTTGCCCGAATAAATGCTGTTCTCGTTTCTTTCTCCTGTCATTAATTGAGACTCCCACTGATGAGAAGCCTCGACATGAAGATAAGTATACAAACATTTATTTGTAATGAATTATTTTGAACATTATTTTTACCGATACTCGTATTTAAGTAGATATTCTGTTTTTAATTAAACAGTATTTTATATTTATATCTACCGGCCTGAATCATTTTACGATAAATTTTATTGCGAAAATGTGTGCTAACCAGCAGGATTCGATATCACACATTTTTGCAATAAAATGCATTGTGGTGCAGTGGATATCGGCTCGGAACGAGAAATCGAGGAGCCGAGTTCGAATTCCAGTTGAATTCATTGCATTCACTTACGCGCAAATACCCTTGGGAAAGGTATTAATCCGTCTCTTCCTTCCAGTTATGGGTTAAATAACAGAACAGATTGGGTTCTGTAGCCTTGGCTGGCAATCAGTCTACCGCAGAAAGCAATGGCAACCTACTGCGGGATAATCTTCTGCCCAGCTAGTCATGTCTCTTTCGAGACACGATCGCCCAAGCGTGTTTCACGTATGGCACTTAACTGACTGACTGATTGACCTTACATTTAAATTCCTGGAGAGTGTAGCTGTTGGGGAAGCAAGTATATGGAAGGAAATTCCACAGGTGGGAAGCGCGAGAAAAGAAACTGTAGAGTAGAAGTTGCGGTTACATCGTATCCGTTTCACTGTAAAAGTGTGGGACCTAGTTGTTAATCTTGGCAACTTGATCTCGGAGAGCTGAGTTCCATTTGAATTCGTTATGTTCACATACGGGCAAATAAACTTGGGAAATTATTAGTCCGTCTCTTACCTCTAGCTATAACTTAAATACCAGGGCAGATTGGGTTCTATAGCCTTGGTTAGAAACTAGTTCCCCGTAGAATGTAAAGACAACCTACTGCGGGAAAATCTTCTGCCCATTCAGTCAAAGCGTGTATCATGTATAGCACTTAACTGACTGACTAGATTGGCAGCTAGGTCTTATCATTTTACTTTTGAAATTACCAGATGTCACCGTAAGTTCTATGGAAAATGTTTCTTCTGTCGTACTCATCGCTTGTAAATCTCTCCTCTTGTTTTCTGTTCAATTCGATATTTAAAAATTTAAAAGCAAAGTTTAACTTCAATTTCCATGAATCTTCTCCTTTATTCTCATCTCTCCTTTAATGAAGTTTTCTCAGATACTTCCAATAATACCTTGCACCTTAGTGACTATCGCCTTGCTTTGGATGAAATAATTAAAGCACACTATTCTACAACTGTTAAAATTAATTTTGAAATTGGGTGGGGACATTCTGCTAATCAATAACTGTTGCTATCTTTGATTACTTATTCAAACCTTTTTATACGAATTGTTTTCCAAAGGTGTAATATATTTTTAATCAGTGTCCAAGGAATAGTTTTTGATGTTGAAACGCACATGAGTCATACATTTAGAAGATTATCAGCATTACTGTATACAGAGTGTTCAGGTCGTGACACCGATTCACTCAAGGTAAGACTAAAGCCGCCATATTGAACAAGGAAATGTCATAGTAAGAAATGACTAAAAAGAATTTCAAGTGTATTTAGCGAAATAGAAGGAGAAATATATGAAAAGCAATGGGCGAATAAATTTATTTGATTGAAGATGAAGGGAGTGGTTTAAATATTGGAGGCCGAATTTTTAAACGGGGGTGTTTTATAAACGGGGGTGTTTTATGAACGGGGGTGTTTTATAAACGGGGGTGTTTTATGAACGGGGGTGTTTTATAAACGGGAGTGTTTTATGAACGGGGGTGTTTTATAAACGGGGGTGTTTTATGAACGGGGGTGTTTTATGAACGGGGGTGTTTTATGAACGGGGATGTTTTATAAACGGGGGTGTTTTATGAACGGGGGTGTTTTATAAACAAAAAGTGAGAAGTAAGTTAGAGAAGTGAATCGGGAAATTGAGTCTTGGGCGAAGAAAGCTTTAGAAAGGAAACCTGATATATAAAGTGAGAACTACAAAGAAAATAAAATTAATTTTAATAGTTGTAGAATATTCTGCCTTAATTATTTCACCCAAAATAAAGGCAATAAAGACACTAAGGTGCAAGGTGAGTAGTAGAAAGTTAGGAAGAAAAATTGATTGATCTGTTTTTACGGCTTATCAACCATTTTAATATTGTTTATAGCCGAAATATATTTTGGGATTGTAAGAAATTATGGAGATAAGGATTTTTTTTGTTAACCTAAAGCTGGGAGAAAAATAAGGTAAATTCTTACCTTTCTCGAGGGTATTTGTACGAAAGTTGACACAACGAACTCGAAAGAAATTCGAAATCGGCTCTCTGATTTCACTTTCCGATTCATTATTTATTACACAACCGCACTTATAGAGCAGCTGATTTTCCCAAGCAGTCACCCATTTGTGTTCTGATAAGGCAAGGCGTTTGCTTCACTTTAACTGGTGTTTCAACGTGATATGGCCGTAAGACGAGAAGAAGAAGTAAGTAGGAGTAGAAAAAGAGGAAAAGATGTGAAAACAGGAAAGAAGAAGAAAAATGAGGAGGAGGGTAAAGAAGAAGAAGAAGAAGAAGAAGAAGAAGAAGCAGAAGAAGAAGAAGAAGAAGAAGGTGTAGAAAAAGGGAAAACAATAAGCAATAAAAAAATAAGAAACCCAGGGAAAGAAAAAATATAGAACGTGAAGAGGAGGGTGAAGAAGAAGAAGAAGAAGAAGTTATAATTTTCCAACGTGGAATAAATTTAATTGATGTGGATTTGATAGATGCAATAAAAGAAGAAGAAGAAGAAGAAGAAGAAGAAGAAGGTGTAGAAAAAGGGGATAACAATAAGCAATAGAAAATTAAAAAAAATCAGGGAAAGAAGAAAATATAAAAAGTGAAGAAGGCGAAGAAATCAACAAGAAAAAAAAGAATAAGAAATTAATGAGGAGGACGAAAAAAAAGAAAAGAAAAGGAAAGAAAAGATTAGGACAGAGGAAGAAGAAAAGGAACAGCAAAAAAGAAGAATAGGTAAATAACACAAGCAGGTAAAGGAAAGACGGGAAGTAAAGAAGAAGGCTGAATATAATTTTTGCAAAAGAACAGGCAAAAAGTGATGAAGATAACTTGTGAAACGGAGATGATGCTGGCAATACGAGTATGTCATATAAAAGGGAGATAATTGTAGCACGCAATGAAAAAGGGAGATAATCCCTAACGTTGAGTAAAAATTATGATAAAATAACAAAAAAACTAGCACGTATTGCAAACAAGAGATCAGTTTGGAAAACGGATTTGAAATAGAATTTATTGAAAACGGTATTGGAAGACAAGTCAATTGCAGACTGAACAAAGATTAGTTAATTTTCCGAATTTTAAATTCGTGTTGTATTGTCTAGTTTTTATGTTTCGTTCACCAAGGATCGATCTCGATAGTATTATCCAACTATAATCATTAACCTTTTTTGCCACGAATATTTGAAGAAATAGAAGCGGACTTATAGTCATTGTGTGACTTTTTATAAGTCGACTCGGATGTACGTAAAATGACGTGACAAAGGTGAGAAAGTTGACAAAACAAATGTATAATGCTGGCAAATGATGAGTGCATTTGTATATGTATGTGTCTGTAGTGTACTGTGTGTGTGTAGACCAAAAGAAAGAAAAGCAAATGTTTGAATTAAAGAAAACAAAGGAAGAAAGAACAAAAGCACTCAAAGATTGAAAACCTCCTCCAAGGCAATACCGACATTATCTCAGCGATGAGCAAGATTATTCATATAAGAATAGCTATAATGAACTTGACCACTCTCAAGTGTGAAACACACACACACAAAACAAATGAAAAATGTAAAGTAAAATTAGAAATTAGGCTGCAACAATTGTGGCAGAGTTTGTTCTTAATTTTAAGAGCCTCAAGTTGTATTTTGACTCCTTTTTTTGTGCATTTTAACATTTTTTTTTTGCTTTTAGATAATAATTTTTTATTGTAAATAATATTTTCATATAAAAATAGTGCGTTCAGAAAATGTAATAGCGTAAAGCAATCTAGGGGAAGTAATACAGTATTTGGAATGTGAAACGTAAGAGAAAATATTAGTAAAAAAAAAAAAAGAAAAATCACGGAAAAATAACACAAAAACTTTATCCCGTACCGGATCGCGCCCAAAATCAATTCGTGCCAGTCACGAGGCCAAACTCCCCGGAAATTCTTATCCGAATTAATCGAGCGGGTTTTAAGATATCTTGGCCACGGACAGACAAAAAAATAAAAAAATAAAAATAAATAAACAGACAAACGTACGCAAATACAATACCTGCGCCTTAAAGCGGAGGTAATAATATATTGAATTGTTTTTTACGTCTTATCAACCCTTTGCAGGTTATTGAAATCCAGAAAATATTTTTAGGTTATAAGAATTTCTTTTGAGAGAATAATGGTTTAGGGATACAGGTCTTACGAATTAACCCATAGCTGCTGGGTAGATGAGGCGAATTCACACCTTTACCAAGATTATTTGCATGTAAGTAAATATGACAAACTCAACTTGAATTAGAACTCGGCATTCCGAATAACAGTCTCGATACATTATCCAGGGTTTAATATGGTCTGTACTAGGTAATTCTATTATCCATACCTGTCAGTAATGGAGAAGGTAAAGTGGATGCAGTGAGAAGAATCATTTATCCCAGTCTTTCACAGTCAGTATGTTCACACAGTCAGTTAAGTGCCAAATGTGATACACGCTTTGGGTGATCATGTCTTGAAAGGTACATGGCCAGAAGATTATCCCGCAGTAGGTTGCCATTGCTTTCTGCGGTAGACTGTTTGCCAGCCAAGGCTATAGAACTCAATCAGTCCTTTTATTTGACTAATGCCTAGAGGGGGGAAGAGATAGATTATATTACATAATTATATTAAGTATTAGTGGGGGATCAGTTTATTACTTCATGACAATAGAAAACCGATCCCTCACTTTATGCCCAGTACAAATTTTAATTATTTTCCAGGTATTATATTCTGTCAGTCAGTTAAGTGCCATACGTAATACACGCTTTTGTCGCAGTAGGTTGAATTGCTTTCTGAAGTAGATTGGTTGCCAGCCAAGGCTATAGAACCCAATCTGTTCTGTTATTATCCCATAACTGGAGGAATGAGACGAATTAATACTTTTCCGAAGGGTATTTGTGCGTAAGTGAATGCGAGGAATTTAACTGGAATTCGAACTCGGCTCCCTGATTTGTCGTTCCGAGTCGATATCCACGGCACCACAACGCACATACCAAGCAAAAAATTTTGGTGGAAGAAACACTCTGTTTTTTTTTTTTAATATAGGAAATTTCGCGTTCTTGCTAGTAGCTGATTCGTCAATTCAATGAAAGTGAACCGTCACATAAACAAAATTTTTACGGGCTTTATGATCGTTAACAGACATTCTAAAATATATCATATTTTAGAAATACGATATATTTCCAACAAAATGTATGGTTGTGTATTAGTTAAGAGATTTTATTTTCTTAATCCAAAATCTGAAATTATTCTCCTTTATTTTTCACACAATGTTAAAGCCACTAGTAGAATGATAGTCTGCGGAACACATGTTTTGTATCCTTGCTCAAAACTATCCGAATTATCTTTTGAGACTATTATTAAGCATCACTTTCTCCTATGTAACCCCCTAACCACTCTTTCTCGTCACTTTCCCCTATGTAACCCCCTAACCACTCTTTCTCGTCACTTTCCCTTATGTAACCCCCTAATCACTCTTTCTCGTCACTTTCCCCTATGTAACCCCCTAACCACTCTTTCTCATCACTTTCCCCTATGTAACCCCCTAACCACTCTTTCTCGTCACTTTCCCCTATGTAACCCCCTAATCACTCTTTCTCATCACTTTCCCCTATGTAACCCCCTAATCACTCTTTCTCATCACTTTCCCCTATGTAACCCCCTAACCACTCTTTCTCATCACTTTCCCCTATGTAACCCCCTAACCACTCTTTCTCGTCACTTTCCCCTATGTAACCCCCTAACCACTCTTTCTCATCACTTCCCCTATTTAACTCCCTAGCCACTCTTTCTTATCACTTACCCCTATGTAACCCCCTAACCACTCTTTCTTATCACTTACCCCTATGTAACCCCCTAACCACTCTTTCTTATCACTTTCCCCTATGTAACCCCCTAATCACTCTTTCTCATCACTTCCCCTATTTAACTCCCTAACCACTCTTTCTTATCACTTACCCCTATGTAACCCCCTAACCACTCTTTCTCATCACTTTCCCCTATGTAACCCCCTAACCACTCTTTCTCATCACTTTCCCCTATGTAACCCCCTAACCACTCTTTCTCGTCACTTTCCCCTATGTAACCCCCTAACCACTCTTTCTCATCACTTCCCCTATTTAACTCCCTAGCCACTCTTTCTTATCACTTACCCCTATGTAACCCCCTAACCACTCTTTCTTATCACTTACCCCTATGTAACCCCCTAACCACTCTTTCTTATCACTTTCCCCTATGTAACCCCCTAATCACTCTTTCTCATCACTTTCCCCTATTTAACCCCCTAATCACTCTTTCTTATCACTTACCCCTATGTAACCCCCTAATCACTCTTTCTCATCACTTTCCCCTATGTAACCCCCTAACCACTCTTTCTCATCACTTTCCCCTATGTAACCCCCTAACCACTCTTTCTCGTCACTTTCCCCTATGTAACCCCCTAACCACTCTTTCTCATCACTTCCCCTATTTAACTCCCTAGCCACTCTTTCTTATCACTTACCCCTATGTAACCCCCTAACCACTCTTTCTTATCACTTACCCCTATGTAACCCCCTAACCACTCTTTCTTATCACTTTCCCCTATGTAACCCCCTAATCACTCTTTCTCATCACTTCCCCTATTTAACTCCCTAACCACTCTTTCTTATCACTTACCCCTATGTAACCCCCTAACC
The DNA here is from genome assembly GCA_037127315.1 of Ascarosepion bandense. Taxonomy (NCBI): domain Eukaryota; kingdom Metazoa; phylum Mollusca; class Cephalopoda; order Sepiida; family Sepiidae; genus Ascarosepion; species Ascarosepion bandense. The sequence goes on along the minus strand of JBBBDQ010002448.1, from coordinate 491,023 downwards.
ACTCTTTCTCATCACTTTCCCCTATTTAACTCCCTAACCACTCTTTCTCATCACTTTCCCCTATGTAAACCCCTAACCACTCTTTCTCATCACTTTCCCCTATGTAACCCCCTAATCACTCTTTCTCATCACTTTCCCCTATTTAACCCCCTAACCACTATTTCTTATCACTTCCCCTATGTAACCCCCTAACCACTCTTTCTCATCACTTCCCCTATGTAACCCCCTAACCACTCTTTCTTATCACTTACCCCTATGTAAACCACTGCGCAATAGAGGCAGTAAAATGCCTTGTTTGGGGTGAAATGATTAAAAAAAAAGAAGTAAAACTTATGAATACATTTTTTATTGGATCGACAGCGGAAAACGAAACATAAGATTAAGGGAAGTAGTGAAGGGCTAAATTCTCATAAAAAGAACAGGAACAAAAAGATAATGAAGAACCATTGAATATCATTAGTAAATTTGTATAAGTAAGCAATGAGACGAAAAAGGGAGATTATATATTAATGGAGACAATGCGGAAAACTCCAAATGGACATCCTCGAAAAATTAGCATAAAAAAGAAAAAGAAAAAAAAAAACGAAACAAAGAATTTAGGCAAGAAAGGAGATGAAAATATAAAGAAGGCAACAGTTGGAGAATAAGAAAGACATTTTAACTAAACAAGAATGAAGCAATTTGAGGAAGGCTAGCAATTTTCAAGAACAATGACACAGCGCAATTTCGAAAGAAAGTGAAAAGAAAAATAAGTGAAAAATCATTTGAAAATAAGCAATAACAGCAAAAAAAAAAAAAAAAAGAACAATAAAAATATACACCAACTAGCAGTATAGCCCGGCGTTGCTCGGGTGTAATGAAAGGTTTAAAACTAATCCATGGTCCTGGAGCTCAGACTCTTTGGACGTTGGCACGAAAGACTAAAAAGCAATAGTTGTTTCCAGTTAAACTGAAACCGTAGACTGAAAGAAAAATGAATGGATGTAAGTCAAAATTTGATTTCCTGGTATCGATATCAAATAAGTGTTTTTCGTCGTAAACTGAATTTTGAAGGCTAAATAAGTCCTCTGAGTAAATGGAATCATCGCTGAGACTAAGAACTAAAATTATACCTACTTAGAGCCAAACCCGATGCCAAAACTAAAATAAAAGAGCTAAAAAACTGATTTTGATCTGACCCGGTTTATATTATCGATTTTCTGCACTACTGTAAGAAATGCAGTCGTGAAACTTTTGACTGTCATTTCTTATGTTTTTGTCTATGAGTGTATCAAATTTGATTAAAATGGGACCACTCCTTCTATAACCGGATGTTTTTCGATTTTCGATATTTATCGGGGGTACCCCGACACAAAACCTAGCTAAGAACACTCGCAAACGCTTATAGTACAACTGTGTAAATTTTCAAGAAAATTGGTTCAGCCGTTTCGGAGTCTATAGGTAACAGACACACACACACACAGACACGCACATACACACACAGAGACAAAGTTCCATTTATAAATAAGTTTAGATAGATTGCGACAATCAGCAGAACAAAACGCACTGTTGATAATCACATAGAAACAAAAAAAGTACATTCCCTTTCTCCTGGCATATATGTTCGAACGACGAAAGCGGTGCCTGAAACTTCGGATTCAATTTGTAACATACAACGTGTATTAGCACGTGCGATACCCTGTCTTTATCAGCCTCCAACCAGGGGTGATGTCAAGGTTTTGGTGGCTATGGCGAGACCGCCACCCCCTGGCGCCACCAGCAGCGTTTGCCACCAGGAAGTGTATTTTTTTTTAATCGTATCACCCCGAGCAAGGCGGTAATGCCACTGATGTGGGGGCTACGTAATAGTGAAAAGATTGGAAAAGATAAGGCCGGAAACCATATCCTAAACAGGGAAGAAGGGATGAGCCTCTTAACCTGTTCAATAGACGTGGGTGGAGTGTGAACCGGGCGATGAAGATAAACTTGTTGATTGTCCCTCTTGTATATTTTCATAAAGAAGTAAATAAAACGATCGTTCCTCTTTGCAGTTTGTAACGGCAATGAAATTTCCTGAACGCGTTTGCCGTTATTAACGCGCTCGTGAAAGAAGAAAAAAAAACGTCGTAGATGGTTACACAAATATCTCACTTGCGCATATTAGATCGTGATATTGTGCGAATTTTGTTTGTTTGTTGTTTTGATCTCGACCGAATCCAACTTGTACCGTTGTTCGAATGCAGTGCGAAGCGCTTTTTAAACCACGGCCAGTGATGCCTATTTTAGAAAGGAGAGAAATAACTGAATGTCCCAGAAACCAACGACACCCAACCTCAATAGGCATCACGTTACAAATCCAACCATTGTCCACACATTCGGGACACAGTGACTCGTATCGGTTTTTCTTCAGCTCGTGCGCTTCTACCCTGTTCTCTTCCCAAGGGACTGTTAACTCTATTATGGAGACAGTCTTTTTTTAATCGGACCACAACACGATGTCGGGACGCTTGTTTGTGTATTCGATATATATATATTATTAAGTAAATCATCGAGCTTTATATTCGACCTCAACAGAATGCAGAAACACTGGACGGCCGTTTCGTCCTATATGTAGGACTCTTCAGCTGTATGCATCCACTACCAGGAATCGAAACCCGACTTTTGGTTATTAAGGTGATGTCATACCAACTGTACCATTGTCTACACATTATAATAGACTATACTTTTCCACAGAGGATGAAACAAAAATGAAACTTATATTAGCATTAAGAAGAGGCAGCTGAGGTTTCTACTACACGTAATGAGGAAAGAGAGCTTAGAGAATCTAATAATACTTGGACTCACACTCTCAGCGGGCCTCAAGTGGAATGACTATATCGAATCCTTTGCTAAATCCACTGCTATGAAAGTCGGTTCTCTGTGCAGGGCCCGGAAGTTTTTACCGTCTGCGTTCATCCTGCACATATATAAATCTACCATCCGCCCGTGTATTGAATACTGCTGCCACATCTGGTCGGGTGCCCCTGCTATTCTCCTCGGGGTTCTTGGCAAAACATAACGGAGAATCTGTAATATAATGTGATCGATACCGACTTAGCATCTGGCTGCAGTCACTCTCTCACCGGCGTGATGTGGCTTCCCTGTGCCTCTTCTATGAATACTTTCACGGCTTCTGTTCCGATGAACTTAGATCACTGGTGTCCCCAAGGTATGAATTTGCACGAGATAATATATTAGCAACTAGGTCCCAATCTTTTACAGCAAAACAGATAAAATGTAACCTTAATTTCTAATCTAACAGCTTCTTTTCTCGCACTTCCTGCCTGTGGGATTCCCTTCCATATACTTGCTTCTCCGACAGCTACAATCTCCAGGAATTTAAATGTAAGATCAAAAGATACCTCTTATCACACTAACTCGCATCCATTCTCTCAAACACTCTTCCCATCTACCCAACACCCATCCTCGGTATCCTCATCTGTCTAACACCATCCTTCAGCCATTTAATATAACTAACCACCCTTTCTCATCACCTTCCCCTATGCAACCCCCTGCGCAACAGTGAGGGAGAAGTGGCGGATTATATAATATTATTATATTAATAAGTAATGATTAGTGGGGGATCACTTTTTTACTTCATAACCATAGAAAACTGATCCCCCACTTTATGTCTTATAGAAGCTTTACGTATATTTCCAACTATTATATTCATTCTTTCAGTCAAGTGCCATACGTGATGCACGCTTGGGCGATCACGTCACTTTTCGATCCATGACTGACTAGGCCAAAGATTTTCCCGCGGTAGGTTCCCATTTCTTTCTGTGGTAGACTGGTTGCTAACAAGAACGCAATCTGTCCTGCTATAGAACCCATAGCTTGAGAGAGAAGTGGTGGATCATATCATATTATTATAATAATAAGTAACGATTAGTGGGGATCAGTTTATTACTTCATAGACATAGAAAACTGATCCCCCATTTTGTGTCCTATAGAAGCTTTCCTTATATTTTCAACTATTATATTCATTCATTCAGTCAAGTGCCATACGTGATACACGCTTGGGCGATCATGTCTCGAAAGAGACATGACTGACTGAGCAGAAGATTTTCCCGCAGTCGGTTGCCATTGCTTTCTGCCGTAGAGTGGTTGCCAAAACAAGGCTAAAGAACCCATTCAGTTCTGCTATTTAACCTATAACTGGATGGAGACTAGATGGACTAAGGGTATTGGCGCGTCAGTTAATGATACGAATTCAACTAGAACTCGAACTCGGCCCTCCGATTTCTCGTTCCAAAGATACCAAGAGGAAAAATGTTAAGTGCAACAAGGGATAGGGGCAAGTGGAAGTGCATGATCGCCTACGTTCTGAAAGGACATTGCACATAAAGAAAAATAGTCATAGCCTTGAGCCATTTCTTAGAAAATCACCGTAGAGACATAAGATATTATTTACCTGATAAATTAAGCAAAACAAGGAATTACTAATAAGACCTAACAAAGCAGTAAAAATGCCATTATATAAAATAATATGACTGAGAAAAAATCGTTCTTACTGTAAATCTTATAACCATATGATCATGCACATAATACAAAATATTTTAAAGGAAAATTAAAGCACAAAAAGTGGGGGTCGTATTTTACATAATTTTCCTTTACACACGATAGAGAAATTTCCTACCTTCCATCAATATGGATCAAGCTAGTCTCCCAGGAAGCAACACACTGTGTTTCCTCGGCCTCACTCTCTCAGTCAATCTCAAGTAGAATAACGACATCGAGTCAATAGCTTTATCTACTGCTAAGAAGTTTGGTTCGCTGTATTGGACCAGGAAGTTTTTCTCGTCAGAATTCGTTTTGCACATTCATAATTCTACTATTCATCCCAGCATTTAATACTGTTGCCATATGTGACCGGGTGCTCGGACTATTCATCCCAAGGTTCTCGACAAAATCCAAAGAAGGATCTGCAATATAATAGGTCCTCATTTGGCAGCTAAACATCAGCCACTTTCTCACCGACGTGATGTGGTTCCCTCTGTCTTTTCAAATATTTTCGCGGCTTCTACTCTGACTTCATTCCCTGACACTTCGGACACATAAATTTACTCATGTTATTAGAATAGCAACAATTTTTGCCATCAAAACAGACACATTTTAACAGTCACTTCTACTCCCTCAGTTTTTTTCTCTCACTTTCCGCCTATAGAACTCCCTTTTGTATACTCCCTTCCCCGATAAGGCTTACGGCCTATCACATTGAATACACCGGTTCTCGCTCGATCACCGAAGTTAAGCAACGTTGAGCCTGGTCAGTACTTAGATGGGAAACCGCTTGGGAATACCAGGTTCTGTAAGCGTTTAGTGTATGTGCGTTGTGGTGCAGTGTATATCGGCTCGGAAAGAGAAATCGGTGAACCGAGTTCGAATTCCAGTTGAATACCCTGCATTCACTTAAGCACTGGTACTCTTGGGAAAAGTATTAATCCGTCCCTTCCTTCCAGTTACGGGTTAAATAACAAGGGTAGGACTTGAGGATCCTGCCCTTAAAAACAAATCCCAATGAATTTTGATACTCGAAAAGAAAAATCTATTACTAGACACAAAAACGTATATAAAAAACAACAATAAATTGTTGATAGAAAAAGGTATTACCAGCAATAAATAAATAAAATTTAGTTGCCACTAAATGACCCGCCGAAGTGTTGATTTGCCATAAAAACAAAACAACCAACCAACCTTCCCCAATAGCTGCAATCTCCAAAAAGATTATGTACAACGTCAATTGAAATCTTCTATCTCCTTGACCCTCATCTATCTCTTATCCTTTCTTCAACATCTTATGAACCTTTTTCTTCTTCCCTATCCTTTCACTGTAATTTCGTGTGCACCAGTGACAGTATTTCCTTGCTTGGGGTGAATCGATTATATAAAGAAGTATACGTTTTCAGACATTTTTGCTCAGCTTGAAAAACGTCTTAAGCGATAGGACATGAATGCAAATAACACTCAGCACGAAACATTCTTCTTCTTCTTCTTCTTCTTCTTCTTCTTCTATATGCCCTGTCTTTTCAGGACGTAGGCGATCGTGGCTTTCCACGTCTCTCTCTCCCTGGTGGCTCTTAGCACGCTTTCTCCTGTTACTCCACGCAACCCTCGTTCCGTCAGCCAACTGGTCAGGTCGTTCAAATATTTTATCCGTTGATTTCCCCTGTCTCCTTTTCCCTCTATCTGGCCTGTTAGTATCAGGTTCTCTAAGCCCTCCTTCCTCATTGCATGTCCCAGGAACTTTAGCTGTCTCTTCCTAATGTTCCGTATTAATTTCCTTTTCGTTTCCATCCTTTCTAAAACCTCATCATTGCTCACATGCTCGATCCATGATATTCGCAGCATCCTTCTGTAGAACCACATTTCAGTATTTCCTTCATCCTCGATGATATCGTCCAGCATTCACTGCCATATTGAAGGACGGATATCACATAGCAATCCAGTGCTCTCTTCTTTGTTTCTAGCAAAATTGTTCTGTTTCTTAATATTTTACTCAGCTTCTGGAATTCATCCTTGTGCTTTTGGATCTCAGGAATATAAATGTATAGAAACTGATGTGACCACAAAGTGAGGGGTCAATTTGTATAGTGATTGTAATATAGAACTGATCCCCCAATTTATATCCACTATGCTTCTGTAGAACCACATTTCAGCTACTTCAAGTTTTCTCTTCATCTTTGATGATATTGTCCAACATTCACTGCCATATTAAAGAACTGACACCACATAGCAATCCAGTACAATCTTCTTTGTTTCTAGCGGAATTGTCCTGTTTCTTAATACTTTACTCAACTTCTGGAATACTTCATTCGCTATGCCAATTCACCTTCGGATTTCGGTGTCGCACTTTCTGTCTTCTGTTAGAACACTTCCCAGGTATTTAAATTTTTGTACCTGCCTGATTTTAGTATCCCCCACTTGCATTTGGCATTTTGGGCTGCTCTTTTTGTTGATGACCATTCATTCGTTTTAAACATTGCAATGAAGATGTTTGACAACAATAACTGATACATAAAACCCAAGAAAATCAATTTACTGGAATAAGGTTATGGGACAGCTAGAAGATTCATTCCTTCTTATGGTATCACGACTAAATATACTCGATCACTGAATTTTTGCGCATGTATTTTAAAACGTTATGAAAAATAAAAAAGTGTAACCAGTCATAGAAAATGTATGTTTTTTGTATCTTAAAAAAAGAAACATTACCTATGTATAGTGCAACCGATCACCGAAAATGTATGATGTACAAATTTAAAAAAAAAATGTAGATATAAAAAAAAAAGAAATTAGGAATCTTTAGAGCAATCTGTCACCGAAAATGTATGAATTTTACATCGTTTCGTGGGCGGATATTAAGGAGTCAAATATTGTTTAGAGATTCAAAGGTGAAACTACAGTGGAAAGCTAGAGTTGTTCACGTTTTCGTAGTACATTGTTCTGTATCTGTTTATTTTGAGGCAAAAAAATCATATAAATAATTTCATTTTGAATCATGCTAAATACCATAACTAGATTTATTATTATTATTATTATTATTATTATTATTATTATTATTATTAGGTTTGAATATCAAAACACTTGGTTGTAGACGCTACTTAATTTTTTTCGTGAACCGACAGCACAATTCATGAAAGGTCGGGTAAATCAACCATTCGTCCGTGCATGGAATACTGCTGTCATATATGGTCAGGCGCACCCGCTGTTCATCTCAGTGTTCTTGACAGGCTCCAAAGGAGAATCAGTAATGTGATAGGTACCGACTTGGCTGCTCGACTCCAGCCACTTTCTCAACGACGGGATGTGGCTTCCCTCTGCCTGTTCGATAAAAAAATTCATGGCTTCTGCTCCAACGGACGTAAGTTACTGGTGCCCCTGCAACAGGTGTTTACTCGTGCAACCAAACGGGCAATTGGGTTTCACCCATTCACAGTTTGATCAACCAAATGCAGACGAAAATTCTACTTCTTTTCTCGCACTTCCCGCCTGTGGAAATCGCTTCCATATTCTTGCTTTCCTGACGGCGACAACGTCCAGGAATTTAAACGCAATGTCAATACCAATCTCTTAACCACTTGACTCTAGTTCTTTCTATACCACCCTGCATATATTTTCCTTTCTTTCCACCTTTGCAACTGTCATCCCACCTGTATTCCCATCCTTAACTGGTTCGGCTTTCTCTTTACTCTCCTCCTAGCTATTATTTTTACTCTTATACAGCCCCCTGCACATTAGTGTTGTTACCGCCTTGCTCAGGGTGATACAATTAAAAAAAAAACAAAACTCAAATACGTTTTCACACATTTCTATAACACTGGATAAGCTACAACACCGGGAGTTATATATCAACTTGACCAAAGTTAAAACAGAAAAAAAATACTTAAAATAAAACAAAAGTCAAAAATTATTTGATAGGTATCCATTTTTTATGGCTTGTTTTGCAGGCGATTTCAAGCTGACATGCGTTGCGCTGTGTGGGTGTGCGTGGGTGGTGCAGTGGATATCGGCTCGGAACAAGAAATCGGAGAACTGAGTTCGAATTCCAGTTGAATTTGTTGCACTCAGTTACACGCAAATACCCCAGGGAAAGCTATAATTGCATTGTTTCTCCCTCCAGCTATGGATTAAATAGCAGAACGGATTGGGTTATATAGCCTTCTTTTGCAACCAGTTCACCACATAATGTAATAGCGACCTACTGCTGGAAGATCTTCTGCCCAGTCAGTCATATCTCCTCCTAGACATGATCACCCAAGCGTTTATCACGTATGGAATTAACTGATTTTAGCTAAAAATTGTTTTGAGATTATAAAATCTTTTTGGAGACAATAATGATTTATTGATAAAAGTTCTACTAATTAACAGATAGCTTGGCGGGGGGGGGAGATGAGTTGCATCCATAATTTTAAAATGCATAAACGAATATAAGGAGCACGGCTAGAATTGGAACACGGCTCTACAATTTTCTAATTCAGAGTCTCATAGTAGCCGCACATTCAAGCTTACATCAGCCGGTATTCTCAAACGGTTACCCATTTAGATGCTGACCAGGCTCGATGTAGCTTAACTTCGTTGTCTGTACGGGAACGAGAAAAATGTATGAAAACACGTGACAGAAAGAGTAAAAAAAAAAAAAAATAAATAAAGACGAAGAAGAAAAGAAGGTAAGGGAGAGAATAAGAATCAACAAATCGGGGATCGATTGACATAGTAGGCTGACACTTGTAGCTGACCTGTCATGGCTACTGCTTTAATCTTCAGATCTTTAGGGTCCCCTGTAGACGTCAGCTGGCTGTAATGAAACGAGCGACTGGCCAGCGATGTGCGCAGAACAAGAAACTGGCCGTAAAGTAGAGGATGACCTCATAAACATTCATTGAGGCATCTAGCTGAAGGCGCGCTTTTTAATCAGACAGAAAGATTCGAAGCTCACCTGTAATTATCTTTTAAATTGACACGAATCCCCGCAGCAAATGTTACGCTCCTTCTGCCCGTTCTGCGCCTTATGCTAATCTGCACATGGCTTGCGTTCGTCGATCTAACTGAGTGGCTCCCCGGGGTTCCACTTTGGCTGGTTTTATTCGAAGACCGGTAAATAGAAAGGGTGGTTAGAGAGTAAAAGAGAGCGATTGAAAGTTGAAAGTGGGGATGGAGCTAATTTCGGCGAAGAAGAAAACGAAACGAACTGGATGAAAGGGATCAAATAAACTTTTACTTTTTTTTTTTTAGCAATCAACAGGCATCTTTTTTTTAATACCTTTTGTTTGTTTATCCTGAAATAAACATCGTTTTTGATCTGCAGGTAAAAGAATGTACATTGTGGTGCAATGGATATCGCTTCAGAATGATAAATCGGTGAGTCGAGTTCAAATTCTGGTTGAATTAGTTGTCTTTACTTACGCACTAACAGCCTTGAGAAAGGTATTAATCCAGCTCTTCACAGGCTATGGGATGAATAACAGAACAGATTGGGTCCTATAGCCCTGGCTGGCAACCACTCTACCGCAGAAAGCAATAGCAAAACTACTGCGGGATAATCTTCTGCCCAGTCAGTCATGTCTCTTTCGAGACATAATCGCCAAAAGCGTGTATTACGTATGGCACTTAACTGACTGACAGAATATAATAACTGGAAAAATAATTAAAATTTGTACTGGGCATAAAGTGGAGGATCGGTTTTCTATTGTCATGAAGTAATAAACTGATCACCCACTAATACTGAATATAATAATGTAATATAATCTATCTCTTCCCACTCTAGGTATGAGTTAAATAAAAGGACTGATTGAGTTTTTGTACTGGGCATAAAGTGGGGGATCGGTTTTCTATTGTCATGAAGTAATAAACTGATCCCCCACTAATACTTAATATAATAATGTAATATAATCTATCTCTTCCCCTCTAGGTATGAGTCAAATAAAAGGACTGATTGAGTTCTATAGCCTTGGCTGGCAACCAGTCTACCGCAGAAAGCAATAGCAAACCTACTGCAGGATAATCTTCTGCTCAGTCAGTCATATCTCTTTCGAGATATGATCGCCCAAAGCGTGTATCACGGGTGGCACTTAACTGACTGACTGAATATAACAGTTGGAAACATGATTAAGGCTTCTACTGGGCATAAGGTGAGTGATCTGGTTTCAATTGTTATGAAGCAATAAACTGATCCCCCACTAAATACTACTTAATAATATAACCTCTCTCTTCCCTCTCTAGGTATGAGTCAAATACCATGACAGATTGGGTTCTGTAGCTTTCGTTGGCAACCAGTCTACAAAAGAAAGCAATGGCAACCTATTGCGGGAAAATCGTCTGCCCAATCAGTCATGTCTCTTTCGAGACATGATCGCCCAAAACGTGTATCACGTATGGCACGTAACTGACTGAATTAATATAATAGTTTGAAAAATAATTAAAATTTGTACTGGGCATAAAGTAGGGAATCGGTTTTCTATCGTTATGAAGTAATAAACTGATCCCCCACTAATACTGGACATAATAATGTAATATAATCTATCCCTTTTCCTTCTAGGTAGGAGGTAAATAACAGAACAGATTGGGTTCTATAGCTCTGGTTGGCAACCAGTCTACCGCAGAAAGAAATGACAACTTAAATCGTGGAAACCTGCCTAGTCAGTCATGGATCGAAAGAGACATGATCGCCCAAGCGTGAGTCACGTATGGAACTTAATTGATTGATTAAGATAAAAGGATTGAATAGCAGGAAAGATATGGCTCTTTAGCGATCCGTTTACCGCAGAAAGAAATATCAACCTACAGCAGTAAAGTATTCTATCTGGTCAGTCATGAATCGAAAGAGACATGATCGCCCAAGCGTGAGTCACGTATGGAACTTAATTGATTGATTAAGATAAAAGGATTGAATAGCAGGAAAGATATGGCTCTTTAGCGATCCGTTTACCGCAGAAAGAAATAGCAACCTACAGCGGTAAAGTATTCTATCTGGTCAGTCATGAATCGAAAGAGACATGATCGCCCCAGCGTGAGTCACGTATGGAACTTGATTGATTAAGATAAAAGGATTGAATAGCAGGAAAGATATGGCTCTTTAGCGATCCGTTTACCGCAGAAAGAAATAGCAACCTACAGCGGTAAAGTATTCTATCTGGTCAGTCATGAATCGAAAGAGACATGATCGCCCAAGCGTGAGTCACGTATGGAACTTAATTGATTGATTAAGATAAAAGGATTGAATAGCAGGAAAGATATGGCTCTTTAGCGATCCGTTTACCGCAGAAAGAAATAGCAACCTACAGCGGTAAAGTATTCTATCTGGTCAGTCATGAATCGAAAGAGACATGATCACCCAAGCGTGAATAACGTATTGCACTTGACGCACTGATTGAGCTATTAGGGAAGCAAGTAGACAGGTGTTCCAGAGGCAGGAAACGCGAGAAATGAAACTGTTGAAGAAGTGACGTTTACATTTAGCAATTTCAACGGTTAAAAGGTGGCACCTAGATGCCAGTCTAGTAGCACGCTTAAATTCACATGAAGAGCACCAGGATAAAAAGTTCATCAGTGCAGTTGCCATTCAAATATGTTGTAGAAAAGACAGAGAGAAGCCACGTCATGTTAGTGAGAAAGCAACTGAAGTCAATTGGAGTAGATAGACTAAACTATCGCCTGGTTTACACTCCACCCACGTCTATTGAACAGGTGTAGAGGCTCATCCCTTGTTCCCTGTTTAGGATGTGGTTTCCGGTTTTCTCTTTTCCAATCTTTTCACTCTTTTTTTTTCCTCAATTGGAGTAGATAGACTAAACTATCGCCCGGTTCACACTCCACCCACGTCTATTGAACAGGTGTAGAGGCTATATACAATAACAAATCCAACACAAATAAACTTGCTTTTCAACTAGATAATTCTCATTTCTAAAAAATCACCTGAGGAAGAAGCCAAAAACATAATGGGCTGGCTTCGAAACATGAAAAATTTTTGTGTAGTGATACTATGAATTTAAAAACATTGTAACCACCATTACAGTATATAAATATATATATATATAGCACTAGCCCTAACAGGTCTCGACGAGCTCTAACGAGTGAAATCACAACGATTTCCTAAAAAATTCGGCATGAGCCTGCTCAGTAAAAGAGACTAGCTCTTTGTGGAAACCATTTTTTGAACAGAAGTTATATTCTAGAAGTTCGGCCACTGAGCTATCCTAGCAGAAGGGGAGCGATTAATGATATAAAATAATGAAAAGAGTCACTGATACCAACTCAAACATATGTACTCACTAAAAATAACGTTCGTTGTAATAAGAAACCTGCGCCGTGTCCCATTAAGACGTAAGCGATCATGACCCTCCACATCTCCCTATCCCGTGTAGTTCTTAACACCTGTTATTGCACTCAACCTCTTCTCCACCATCCATCTGCTCAAGTCCTTTCAGCATCTCACGTGTTGCTTTTCCTTGCCTCTCATTTCCTCATCAGCATCAGATTCTCCAAACCCTCCTTCCTCACTGCATGTCGCAGAATCTTCAGCTGTCTGACGGATTTGTGCCCGTGTTTCATAGACTACACAAAGGTACTGGACAGAGTACGCCACAAAGACCTGACGGAGACGCTCGGCTATCTCGGATAATAAACCCTTTAAAAGTTACTGTTTAGGTTAGTGGTACTAAACGAAAGCTAGCAGATAAACTGAAAGGTGACCCTTACTTTCAAAAAGCACATAAAACTGAGCCTAGCCGATATAGCTTCGTAAAAGGCGCAATGAACTTGGAAGAAGGACAGAGAAAAACCGAAGAAAAAATAATTATAATGTTTCTGTAGTATTTTTGCTTAATACCTTTGTCTATATTTACCGAATTGATCAGTCAGTTAAGTGTCATACGTGATACACGCTTGGGCGATCATGTCTCAAAAAAGAAAACATGACTGATCTGGCAGAAGATTTTCCCGCCGTAAGTTGCCATTACTTTCTGCAGTATTCTGGTTACCAACCAAGTCTTTAGAACCAAATCTGTCCTACTATTTAACCCATAACTGGGAGGAAAAAGGGACGGATACCTTTCACATTGATATTTGCGTGAAAGTAAACGTAACAAATTCAACTGGAATTCGAACTCTGCTCCCCAGTTTCTCGTTCTGATATCCACGGCATCATATCACATATCCAAATTGGTGTAATGCTATAATGTAAGTGTTTCAACTCGTGCGTTTCTCTATATTAGTTAATAGTGGCCGTTGAAATCTTTGAACGTATAGGTGATTCTTGCTTTCAAATATCACATTATTTTCCGCATTAAGCATATTTGACATTGCTTGAAATGAAGGCTACTCAAGGAATCATAAATAATATTGAGATGACGCCGATGAAGTCTTCTTATCGGATGGAATTCGATATAATATCCTTTAATTGTCACCGGCAGGGACTTATCTCCCACTGCGTTCGCCAACACGATTTCGATTGTAAATAAACTGAACTTAAGTACACAAACATTGAAAATTTCTGATCTGCGTACAGAAACCTACAAGTTATGTTTTGCAAAATATAACTAACTAGCAGTATAGCCCGGCGTTGCTCGGGTGTAATGAAAGCTTTAAAACTAACCCATGGTTCTGGAACTCAGATTCTTTGGACGTTGGTACGAAAGACTAAAAAGCAATAGTTCTTTCCAGTTAAAGCGAAACAGTAGACTGAAAGAAAAATGAATGGATGCAAGTCAAATTTTGATTTTCTGGTATCGATATCAAATAAGTTTTTTTCGTCGTAAACTGAATTTTGAAGGCTAAATAAGTCCTCTGAGTAAATGGTATCGTGGCTGAGACTAAGAACTACAATTATACCGACTTAGAGCCAAACCTGATGCAAAAACTAAAATAAAAGGTTTGAAAAATACAGACATACAGGCAGATAAACAGACACACACACAACATCTTGCCTTTTATATATATATATATATATATATATATATATATATGTATTATCGATTTTCTGCACTATTCTAAGAACTGCATCCTTGAAACTTCTGAATATCGTTTCATATGTCGTTGTCTATGAGTGTATCAAATTTGATTAAAATCGGACCACTCCTTCTATAACCCGATTTTTTCGATTATCAATTTTCGTACCTCGACACAAAACCTAGCTAAGAACACTTGCAGACGCTTATAGTACAACTGTGTAAATTTTCAAGAAAATCGGTATAGGTAACGGACACACACACAGACACACACACAGAGACAAAGTTCCATTTATAAATAAGTTTTCATGTGCGTGATCGCTAAGGAACAACGAAAAATACTTCCTGCACAAATCACCATCATCTCATCAGTTACACCAAAGGATGTATAGGGCAGCAACATTTTGTTACTGTTTCCATAACAAACTGTTTTTTTTATGGGGCAGGGTTGTTAACCCTGCGCCCAACCCCTAAACCTGGAGGACCGGCGGAACATTCTTAGTCCTTAAGTTTTTAGCACCTGGTATTCTCAAGCGGTCACCCATCTAAGTACTGACCAAGCTCGATGTTGCTTAACTTCGGTAATTGAACGAGAACCGGGGTATTCAACGTGATATGGCCGTAAACAAAATAGACGCTTACAGCACCTGGTATTCCCAAGCGGTCACCCATCTAAGTACTGACCAGGCTCGATGTTGCTTAACTCCGTTGGATTTGTCAAAAACATCCAGATGGATAGCAGGGGCACCCGACTAGATATGACAGCAGTTTTCAATTCACGAGATAATAAAGTAATTCTACACTAAGCTGTCTACAATTCAGTGTTAAGTCTACCTTGGTGGATTGACTCATAATCCATAGCGATGAAAAGCGTCTTTATTTTCTGATAACGGTAAAATTGTTTAATAAATTTCTTGTTCCATATTTCCTTATTTCTCACTCGGGCAAAACAGCTTAGTAGATAATGACGTTGGCTCCCGCGCGGCTGTCACGAAGCGTACGATGATGGAACGGCATCCGATGATGTCCACTCCTCCACTAATAGGATAGAATTCGACATAATATCCCTTAATTGTTACCTGCAGAAATGTGACTTCCAAAGCAGCGGGAAATTCATCCTCAATCCTGAAATTCTTGTAAATAAAATTAAATATTGAATTGTTGGTATATGTCTTTACTCTTTTAGTGATGTTTTTTTTTATCTGAAATTATATCTTTGTTACTGTAAACGTTATTTTTAATGGATACAGCTATGTGAGTAGCTGTTCACGTTTTTTGTTCATTATTTTCTCAAGCAGTGAAATTAATAACAACAGAGAGAGAGAGAGAGAGAGAGAGAGAGAGAGAGAGAGAGAGGAGGGTAGGTCTTAATAAAGAAAAATTGTGTCTCCGGAAGAAGTCTCCGGAAGAAGTCGAATCTTTATCTGTTTTTTTTCCCATCAGGGAAAACTGTCTTTGTGGCTATTAAAAATAACGTTCATGGAAGTATGACTTTATTAATATTTTCCTATATGGATCGTGAAAAATTATTTCGAAAGCTTTTGATTTTCTCTAGACGGATTTCAACAGACACCAATGAAATCTTACGAGAGGACTAAATGCGTTACTTTTTAATTCAACAATATTTTGATATATAGAAATTTATATAACATATTCTCTTTCTTTATCGCTTTACTGCAAAGACACCACGTGGTAGAAACCTAGGTCGCGTAATAACTTTTTTACAAATGAAGAATATATATATATTTTGGAAGCTAAAGGATTCAAAACAAAGTAAAATGGAAAATCCTAGAAAAAACTAGAACTTACAAACTCACGTGACAACATCTGCCCTTTATGTCTAAGTGAAAAGCTACACATTCTACAGGAACCACAACAATAGCGACCTATTAAACCGTAGAGACGAATTAGCAGTACTATGCAAACATCGCAAATATTTCTCGCTAAAATTTAAATAAACAAATAAGCATCCCACCCACGAACCCTCCCAAAATGAAAAAAATACACATAACCAACCCTATTAATAAACAGAACAAAAAAACTAGAAACAAAAGACAACAAACACCATACCATTTCAGCAAAAAATTCCAGCTACAGTAAAATAGTAGAAAAATAAAAGAAAATATGGACACTGTCCATAACTAAAAAACTAAAAAACAAACAAAAACACATACCCCAATACAAAATAATCAAAAGTAAAGAAGAAGCAACCAGCCCAAAAACAAAACAACACCTACGAACCCCTAAACCAAATAACAGCACCCACGGCGCCACCAGACAAGATAAATAGGAAAACCTACCCTGAACTTAGCCACCTCCCCAAACACTTAACCCTAAGACGTTAAAAAGGTCAACAGAATTCAATTGACAGCCCAACCACACTACCACCTAAACAGACAAAACCAAAAAAAAGAAACAAAAAAAAAATCCAACACAAATAAATGGTCTTTTCAACTAGATAATTTTCATATCACCAAGATCACCTGAAGAATGAAGCAGCCTAGACACATGGCTAGCTTCGAAACGCGAAAATTTGTGATACTATGAATTTATAAACCATTGTAACAGCTATTACACTATATATATATATATATATATATATATATATATATATATATAAAGAAAAAACTTATAACTATACTTGTGCCGAAAAACCCTCCGCGGATCTACGTGGAAGGAAAAATGGTTATTAAAAAGAAAGAGCTAAGCACAGTCAAAATGATTCCGACCGAGTCAGCACATAACCCAAAGAAAAAACCTGAGACGAGTAATCAATTAACAAAAAAAAAAAAAAAAAAAGGCTCAATACTTAGGTAGAGGAGAATAAATAAAGTATACCTAGTGAACCAATAAACCTACCAAGACAATCCTAAGCGGATTGTCTGTGAAAGCTGGAGCCAGCTTGCTTTCCCTGATGATCCGCTTAGGAGAAATCTTGGTAGGTTTGTTGGTTCACTAGGTATACTTTATATATATATATATATATATATATATATATATGTATATATATATATATATATATATATATATATATATATATATTGGGTCTGACGAGCCGCAATTGTCATTATTGTGCGGTGAAATATATATTACCCATTGAAATTGTAGTATATCAAAATAATTTTATAAATTATGTTACTCTGTTAAATTAAATAAATGAATTTAACATTGAGTTCTTTTGAGTTCATCTCTATCGGAATTTACCTGGAAAATATACCAAGTATTCTACGATATATTATATATAAACATTCCTATTGAACACCTGCTTATAATTCTAAATTATCAAAGATTAAGCATATGAAATGACTCAACCCCCACCGTTGTGTGGGCTATCAAATATTAACGTTGTAGAGTTTCTTTCTAAAATTAGTAAGTAATATAACCCTCTAAATAAAATATTTAATAGAAAAAACTATTAGATTTAGTTATTCCTGTATAGTAATATGTACAATATCATCAATTCCCATAATGACAACTAGGTTTTAAGAAATTTCTATGTGACCATTATTAAAGCCTGTATTATAATTTCTTGCATTAGAAAAAGAAAATTGTCCTGTTGAAAGTAAATATAGAGATAGCAATGTGATCTTTAAAGCTACTATTTTTCCTAAAGAGAACAAAAACATATATAGATTGGAAATTCGGCGGGGGTTCGGAAACAAAGAACTTACTCACTTAAACACTTTTATCAACTCAAACTAACATTTCAAACAGCCATTTCGGAACTGAAGAAAGGAGGTCTGACTTCACAGAAAAATTAATAGGCTCAGCACGTACTCCTAACAGTTTGAGTGATAAATATAATCTTTGCGTCATAGAAAAAATTAGGATATTAAAATATCATAACCAAAATTTACTTTTAAATCAGAGAAATGAGTTGGTTATCAACTGTCGTCAAAGAAGTAGATTTAAATTCTCTTAATACGGTATTAAGTAAATCTATTTCTTCAAAATTAAATCGTTATATTAATTTTAAACTAAGTTTAATGGTTAGAAATGAATTTTATACACTTGATAAGTTTATTCCTGCCGGCTACTCTTAACTGCTCGGGTCAGCTGTCTTCCCTCCACTCCTATCACTAAACTAGTGCTACTGCTCCCTATCTTCCTTGTATTTGCATCTTTGGCTTTCTATACTAATCTTTATTTCTAGCCACACTAAAATTTCTTAATTATTCGTCCAGCTGGGGTTGGGAAAACGGACTTTGAGAGCCTATATATATATATATATATATATATATATACATATTTTCACAACAGTCTTTATAATAATAGACAGGACATATATATATATATATACGAAAAAATCTATAAGTGAGCCACAACCTACCGCGGTTTCACCCTACGAATCGTCAGGGAATGAGGGTTTTTTCGTCAGGGAATTTTTTTGTTTTCTTTCCTGCGGATGCTTGACAGTTTGTTCTTGTTCCGCTGGTTTCTTTTTTTTCACCCCCATTATCCGACGACATATTACGCCGGATTTTAACGGATTTAGGTTCTGTTTGTTCACATTTTTTCGAAGATTTAGATTAGTGTAAACTTACGGAGTCTATGTTATTGTATTATTATTATTATTATTATTATTATTATTTTTATTATTATTATATATTTACGCTCTCACATCCTGACTGAGCACTCTGGAAGAGTGGGAGACTTTGTAAACAGTAGCTACTCCGGCATATACACATCGCTCATTCAATAATGAATTAGAGCACTTTAGCTATTGGGCGTGTTTATACGCGCTAAAAAGTCTGCCTTCTTCTACTGGACGCTCGTGACCTAGGGGTAGGATCGTCGATCGGGTTTCAATCCTGGGTTAGGAAGCGATCGGAGTCTAACAGTACTGATGAGCTCTGATACAGCGAAACAAATCTGTCTGCGGATGACTATTGTATATATATATATATATATATATAGATAGATAGATAGATAGATCGATAGATAGATATTTTTCATTGCTCGGCAACATAATTATTGTAAAATAATAAGCCACTTTTAAAGAGCAAACACGCGGCAAAAGCTTTCATAACTGGTATTAAAGTTTAATAACGGGTAGTAAAGAGAAAGAATTGAAACAACGTTGTCTTGCTATTGTTTCTTTCTCCATGAGCGTGTAATTAGGGATATATATATATAATCAGTTAAGTGCCATACGTGATACACGCTTGGGCGATCATGTCTCAGTACTGTATAATCGGTGATATTTTATTTCGTGAATATTAGAAATATTCACCTCATCAAACCGAATATTTTTACAAAACTGAATGGGTTTAAATTATACAGACGGCAGGAATAGTGGGGGAAGAGAAAAACAAAAAAGAGAGTTATTGTTGAGAGAGAAAAAGAGAAAAAGAGAGAGAAATTAAAATGTTAAAATTTAAACTTTACTATATCTCTCTTAACAACAAAATGTTTTCCTTCTTCCTCTTCCCCCCCACTATTCCTTCCGTCTGGATAATTTAAACCCATGAATTTCTGTAAAAAGATTTGGTCTGATGAGCTGAATATTTCTCAAGTATCACGAAATAAAATTTCACCCATGGATTTATAACGTTGGTTGACATATTTTCATTACAACACTGTTAATTTCTAAGATAGAGTTCTCATCGGAGTAAGATCATCTGTAGAATTAATTTTACCAATACCAAAGGTATTACTTAATTACAAACACACACACATATACACACACACACATTCACACACACACACACACACATATATATATATATATATATATATATATATATATATATATATAAGTTGCTATCTATTAGCCATCACAGACAATCGTTCCTTTTCCTTTTTATCATGGATCAGGCTAGTCTCCCTGAAAGCAAAACACTGCGCCTCCACAGGTTAACTTTCACAACAGACCTCAACTGGAAGGACTATATAAAATCCATAGCTAAATCCGCTGCTAAGAATGTCGGTTCTCTGTATAGGGTCAGCAAGTTTTTCCCGTCTGAAACAATCCTGCAGATATATAAAACTACCATCTGCGTGTGCATTGAATACTGCTGCCATATCTGGACAGATGCTTCTGCTATCCACCTGGGTGTCCTTGACAAAATCCAACGGAGAATCTGTAATGTGATAGATTCCGACTTGGCATCTCAGATACAGTTACTTTCTCAACGGCGCAAAGTGGCTTCCCTGTGTCTCTTCTACAAATACTTTCACGGCTTCTGCTCTGACGAACTTAGCTCACTGGTGCCTTTTGCATATGGATTTACTCGAGCCAAAAGATTAGCAACTAGGTCCCACTCTTTTACTGTGAAACTAATAAAATGTAAAAGCACGTTCTACTCCAGCAGCTTCTTTTCTTGCACTTCCCGCCTGTAGAATTCCCTTCCGTTTACTTGCTTCCCCGACATCTACAATCTCCAACAATTTAAATGCAAAGTTAATAGTCATCTCCTATCTTACTAACCTGCATCCTCTCTCTCATGCTCCTTTCTCTGTCCACTCCACACTCATCAGTATTCTCATCCTTATTTTACCCACTTCCTGACACCCCTTATAACTTGTGACTATTTCTCATAAATTTCCTCCTATGATTATAATATATATATATATATATATATATATATATATATATATATATTGATTGTTTAATACTTTGTTTCTGGTTCTAATCGGGTTAGACCATTACACATATGTAATAGAAAGGGTTCGATACAATTATATTGTAGAACATTCGAATATTTTCTATTTTTAAACGAGTTAACGTTCAAATAAATCACAAGTTACAAAAAGAAAAAAGGGAAAAGGGAAAATCAGTTATTAAAAATTGCCTGAAGACACCACTCATTGTAAAAACCTGGGTAGCGAAATAACTCGTTTAAAAATGGAATATATATATATATATATATATTTTCTAGACATATGCTATTAAATATAAGAGACAATGAATGTCTATTATGTTTAATCATGAGCCGTTCTAAATGTCGTATTTTTGCTTTAATTTCAGTTGAAAATAAAGACAAAAATTCTCCAACATTTGGATAATTATTTATTGGTTTTCTTCTAAGCTTTCGGCTCACATGAGCCATTTTCAGAGAGGTAGTTTACACTGAAATATTATAAAATCCACCATCACCGACGATTTTATTTTGTGTTGGCATAAAACTCCGCTTGGCAACGGCAATAGTTACCAAAAATAATAAATGCAGTTCTTAAGTTTGCGATGCGGTTTTATGACGTCACACCGCGGGATAGCGCGAAATGACAACAAAACCATCTAGTCAAATGCAATGTAATATGTTATTTCCTGTTTTAAAGTTGATTTTATTGAGTGTTGGTTGTTTTGATTTGATGTACATGACCTCCAATATCTGCAGGTTCCTCTTACTGTGTGTATGAGTAAGGATCACCGTATTGTTGACCAAAATCTGTCTGATGTTACCTACATGTTTATGTTTCTCAGAGAAATGTTGTTTAATAGTACTCTGATCAGAAAGATGACATGTAAGTATACGGGAGAGCGTGGTTGTGGTAAAACCAATATATGTACTAGGTTTTTGATTAGTATCAGAGATGCAATCTCTGAATGGGCATGTAAATTGGTACACTACATTGGTTTTTTGTAAAGAATTTAGTTTAGTGCCTGTTGGGTTATTATAGACTATGAGGTCAATTGTTTTAAACTTTTTATAATATATAATGAGTTTAATTTGATTATTACTTTCGACTGGTTTAACATTTCTACGTATTATGTTTTTGAGAGTTTTTTCATCTTGTTTATAATTATTATGTATTTGGTTGCAATAGTATAAGTTAATAGTGTTATGTTTATTTTGATGTAAACCATTATTATTAATAATAATATTATCATTATTGTTAGAGCTATTGTTAAGTTTGTTGAGATACATTTTAATTTGTTTATCAATAACGGAGTTAGGAAATCCATTATTGACTAGTGTTTGCTTAATATTGTGTAATTCTTTATAAAATATAGATTTGGAAGAAGATATCATTTGTGTGCGTTGAAGTAAGTTTTTTATAACAGCTAACTTATATCGTTGGGGGCATTCACTATTATAATTAAGAAGACACGAATTTATGCTAGTTGGTTTCCTATATAGAGAAGTAGTAAATTTATGTGTGCTAGAATCAATGAATACATCAAGGAATGGGAGTTTGTTATTAATATTAAGTTCTAATGTAAATTTGAGGACGGAGTGACTTTCAAATTTGTTTTTAAGATATTTAATTTGATCGATATTCTTAGCTAAAACAAAGATGTCATCTATATATCTTACATATATAGAGGATTTATTGTTGTCATTAATTATTTTATTTTCTAGATTTGCCATATAATAATTAGAAAAGAGGGGACCTAAAGGAGATCCCATCGCAATACCATCTATTTGTGTATAAATATTGCCTAAGGGATCGTGAAAGGGTACTTGTGTGGTGCATGCTAATAATAGTTTTTTTTAATATAGTGGGTTTAATATTGATTGATGGGAGAGTAGCATGGTTGTATCCATCACGGATAATGATGTCAATTGTTTCCTGGACGGGAACATTTGTGAATAAGTTTTGGACATCCAAAGATGCAATCATTTGATTATTAGGTTTTACGGAATGGAGAATCTGTAAAAATTCGTCCGTGGAGTTAATACTATATTTACCGGGAAGATAGGGAGTAATTAGTTTGTTAAGTGTTCTGGAAAGGTTATATATTGGTGTGTGTATTTGAGAAATTATAGGTCGGAGGGGATGATCTTTTTTATGGATTTTTACATTTCCATAAAGGTAGCCGGGCTGATAATCACCTATAATCTTTTGAAGTTTATAGGATCCTATTTCAGCATTGTTTGCAGTAATAAGTTTATTAATATGTTTTTTGAGTTGGGTTGTGGTATTACAAGTTAATTTTTTAAATTTATTGTGATCGTCGAGAATGGCCTGTAATTTGGAGTGATATTCCTGTCTGTTTAAAATAACAAATATATTGGTTTTATCGGCACGTCGGATAACAATATTTTTGTTATTTTTTAGATGTGTGGCTGCTTTTATGAGAGGCATATTTATAATATCATTAGGATTTTTATGGTAACGGTGTTTGATTGATTCAGCTTTGAGTAATTCTTTTAAGCCTACCTGTGTAGTAATATGGTTGTCCTGTTCGAGTTGAAGTATTTGTTGGTATAAAGCTTCAATTTCCATTTGTTTAAACATTGAATTAGGTTTCTGTGCGACATGAAAATTTGGTCCGAGATTAAGGAATTCTATTTCATCTGGAGTAAGTTGGTAATCCGATAGGTTAATGAAGTTGTCATTGATGTTTGGTAAGAGTATTTTTCCTTTATATAATTTGTTTAGCTTTTTTTGGATGACTTGTTCATGGGATTCATGTTCCTTTTGTGTTGTATTGTATAATAAATCCAATATTTCCTTGAATTTTTCACTTGTGGTAGAAGACTGTAAAATTTCTTTGATGTGTACAATTTCAGTGTTGATTTCTTGTAATTACTGTTTGGCTGTGTGCATTTGACGTTTTATGAGGTTCCATTGCAATTTCTTAGCGGTGGGATCATTTAATGCTGCGGCATCATGAAACTGAAATTTAGTATATCGAGGCAGCAAGTAATTTTCTAGACATATGCTATTAAATATAAGAGACAATGAATGTCTATTATGTTTAATCATGAGCCGTTCTAAACGTCGTATTTTTGCTTTAATTTCAGTTGAAAATAGAGACAAAAATTCTCCAACATTTGGATAATTATTTATTGGTTTTCTTCTAAGCTTTCGGCTCACATGAGCCATTTTCAGAGAGGTAGTTTACACTGAAATATTATAAAATCCACCATCACCGACGATTTTATTTTGTGTTGACATAAAACTCCGCTTGGCAACGGCAATAGTTACCAAAAATAATAAATGCAGTTCTTAAGTTTGCGATGCGGTTTTATGACGTCACACCGCGGGATAGCGCGAAATGACAACAAAACCATCTAGTCAAATGCAATGTAATATGTTATTTCCTGTTTTAAAGTTGATTTTATTGAGTGTTGGTTGTTTTGATTTGATGTACATGGCCTCCAATATCTGCAGGTTCCTCTTACTGTGTGTATGAGTAAGGATCACCGTATTGTTGACCAAAATCTGTCTGATATTACCTACATGTTTATGTTTTTCAGAGAAATGTTGTTTAATAGTACTCTGATCAGAAAGATGACATGTAAGTCTACGGGAGAGCGTGGTTGTGGTAAAACCAATATATGTACTAGGTTTTTGATTATATATATATAATTTAAGGTGTGCTATATTTATAGGATCAAGTGGTCAATAGCAGAGATCGTATATATAAAAGATATAAAAGTGAACATTGAAGTCAACACTCAAAGACGACAGACTGTTTCATGCTATTGTAGCCTGATGATTGCGCTTAGCATCAGTGTGTCGCCCCTGAGTCGTGACTTCAATGTTCACTCTTATATATATATATATATATATATATATATATATATATATATATATATACCATAGTCATCCGCTGACAGATCTGTTTCGCTGTATTACAGCTCATCAGTACGGATTAGACTCCGGTCGCTTTCTAACCCAGTATTGAAATATACATATATATATATACGCACAAATAAATACACAACTGTCATTATATTAAAAGAGAGGATTCTGTGCTGGTTGCTCAATTTAGTAATTTTTGGTAATTAACATTTTGTAATTAACGTTTAACGTAAAATAGGCTGCAGTTTTGAAAATAGTTCATGGACTACAACGCTGCGTAAACGATTTTGTTATCAGTCAAAGTTGAAGTCTGAAGATTGTTCAGCTCTTGGTGACAATACTTCATTTGTCGTCTTATCTGAATCATGTAGAGATGAAGCATGGCCGGGGAATTCAAGTACTTTGCGAATGGCTAAAAACCGATCATTTACCAGTATTTTTAGCAATGGACCATATGTATGAGTTCTACTTGAGGTTTGTGTTGAACGAGTTTCAATAAACCAAGAATATTTAGGAACTATGGTTGCTGCTGTGGATGATATTTTTGGTGCTTCAGGCTGTGCTTGTATTGTTTGTTTTTTTTTTTGTCCCTGTGAAGCATTCTGCCTCACTGATTTCTTCAATGCTGTCGATTGTTGGGTTGTTGAGCTGGTGCTGACGGGTTCTTGCCAGTATATTCTTTAGCCAAATGCTCCGCATCATATTCTGTGGAAACTTACCTCGAAACAGTTGTCTGATCAACTGAAAAAAGTCATTGCAAATAATGTTGATCCCCACCGACGGGATGTGGCTTCCCTTTGTCTGTTCTATAAAAATTTCATGGCTTCTGCTCCAACGAACTTAAATCACTGGTGCCTCAGCAACAGGTGTTTATTCGTGCAACCAGATTGGCAACTGGGTCTCACCCATCACAGTTAGATCAACCAAATGCAGATAGCAATTCTACTCCTTCAGCTTCTTTTCTCGCACATACCGCCTGTGGAACTCGCTTCCGTATTCTTGATTTCCTGACGGCTACAACCTCCAGTAATTTAAATGCAATGTCAATACTCATCTATTAACCACTTGACTCTAGTACTTTCTTCCCCACCCTGTATATCCGTTCCTTTCTCTCCACCTTTGCAACTGTCATCACACCTGTATTCCCATCCTTTTCTTGCTCCTTTCTAACTGGTTCGTCATTTTCTTCACTCTCTTCTACTTAATCTTTTTACTCCTATGCAGCCCTCCCGTACAGTAGTGGCGTTACCGACTTGCTTGGGGTGATACATTAAAAAATAAGTAATTGAATAACATTATTTTTATAAGAATAAAACAGATAAAGACAAACAAAAATTATTTAAGAAAGAAACTAAAATATGCTTTATTATTTACGTAGGTTTGTTTCGATAATGCCTCTACAGTATTTCAGTAAATTACTGGACAGCATCTATAATGATTTAACTATATATTTTATTTTACACTAGGTGTAATATTTGCCCAGACTGATTTAATAATGTTATATGTCTCCCAGGATGTGCGTTGTGGTACAGTGGATATCGGCTCGGTACGCGAAACCGGGGAGCCGAATTCAAATTCCAGTTGAATCTATTGTATTCATTTACGCACAAATACCCTTAGGAAAGGTATTAATCCGTCTATTCCTTCTAATTATGGGTGAAATAACAGGACAGATTGGGTTCTATAGCCTTGATCGGCAACCAGTCTACCGCAGAAAGCAATGGCAACCTACTGCGGGATAATCTTCTGCCCAGTCAGTCATGTCTCTTTCGAGACATGATCGCCCAAGCGTGTATCACGTATGGCACTTAACTGACTGTCTCCCAGTATTTACCAGGATAGGATCACTGTCTTCACTATAACTTTAATGTTTGTTTATTTACAGTTGATACAATATTTGATTGGTTCAATAGTGCCATAACTGTTACAATGTTTGCTAGGGAGCATCAATAATGTCTTAATTTTTATATTTTTATATTGCATTTGATGAATACTTGACTAGGAGTTTATATATATATATATATATATTGTAACAAAGTTGTGGAACTCGTAAGTTTTTTACCTGCTGTTCATGCATTTACTTTTATAAAAAGTGCTCGATACAACGTAGAGCATTATATTCCTTAAGAAAAACCATAAATCTCTATATAATAACTTCCCAGACCAAATAAATAAGGAACATGTCTTAAATTAACCTACCCCTCCTAACCCATATCCCTAAGGCTACAATACGGCCGACAAAATTAGAATAAGCTCCCACCCCACATGCACTTAAACATGATATCACCATAAATAAACCGTTTTCACCATTTAATTTTCATTTCAACTTTTCACCCGATGAGAAGCGCGCGTAGCAGCTTCGAAACGCGAAAATTTTTGTGCAGTAATACTATGAATTTATAAACCATTGTAACAACTAGTACTATATATATATATATATACATATATATATATATATATATATATAGATATATATATATATATAACGTATATGTATATATATATATATATATATATATATATGTGTATTTTTCAACGAATCAGAAATTTTGTTAGTTAAACAACCATTAGAAGAGAAATTATCGGATGTAGTTGTAGACCTACAACTTATTATTTTTTAACCATTTAAGAAATAACAATAATAACTCTCTTCAAAACTCCCGAATATTCTGGAAAAGAGTTTCGTGATTCAGCGTGAAATTATTTTCTAACTGATGAAAACCTTGTATAGAAAATGTTCATTCCTCGATGTGAAATTAAATGTCTGATCTCCCTGACGGTTATAAAAAATGGAAGAATAATGCTTCTTAAGGTTCAAACCAATTTAGAAGGCCAGTTTGATCTACACTTTCGTACGCACACACGCATTCACGCACGCATATAATAATTGTTTTCTTTCTTCTTTCTCGTGTACTGATTCATTTTACTCTTTCTTCTCCATCCAAAGACATTCCTACCAAACAAACACATACATACGTACGTACGCATATACTCTTTCAACAATTACTACTACGAACATTTTCTACAAATCTTGATACCTTTAACTTTCTCACTGAACATTAATTTCTACGAATTCTTGTATATCATTTCTTTTAATAAATTTCTATTTTAACATGAAAAATGTATATTTTTATTCTTACACTATTCCACTATTCTACACTTATTCACACATTCCATCCTGCAACCAACCTTCTGTTGAAAACCTTTTGATAATTCTGGATAAAACTTGTAAGCTGTAGGGAGTTTGGTTAAGTATAACACAAGGCCGAATTAAAGAAACATTAACCGTCTCCCTACAGCTTCAATTGCATCGGAAATGTCTTCATTATTAATATTCTTGCTGCTATAGTTGGTCGGTTTGTTCCAATAGTATATTAATTGTTTTAGTATTTACTAGAATGTTTTTGATAATTTTGTTCATATTGCGGTGAAATAGAGGCCTGGGCTGATTAAATAATGTTTTGTTTTAATTTTTGCTAGGGTAGCATCGATACTGTTTTAATTATAATATCTTTTTTTACAGTTAGTGCAGCAGAAGACTGGGGTGATTCCATTGTCTCTTAATTGCAATTTTCGGTTGAG
>JBBBDQ010002448.1:425000-457500 GCA_037127315.1 Ascarosepion bandense | reverse complement strand
ACTTCATCCCATAGGGGGCGGTGATCCCCTTTCTCCCTTCATATTTCGCAAAAGGGATGAGAATGATATATTCCAATGCTCGTAATGAAGTGTCCGGTTTGAAATTCCTAGCAGCTGAAGAAGGCTCGAGCGTACAACAACCGAAACGTCATACAAATCGCAACCAAGATTAGGAAAATAGTCCGAATAATCTAAATAATTCCAATCCCAGTTGTTGAATAATATATTTTTCGGCTCTTTATGGTTATTTAAAACCAAGGATATTTTTTTTTATTTTGTCATTTTTATGTAGCTAATAATAATTTATCTACTAATTATTTCATAGGTATGAGAAGAAAAGTGGATTCATATATTTTCAAATGGTATTTGCATGTAAGTGAATATGACAACCGAACTAGAACAGAACCCTGCGCTCCGATATCTAATTCCGAGCCGTTTTTCTTTACACCACACGCATACCCAAACTTACAACATCTGGTATTTCCAAGCGTTTACACATCTAGTTACTGACCAAGGTTATTTATTGTTTAATTGCGGTGATTGGACGAGAACCGTTGTTTCAATCTGATATGGCCATCAGCTCCAATCCCAACGACTATACCAGGCTCCATAT
Source organism: Ascarosepion bandense (assembly GCA_037127315.1). Lineage (NCBI taxonomy): Eukaryota > Metazoa > Mollusca > Cephalopoda > Sepiida > Sepiidae > Ascarosepion > Ascarosepion bandense. The sequence continues at coordinate 456,887 of JBBBDQ010002448.1, read as the reverse complement.
ATGAGAAAACTCGGACACTAAGAAACATCTATCTTGCTGATACGTCAAGCTTGACTCTCATGGCCTCTAATCTTAGTATTTATTCCATAAAAAGGTGCAAATGTGCTACAATGGCCAAATGGGAGAGGGTCTGGTCATCTGTAGCCTTAGACTTAACCTAGCTAGTCTCTTTCACTGACCCATTCATACTGAAAATATCTCTTTCATCATAGTGCATGCACTCATAACTGTCACACTATGATCACCGAAACCTCAGTTGCACAGTTAAAACCCTAGGATGAAATTTTATATACATAGATGTAGGAGATGGGTATATAATAGAACCCTATAATGATCTTTTACAATCGGTCAGTGGCTTTGTTCTCGGCTTGGAGTTAAAATGTCTTGAATATTGTTGAATTCTGCTCTGGGTGAGCCATTATTTTTTTATTTGTTCGTTTTGCCTAATTTTTGCTTGATTTTAAAACTTTTCATGCTTAATTGAAGGATTGATTTTGTTTTCTTAGACATTTCATTGCCTGGAATCTTATCTTAGTTTGCTAAGCTTTCCTCTTCTCTGCTGGCTGGTTGGCTAGCACCCCATTTCCACATTCTGTGAGTAAAAGTTACTAATATCTTTTACAATCGGTCAGTGGCTTTGTTCTCGGCTTGGAGTTAAAATGTCTTGAATATTGTTGAATTCTGCTCTGGGTGAGCCATTATTTTTTTATTTGTTCGTTTTGCCTAATTTTTGCTTGATTTTAAAACTTTTCATGCTTAATTGAAGGATTGATTTTGTTTTCTTAGACATTTCATTGCCTGGAATCTTATCTTAGTTTGCTAAGCTTTCCTCTTCTCTGCTGGCTGGTTGGCTAGCACCCCATTTCCACATTCTGTGAGTAAAAAGTTACTAATATCTTTTACAATCGGTCAGTGGCTTTGTTCTCGGCTTGGAGTTAAAATGTCTTGAATATTGTTGAATTCTGCTCTGGGTGAGCCATTATTTTTTTATTTGTTCGTTTTGCCTAATTTTTGCTTGATTTTAAAACTTTTCATGCTTAATTGAAGGATTGATTTTGTTTTCTTAGACATTTCATTGCCTGGAATCTTATCTTAGTTTGCTAAGCTTTCCTCTTCTCTGCTGGCTGGTTGGCTAGCACCCCATTTCCACATTCTGTGAGTAAAAAGTTACTAATATCTTTTACAATCGGTCAGTGGCTTTGTTCTCGGCTTGGAGTTAAAATGTCTTGAATATTGTTGAATTCTGCTCTGGGTGAGCCATTATTTTTTTATTTGTTCGTTTTGCCTAATTTTTGCTTGATTTTAAAACTTTTCATGCTTAATTGAAGGATTGATTTTGTTTTCTTAGACATTTCATTGCCTGGACTTTAACTAAGTTAAAACTTATCAATTCAACAACGTTTTTTTTTTTTTTGTTGTTTCCTGTTTAGGATGTGGTTTCCGGCTTTCTCTTTTCCATTCTTTTTACCCTTACGTAGCCCCCTGCGCATCAGTGGCGTTATCGCCTTGCTTGGGGTGATATGATTAAAAAAAATATATATATTTTATACAATAAGATAAATATATCTAAATCAATATGACAATGTTTTTGTAATGGTGACCCATAGTGATGTATAATGTGTGACAGATGATCTCGGTTAACTGGGTGACATTCCAGACCTAAAAGTATCTAGTACTGCCAGATATCAAAGACATCTCTCACCTAAAAAGTGGGAGAGGGGAAAGAGAATGCATAAAAGAAAAGGTGGGGACAAAGGGAACGTATTTATTGACACACTAATTCCCAGGAGGGTCAAAGACAATTCAAAATGATTCTAATCTAACTTAAAAACTTGTTGGGATGACTAAGTTTCAGTCACTCAGTCAGTTAAGTGCCATACGTGATACACGCTTTGGGCGATCATGTCTCGAAAGAGACATGACTGACTGGGCAGAATATTATCCCGCAGTAGGTTGCCATTGGTTTCTGCGGTAGACTGATTGCCGACCAAGGCTATAAAACCCAATCAGTTTTGTTATTTCACCCATAATTAGAAGGAATTGACGGATTAATACCTTTCCTAAGGGTATTTGTGCGTAAGTGAATGCAATGAATTCAGCTGGAATTCGAACTCGGCTCCCCGATTTGTCGTTCCGAGCCGATATCCAATGCACCACAACGCACATCCTTGCACCACAACGCACATCCTTTCAAATTTCAGTAGGAGGACTAAAATCCTCTTTCTTAGGTAGCATCCAACAAACACTCCAAGCACCATTCACACGCACCAGGCGTAAAACATTCCCCTACCTTTTGCCGAATTCCAATGAAGATAATCGCAACCTTTCATAGCCTCTGATCTTAATTGTCTTGATGTTACTCTCTATGAACTAACAGTAAATATCTCGTTCAATAACACATATTTTTCTGTCAGTTGCCTTCTCTTGAGCAGTTAAGTATGTTCTCTTGGGACCGACGTACAGCGCGTCTCTGTTCATAAGCGGGTGTAAAGAAGAAACATCATGGCGCGTTGATGAAAATGTTCTTTTCTTTAGGTTTAATGTCGAGTCTGCCAAGACAAATTAGGAATTATATCTATATTGTATCAATATAGTTATATGATCATAATGATAATAAACGCCTTGATGATACACCATTTATTTTCTATAAATACTTTCATGGTAATCGTTCAGATGAACTTCCCGCTATGGTATCTAGAAATTATTAATTTAAGCGCAGTACTAAATTGTTTATTAAGCTTATCAATTTACATTTCAAAGGGCTAGATATAACCGCACGTTCTATGCTAATAGTTTCTTCTATTGCACTTCTAGTTTGTGGAACTTTCTTATAGCTTGTTACTTCCCAGTCAAATTTGATCTTCAAAAATTTAAATTCACTATCAATCGTTATATTCTGTCTTTTTAATTCCAGTTCTGTTATTTCCCACTCTCTTGCTTTCTCTGTCTGTCTGTCTGTCTGTCTGTCTGTCTCTCTCTCTCTCTCATTATGCCATTTTAAACCAGTGTCCTTATTTGAGGACGGCATAAAAAAACTGTAAAAAAATAATGGGTATAAATCATTATACAAAACCATTATAATATACAGGTAGTGAGGACATATTGATTCCCCAATAAAATAACCTTCAAATATTGCCCGGTTGGAAGAAAAATTCTTGTTATTTGTAATTGAATTTAATGTTATGAAATCTGAGGACCCTGGGTTAAAATCGGTTAATAATGTTTTCTCATATTCTCTAAATCTGCGTAACCTCTTACGTTTTAGTGGCTTTATCGCCTTGCTTGAGGTGAAATTATTTAAAAATGTGCTAAGAGGGTAGATTCTATTTTATCTTTTGAATGACGTGGTTTGCGACGCAACTTAGAAATCATATCGATCGATTTAGGAAACACAAATTAGAAACCATTTTTGTGAACTGGTTTATCCTAACTGAAGTTATTATTAAGTAGGCTTAACATGAGAACTTAGGCGCTGTTTTATTATAAATTTGCCGTGTCTGCTATATTTCAGATTGAGTGTCATGATAAGTATATATGTACCTCATTAACACTGTGATATATATACGCATCGCTCATTCAGTAATGGATTAGAGCACTCTGGCTATTGGGCGTGTATAATGACAATATACACGCTAAAAAGTCTGTCTTCTTCTACCGAACGCCCATAGCCCAGAGGTAGAATCGCCGACTGACGCCAATTCGGCCGGGTTTCAATCCTGGTTTCAAAGTAATCGGAGTCTAACCGTACTGATTAGCTGTGATACAACGAAACAGATCTGTCTGCGGATGACTATATATATATATATATATATATATATATATATATATATATATATGATCAAATACATTTTAAGATATAGTATATTTATAGGTTAAAATGCTCAGTAAACTGGATAAAGTTTGAGCAAATATAACTGCGTATTAAGGTCATCAAGCAGCGTCGACAGACTGTTTCTTGTTTAAAGATATATATATATATATATATATATATATATTACAATTTCAGCTACAATGTATAGATGGCCTGAAGATTGCGTGTATGCATGAAAGACTGTCGCTGTTGAGTAGGGACCTCAGTGTTCATATATATATATATATACTAGCAGTATGGCCCTGCGTTGCCCGGGTATAATGAAAGCTTTAAAAGTAATCCATGGTCTTGGAGGTCAGACTCTTTGGACGTTGGCACGAATGACGAAAAGCAATAGTTGTTTCCAGTTAGAGCGAAACCGTAGACTGAAAGAAAAATGCATGGATGTAAGTCAAATTTTGATTTACTGGTATCGATATAAAATAAGTTTTTTTCGTCGTAAACTGAATTTTGAAGGCTAAATAACTCCTCTGAGTAAATGGTATCATGGCTGAGACTAAGAACTACAATTATACCTACTTTGAGCCAAACCCGAAGCAAAAACTAAAATAAAAGGGCTGAAGAAAATATAGACATACAGGCAGATAAACAGACACACACACAAACAACTTGCCTTTTATATATATATATTATCGATTTTCTGCACTATTGTCAGAACTGCAACCTTGAAACTTCTGAATATCGTTTCGTATGTCTTTGTCTATGAGTGTATCAAATTTGATTAAAATCGGACCACTCCTTCTATAACCCGATTTTTTCGATTATCAATTTTTGATATTTATCAGGAGTACCTCGACACAAAACCTAGCTAAGAACACTCGCAGATGCTTATAGTACAACTATGTAAATTTTCAAGAGAATCGGTTCAGCCGTTTTGGAGTCTATAGGTAACGGAGACACACACACACAGACACACACACAAACAAAGTTCCATTTATAAATAAGTTTATATATATATATTGCTCTGAAAAGAAGAAAAGACGTCATACTTATCCCAAAACCCGAGGAACCTTTCGGCCAACACTTTTTCAAGGGATTCGTTGGCAAAAATATGAAAAGGGCTGAACGAAGACAATATCAATAGGGGAATTACTCACAGTACTGGGAGAAAGTGGAATACGTTTAAAAATAAACTTTAATGAAAAAATACATTATAATGTGAGGGGGGTTGTAAATTTGATTCCACTAGAGTGATTAAAAAAGAAAAAGTTTCACTCACAGACTCTCCAGTAACTGCAAGGAGCGAAAGAAATGCTTTTTCTGTCTGCACAGGCTCGGTCGCTGGATTTTCAGGCAAATAGCCTCCAGGACCCGTAGATGATATGTTGAGCGAGAGCTGTGCAAGACAGAAAACCAACTGTCCTCATACGAGGATGCACATGCAGGATTGTCCAGCAAGTGTTGGCCGATCGCTGAATCCAGAACAGCTTGGGTTGTTCTTATAGTACTGATAGGGCTGCCAGAACGTATGTTCGCAGGGACGTGTTGCGAGACCCGCGTCTCCAACCTAAGACTGGTTCGTCCTATGTATGCCGCATCACAACAGCATTTAAATTTATAAACAGCTGAACTTTTTTGAAAATAGGACAACATGTCTTTAACGAAGGATGGAAAAACAGGGCTAGGATGGAAAACAACAGGCAATTATACTGAATAATAACAAGGCGAAACACACGCCGAAACTTTGTCAGTAACAGTTTGACATTTCCTGCCAAGCCAGGGTAATTTTAAACATAAAGGACAGCGACTCGGTCCTTCGGCTTTTGGTTCCTTAAACCGTTTGATCTTGCGATCAATAACACGTTTAACCACATTGGTTGGGTACCCATTAGCCTCAAAGATACTTTGCAAGCGCAATAGTTCACTGCTCAAGCATATAGGAGAACAAATATTGAGGGCACGGTGAACCAACGTTTCTATAAGACCGATTTTGATATATATTAATAATGACTTTATAAAATTTTAACACGGCAAAGCTTAAAATAAAAATGACGTCAACACAGCATCAAGTAATTAAGCTGACATATATGTATATGTATATAAGTCATTCATATACAAGGCTGTCTTGCTGTATTACAGTTCATCAGTGTGGCTATACACCCAATTCCTTCCAGCCGGGATTGAAAGTCGACCCATTTGGTGTCAGGCGGTGTGCCTACACTCTAAACTATATATATTAATCATATCAGTTCGAGCAAGGCGGTAACGCCACTGATGTGCAGAGGACTACATAGGAGTGAAAAGATTGGAAAAGAGAAAGCCGGAAACCGCATCCTAAACAGGACTCAAGGGATGGGCCTCTTCACCTGTTCAATAGACGTGGGTGGAGTGTGAACCGGGCGATAGTTTAGTCTATCTACTCCAATTGAAAAAAAAGAAAGAAAAGAGTGAAAAGATTGGAAAAGAGAAAGCCGGAAACCAAAAAGAAAAAGAAAACGAGTGGGAAAAATAAAGAACGCAAAAGAATATGGAAGAAACTAGTGAGAAAATGAAAAAATGCAAGAAAATATGTGAAAAATACAAGAGAATTTTATACTGTTCTGAATAATAATAATCCTGTCTGTTATAATAAAGTTCGTTCTATATATATATATATATATATATATATATATATATATATATATATATATATATATATATATATATATATAGAGAGAGAGAGAGAGAGAGAGAGAGAGAAAGAAAGAGAAAGAGAAGGAACTTTATTAGAACGAACGCTCGTAGCCCAGGGGGTAGAATCGCCGACTGACGACAATTCGGTCGGGTTTCAAACCTGGGTAAAAAAGCAATCGGAGTCTAATCGTACTGATGAGCTGTGATACAGCGAAACAGATCTGTCTACGGATGACTATAGTATATATATATATGAATCTAACCTAGAGCCAACGAACCTACCTAGGTTTCACCTAACGGATCGTCAGCCAACTTGCCCTGACGATCCGTTAGGTGAAACCTAGGTAGGTCCATTGGCTCTAGGTTAGATTCATACTTATTTGTTTGCTCTACTATTGTATTGAGCGCTTTACGTGTTAGGGTTCCTCGTCTCGGTTTTTTTTTCTTTCGACAAGTACGTTGACTTATGTTCAAGTACTTAGTTCTTTTCTTTTTTTTTGTTTCCATTTTTCCCCTCCGCGTTTATACACGGTGGATTTTTCGAGACGGGTTTAAAAATATATTTATTGTTTTATATATATATATATATATATATATATATATATAGATATAGATATATATATATTACAAGTGGAAGAACACGTAGATTAAAACCCACTTTTCAGGCATTTACTTTTACAAAGAGTGCTCGATCAAAGTAGAGCGTAATATTGTAATTTTGTTATTACAATGGTTTATAAAAGCATAATATCACTACAATAACATCGAAAATGGGGACAAAACTGGAAGCGGCCGAAATGTGGTTCTACAGAAGGATGCTACGGATATCGTGGACTGAGCATACAAGCAACGACGAGGTGTTAGAAAGAATGGCAACAAAAAGGAAATTAATACTGAGCATCAGGAAGAGACAACTGAAGTTTCTGGGACACGCAATGAGGAAGGAGAGCCTGGAGAACCTGATACTGACTGGACAGATAAAAGGAAGGAGAGACAGAGGAAGGCAGCGGATAACATATTTGCAGGGTCTGATCAGGTGGATGACGGAACGGGGGTTGCCAGGAGCAACAGGAGCAAACATACTAAGAGCCACAAGGGATAGGGAGACGTGGAGAGCCATGATCGCCTACGTCCTGGAGGGACAGGGCACATAGAAGAAGAAGAATATCACTACACAAAAATTTTCATGATTCATCAGAATGCTGTTCTTTTTCAGGTGATATGTTAAACTAAATGGTGAAAATGATTTATTTTTAAAAAATAAGATGACTTCATGGTTATTTAGAAAATTAGAGAGTGGTAGTAACAGAAAATGCTTTAGGTGTGTCAATATTATTCAATGGAAAATGAGAATTATGTAACCATGGAGTTTTAATACTTTAAGATTTAATATGAAAAAGAACAGTATTGTTCTGAAACGTCATTTTTTTTGTAGTGACATTATGCTTTTATTAACCTTTGTAATAAGAAAATTACAATATATATATATATATATATATATATATATATATATTATATGCCTTATGTTTTGCTCATAGAGAGAGACAGAGAGACTAGTGAGGCAGTATCGGCTAACTTCATTCTCTCTACTACCATTTATTGAATTTTACTACCAATTATGAAACCACTTGCCGCGGGTTCCTTCTTTAAAAGTAGCTTATTATTTTTGTCAATGATTGTATTGTCGAGATGTGAAGAATATATCAAAACACGTGTAGCGACACAAATACCATTCTTGACACTTAATATATAATAAAAAACAAGTAATATTAATAATAATAACAACAATAAATACACAATTTAGACAAAATGTTCACGGTTTCTATATTTAGATTTTCTTTTATACCGATTTCTCTCGTTTTTAATATATATATATATATATATATATATATATATATATATATATCCTCATGTAATTATAAATTAAACACACATTGCAACACGAAAATTTCTATGTTTCGAGATATCTGTCTCGTCAGCAGGCAATGTCAGATGTTAATTGTGAAAATCATTTTCACAACTAACATTAAACATTTCCCGATGACGAAATAGAAATCTCGAAGCATAGAAGTTTCCGATTCGCAATGTATTTTTAATTAAAAAGCATATTTAATGATATGATTATATTATACTCTCCAATATTTATTGTATTGATCACTTTTTAAAAAGGCTTACGGCCATATCACGTTGAATACACTGGTTCTCGCTCGATCACCGAAGTTAAGCAACGTTGAGCCTCCTCATTACTTAGATGGGTGACCGCTTGGGAATACCAGGTGCTGTAAGCGTTTGGTGACGGATGTGGGTTGTGGTGAAGTGGATATCGGCTCGAAAAGGGAAATCGGTGAGCCGAGTTCGAATTCCAGTTGAATACCCTGCATTTACTTAAGCACTGGTACCCTTGGGAAAGGTATTAATCTGTCCCTTCCCTCCAGTTATGGGTTAAATAACAGGGTCGGACTTGGGAAACCCTGCCCCTTAAAAAACAAATGCCAATGAATCTTGATACTCGAAAAGAAAAAAGTATTACTAGACACAAAAACAACAATAAATTGTTGAAAGAAAAAAGGTATTACCAGCAATAAATAAATAAAATTTAGTTGGCAATAAATGACCCGCCGAGGTCGATATGCCATAAAAATAAAACAACCAACAACTTAAAAAAAAAAGGTATATGACAGAGAACACAAAATTGTAAAAATCTTGGGTCCTCCTTACCTGGATATATATATATTATAGCAAGAACGTTTTATATATATATATATAATGATATATTACCCTCTTGTTTCGCTTAGAGGTTAGAATTATTTGTTTTTCCTTATGTCTTAATGTAAGAAAATCAATATAAACTCCATCAATATATATGTAGTGGACATTTAAGACGGCCTATTAATATAAATATTCTGTCGTCATTTTTGACGGCACAGGCCCATTTGTTTTAATAATGACAATAAATTTGTTGGAAATATTCTGTAGGAGCGGAATCAATGGGCATCTCTTTTAATGAACAGTAGTTGTCGAGAAGAAAGATAGGCGTGTGTCAAGAGGTTTGGTTTTTAAGATTTTAGGATAAAGATTAAGTGATAAGCAAAGGATAGATAATTGAGAATCCTCTAAATCGGACATTAGTGGAATGGTTTCACCGCCTTGGAGCAATTTGTAATTGGACCAACCTGCACAGTTTTTTTTAAAATTCAAAACCTGCACTATATCGCGCATATTAATCTATGAAATATGTGTCTTGTATAAGCTTATCAGTCTAGGTATCATGCTGAGTCTTAATAGACCTAGCATAATACCTATCTAAACTTATTTATAAATGGAACTTTGTCTCTGTGTGTATATGTGTGTGTGTCCGTTACCTATAGACAACGAAACGGCTGAACCGATTTTCTTGAAAATTTACACAGTTGTACTATAAGCGTCTGCGAGTGTTCTTAGCTAGGTTTTGTGTCGAGGTACCCCCGATAAATATTGAAAATCGATAATCGAAAAAATTGGGTTATAGAAGGAATGGCCCGATTTTAATCAAATTTGATACACTCATAGACAAAGACATAAGAAACGATATTCAGAAGTTTCAAGGTTGCGGTTCTTACAATAGTGTAGAAAATCGATTATATATATATATATATATATATATATATATATATATATAAGGCAAGTTGTTTGTGTGTGTGTCTGTTTATCTGTCTGTATGTCCTTTATTCACATCCACAATTTTTATCCGATTCTCATCAAACTTCACACAAATATTCTTTAGGCTGAATCTGAGCTCCAGGACCATGGATTAGTTTTAAAGCTTTTAATACATCTGAGCAACGCCGGACTATACTGCTAGTACTATATATTTTCAAATCTGCATCATTCTCACGCAGTAATAATAATAACATGGAAGTCTTTGAACAATTTTGCTATCAAACAGTGAGAGTTAAAACCAGATGGCGCCTACAATTCTTTAGAAATTGTGCATATTTTTCTTTAGGCGGATAAATGGAATTGTTATATTTTTCCGGTGAATAAAAGAAGGCGGAGTTTTTGGTAATAGACATGTGCTGGTAGCGCAACGGTTATTGTCGCGAAAGGTTGAATTACCACGCCGAGATTAGATTTCAGTTAAATCTTTGGTATTCACTTTCGTACCAATGCCATTGGGAAAGATATGAAACCATCTGTTCTCTCCTAGATGTGGTCTGAATAGTAAGAAACTCTCTAGACCTGGGTCGAAACCGGTGTTAAAAGAGGGACCACACTGAATTCAAGCCCATAGAAAGTGTAACAGGAAAGTACACCATTATCATGGCAAATCCCTTACAATAAAAACGTAATCTATAGAGGACAAAAAACCGATTATCAAAATGTTGTACTTCCAAAGACTGAGTGCAATAATGACGTACTTTAATAGACAGCTTATCTAAATGACGTTCTTCCAACAAATTTGTATAATAGTGACGTAAAGAGACTGCCTAAATGATGAACTTCCAAAATTGAGTGTAAAACTGACTTACATCAACATACAAATTCCAAAAAATGAGGTACTTTAATATACAGATTATTATGAATCTATAGAGGACAAAAGACCGATTATCAAAATGACGGACTTCCAAAGACTGAGCGTGATAATGATGTACTTTAAGAGACTGATTGCCTAAATGACGTACTTTCAAAGACTGAGTGCAATAATGACGTACTTTAAGAGACAGATTATCTAAATGACGTACTTCCAACAAATTCGTGTAATTATGGCGTAAAGAGACTGATTGCCTAAATGACGGACTTCCAAAATTGAGTGTAAAACTGACGTACATCAACATACTAATTCCAAAAAAATAAGGTACTTTAATATACTGCTTACAAAGAAATGTGCATACATTAACAAACCGATTGTTTAAATGACCGATTTCCAAAGATTGAGTGTGAAAATGACGTAATTTAACAGATTGATTGTACGTTCAATATATATGAAAAACCGGAAGATTCTGCTGAGAACTTTCCACCAGGCAAAGAAATAGGAAGAAACTTTTATATTTTAATCTCATCGTTAACCAACTTTTATTATTTTCCACATTTTTCTCTTTCCCAGAGTAAGTGTCTGTACTGTCTACGATTTATTTGTTAAAATCTTTTGTTTCCAGGGACAGATTTCCTTTTCTTTGAGTCCCTGTTTGTCTGCTGCGTTTCATTTTCATATAAGTAAAAAAAAAAAAAAAAAAAAAAAAGAAACGAAAAGAAAAGAAAAGAAAATCATCTATACAGTTATTGCAAATCTAGGTATTTATTCAATGTTGTTTTTCTCCCTAAGCTACAAATTTGATGGAAGTCTTGAACAAACAAAACAATCTTTCGTATACTTTTCATATTATCTACAGTTAAATCAATAACATTTCCATTAAAACAAAATATGTTTTTATGTACTTTTTACAATTACTTTTCTATGTTTTTTGTTGCCATCTCTTATTTCTCTTTGTATAAGTACCCATGTTGTTATGTTTAAAAGGGTAAAAATTTACAGACTTTGAACAAAGAAATAAAAGCTTTTTTCCTTCAAGATATGTAAACAGTATATATATATATATATATATATATATATATATATATGATAAAATACATATTCAGTATAGCATATTTATAGGTTAAAATGCTCAGTAACCTGGATAAAGTTTAAGCAAATAAAACTGTGGGTATTAAGGTCATCAAGCAGCGTCGACAGAGCGTTTCATGTTTAAACATAATATATATTTTCAAATATATGTATTACAATTTCAGTTGCAATTTACAGATGGCCTAAAGATTGCCTGTATGCATGAAAAATTGTCGCCGTTGAGTAGTGACCTCAGTGTATATATATATATTACATTATATTATACATCCAAGCCCGTTTCGCTGTATCACAGCTCATCAGTGTGGCTAGACATATCCACTTGCTTCTGGCTGGGATCGAAACTCGACTGATTTGGCGTCAGTCGGAGTATTTACTCCCTAAGCCATCGGCACATGGCATCGGAGAAGGGAAATTTTAACGTTTTATATAAGCAGTGTATACAGACGCCAGTCACCGAGAGAACTCAATTCATTTCTGAAGAGTCCCGCATTATAGACGAAATGTAAAAATATATATTAATAATGACTTTAAAACAATTTAGCACAGTAAAGCTCAAAATAAGAAAAAGGCGTCAACTCAACATTAAGTAATTAAGCTGACATATATGTATATCAGTCATTCTTATGCTAGCCTGTTTCGCTGTACCACCGCTCATCGGTGTGGCTATACACCCAATTGCTTCCAGACGGGAACGAAAGTCGACCGATTTCGTGTTTGGCGGTGTGCCTACTTTCTAAACTATAATACACACACACACGCACACAGATATATATATATATATATATATATATATATATATATATATATATATATATTTTCCTTTTATGATAATTCATAATAAGAAAAATGACAACGAGAGGGAGAAAGAAAGAAAGAATGCAAGAGAATATGTAAGACTACGTATGGGGCAAAAAAAATGCTAGCGAATATTTAAGAAGACCTGTGGGGCAAAGGAATGCAAAAGAATATTTAAGAAGACCTCTGGGGCAAAGAAATGCAAGAGAATATTTAAGAAGACCTCTGGGGCAAAAGAATGCAAGAGAATATTTAAGAAGACCTGTGGGGCAAAGGAATTCAAGCGAATATTTAAGAAGACCTATGGAGCAAAGGAATGCAAGCGAATAATTAAGATGACCTGTGGAGCAAAGGAATGCAAGAAAATATTTAAGAAGACCTGGGGGCAAAGAATACAAGAGAATATTTAAGAAGACCTGTAGGGCAAAAGAATGCAAGCGAATATTTAAGAAGACCTGTAGGGAAAAAGAATACAAGAGACTATGTAAGAAAACCTGTGAGGCAAAGAATGCAAGATAATATTTAAGAAGACCTCTGGGGCAAAAAATGCAAGAGAATATTTAAGAACACCTCTGGGGCAAAAGAATGCAAGCGAATATTTAAAAAGACCAGTTGGAGAAAAAAAATTGCGCAAGAGAATATGCGTCATGACCAGTGGTAGAGAGAAACGATGCAAGATATACCAACAAGCGAGTAAGAGTTGTTAGCGGACAATTACGTTTTTGGAGTTTTAACACAATCGACGGTAAGAGAAATTTGGTAAATGTCGATGGAAATCTAAACAATAAAAACTATATTTTGCTAAAATCTGATCTTCTGCCAGACTGCAAAGATGGAGAAACTTTTTAGCATTTGTGTTCAGCTTACTGTACTTTACGTGCAACCAAATATTTGCTTGTGGATGAAGATGGTGACCTTTTGGTAAACTCGCCCTGATCTCAATATAACTAAACCATTATGATAGGAGTAGTAAAAAGAATTTCTTCAACGAAAACAACGCAATCTCGAAGACTTCTCATTATACTGCAAAGATAAAGAAGAAAAAGATTCCTAGTTGAAAAGTTTGACTTTATTCCATTCAATATCACATCGAATTAAGTCAAAGGTATTAACACTAATTATTAACTCTACACTTTCTGTACTTTCTTCAATAAAGATCACGTTTTGCAATTAAAAAAATCATTTTAACTTTTTCCTTCTTACATACAGTTTTTACTTGTTTTAAAATTTTGTTTTACATTTAATTGTTAGAATTGCAATCAGGCTTCTGGACTCATCAGTGGCATTTTTCTTGAAAGTATTACGAATGTTTTAATCTTTTATTGGTTAATTCTAATATCGGATTAGGAGACGCGAGTTGGGTTTTGGAAAACGTTTGGGGATTAAGAATATAATGCGCTTTCAACATTGGAAATATATTTTATAGATAGATGTCTAGGATTTATCTTTTTCTCTATTAATACACGTTTTAAATATATTTTAAATTAACTAAACGCAAGAGGTGTACATATTGTAGTCAATATATTTAATTGGTGCCAGGATTTTTATGTAGCCATTTGCAAAAATAAATCCGGAATTAAATTTAGTTTTTAATAGACTAAACTAATCCATTTGATAGACAAAAATAATCCATTGGATAGAGGCGAAACTGCATATACGAAAGAAAGATTCGTTGTATTTAGAGAGAAAGAGAGAGACAGGCATACAGAAAGAGAGAGAGACAGTGACAGAGAAACAGGGATTAAAGAAGCAAAAGAAAGAAAGAAAGAAAGAAAGAAAGAAAGAAAGCTAAGAAAATTAACAAAAAAACGAAAATATGAATGAATTCATGAATGGAAGAAAGTAAAAAAGAAAGAAAGAAAGAAAGAAAGAAAGAAAATTTATGAATGGGTCAAAGTAAAAAAGAAAAGAGGAAGGAAGAAATTAGTAAAAGAAAAAAAGAAAGAAAGAAAGAATTAATGAATGGGTGAAAGTCAAAAAGAAAGAAAAAAGGAATTAATAAAAGGAAGAAAGAAAGAAAGAAAGAAAGAAAGAAAGAAAGAAAGAAAGAATTTATGAATGGGTCAAAGTAAAAAAGAAAAGAGGAAGGAAGAAATTAGTAAAAGAAAAAAAGAAAGAAAGAAAAAAAGAAAGAAAGAATTCATGAATGGGTGAAAGTCAAAAAGAAAGAAAAAAGGAATTAATAAAAGAAAGAAAGAAAGAAAGAAAGAAAGAAAGAAAGAAAGCTAAAACATGAACAAAAAACGAGAGTAAAAGAGAATGACTGTGTCGATTGTTTAAATGGCGGTAAACAAAATGGAAAAGGCGGACGCGAATGGTTGAGTTAAAGCAGTAGATGAAAAACGAAGCCCAAATAATTGCCACCATTCTTGTCAGATTGGAATTGAATGAACGTTGCTTCTAGATTTGCCTTACCTTTTTGGGGTGGACTTAATCTGCTCAAAGTTTCTAATTGGATGATTTCCAAAGATCGGTGGCGTGCACAGCCCGCCCGTAAATCCCTCACTGCAATTATACATTAATCTTCTAGGCCCTAACGGCATTTATTATTATTTTTTTGTTTGTTTTATTCCTAAAGATTTTTTTTAATTTACTTGAATTGTATTTTTAATTTATTTTCTATGTTGGATATTCTATTTTTCACTTATTTCTCAGTTTCATTTTTCATATATTTTCTTTCTTTCCTTCAATAACGCATCAATTCTTATTTCTTTTTTATTTATTTTCCAGTTCATTACCTTTCTTTTCTTTTTGTCTTTCCGTTGTTTCTACTTTCTTTTATTTCATTCATTCATTTTTCCTTCTCCTAAATTATCAACTTTCTTTCTTTCTTTCTTTCTTTCTTTCTTTCTTTCTTTCTTTCTTTCTTTCTTTCTTTCTTTTGTAGATTCCGGGTGAGGAACCGCACAAAATAATGAACAACAAAAACAGATATGGAGATAGAAAAGTAGGTTATATTGAACGTAATATTTAAAGTTGAACGCAGGTTAGTAAAATCCAGGAATACTATTAGAGTACACCCACCCGACTTCCCTATTAGAACTGAGGCCAAACTGCACGACGTATATATTACCCCAACAGTAGTATCCAGAGTAATTTCAAGACTCGACCCCCATAAGGCGTGTGGAGACGATGGAATCCCGGTGATAGTCCTTAAGATGTGTGCTCCTGAACTTTCCCCTGTCCTCTCTAAACTATTTAACTACTGCCTTTCTGATTCCTGCTTTCCTGCATGCTGGAAGTTCTCTTCAGTCGTTCCTGTATTTAAGAATTGTGGTGAATCCTCGGATCCATCCAACTATCGCCCTATCAGTCTTCTACCGATATTCGGGAAAGTATTCGAGGCTATAATCAATGCTCAAATAGTTCATCATCTCACCGCCCACAAACTGTTCTCCGACAGGCAATATGGATTCCGCTTTGCCAGGTCCACAGCCGACCTGCTAACAACTGTAACGGAGTACATGCTACAGGCCCTTGATGAGTCAGACGAGGCTCGCGCGGTTGCTCTGTACATCTCCAAGGCTTTCGACAGGGTTTGGCACTCTGGCCTCCTATGCAAACTACGCGGTTATGGTATTACCGGTCGCCTGCTTGACCTAATCCAATCTTTCTTAAACAACCGCAAAATGAAGGTCGTTCTGAATGGGTGTGCCTCTTCGTCCTACAGCACGAATGCTGGTGTCCCACAGGGCTCTATACTCGGCCCGACGCTCTTCCTTATTTTCATCAACGACCTCCCAGTTGAGATCAAGTCCCAAGTAGACATCTACGCAGATGACACTACAATATACTCCCGCACCAGTAAGAAACCTGTCGTGGCGGACAGACATAATCTCGCTGCTGACCTTCAACGGGATCTACACTTTGTCGTGAACTGGGGTAAGAAGTGGCTTGTCAACTTCAATTCATCTAAGACCAAGCTGTTGTCTGTCAACCATTACAGGCAACCTCTCCTGCCTCCCATAAGCATGGACCAAGCGATTCTCCCGGAGAGTAATACACTACGCCTCCTCGGACTTTCCCTGTCCTCAGACCTCAAATGGAACCACTATATTGAATCCATAGCAAAATCTACTGCTAAGAAGGTTGGGTCACTATGTCGATCCAGGATGTTTTTTTCCACCTGAATCCATCCTGCATATATACAAGTCAACCATCCGTCCGTGCATAGAGTAATGCTGCCATTTATGGTCAGGTGACCCTGCCGTTCTCCTCAGTGTTCTTTACAGGCTCCAAAGGAGAGTCTGTAATGTGATAGGTACTGATCTGGCGGCTCGACTGCAGCCACTTCCCCATCGTCGAAATGTGGCCTCCCTTTGTCTGTTCTATAAATACTTTCATGGCTTCTGCTCAGACGAACTTAAGTCACTGATGCCTCCTCAACAGGTGTTTACTCGTGCAACCAGACTGGCAACTGGGTCCCACCGATTCACAGTTAGGTTAGCCAAATGCAGACGACAATTCTACTCCTGCAGCTTCTTCTCTCGCACTTCCCGCATGTGGAACTCGCTCCCGTATTCTTGCTTTCCTGACGGCTACAACCTCCAGAAATTTAAATGCAAAGTTAATACTCATCTACTAACCACTGGACTCTAGCTCTCTCCCCACCCCTGTATAACCTTCCCTTTCTCTCCACCTATGTATCTGTCATCGCACCTGCTTTCTATTGTTCCTTTCTAACGAGTCTGTACTCCTCACTCTTTTTTAATTAATCTTTTGACATTTATGTAGCCCCCTGCACATCAGTGGCGTTTCCGCCTTGCTCGGGGGGAAATGATTAAATAAAAAAAAGTAAGAAATAAATATATACAAGTCTTGAAGTGAGGTCGTTGGAAATAGTATATCCGTGTATTTTATTCTAGTTGAGTGGTGCTCAGACCTAGTCTGACTTCTGAGGCGGTAGTCTCTGGGTAACTTCGGTATCTCTCGGTAACTTACGTTTCAGTTCCGGTACTCTCCGATAATTTTAACAGATCTCTACGATTCCTCTCAATTGCTGTCCTATCTATGGCAGGAGTATATGTATACTCAGTCGAATTCATTATCCCACAACACTTCTTTCTTTCTTTCTTTCTTTCTTTCTTTCTTTCTTTCTTTCTTTCTTAAACCAACGCTTCATATTTCCTTGTTATCTATTGTTTATGATAATCGATTTCTTTTTTTTTGTTTTCATCATTCATTCATTCTTTCTCTTTCCTTGTTTCTTTTTCTTTTTTTAACTTTTCTATCATTATTTCTTTCAATCACATTTCTTCCTTTCCTGTTCTTTTATTTTCTGCTTTTCATGGTGCTCTTTTTATTGGATTTATTTTTCAAATTTTCTTCCAATTTCGTTCTTTCTTTCTTTTTTTCTTTCTTTTACTTTCTTTAGTTTCTTCTAAATTATTGACTTGTTTTCCTTTTCTTTGTTATCTAAACTACAAACTGACTTTCTGTTTCTTTCTTTCGTTCACTAACACGACTTATTTATTTTTCATGTTCTTTTTCTTTATTTTTATTCTTTTTTTATCCTTACTTTCTCTTTATTCCTTCCACCTTTTCTTTCTTTTGAATATTTTTCTGCTATTCACTCCCATCTCTTTTTATATACTTTTGTTTTCTTTAACTTCTGTTTCTTTCTTTCTTTCTTTCTTTCTTTCTTTCTTCCTTTCTTTCTTTCTAGTTTTATATTTATCTTTATTTATTTCCTCCCAGTTTTTTCTTTTTTCTTTCTTTGCATTTTTTTGTTTCTTTTTTTCAAATATTATCTTTTTCTATCTTTATTTCTGGTTTTTCTTTTTTCTCTCTTTACTTTTATTCAAGTTTTTCCGTTTTGTCTTTCTTTGCAATTTTATCTTCTTTCTTTCTTTCATTCTTTCTTTCCAATTTTATTTTTTTTCTGTCTTTCTTTCTAAATTTTTTCTTATTTTTACTTTCTTCCAGTTTTTCTTTTTTCTTTCTTCTTTTCTTTCTCTCATTCTTTCTTTCCCATTTTTTTTTCTTTCCAAGATTTTCTTTGGTCTTTCGTTCTTTGCAATATTATCGTTTTCTTTCTGTCTGTCTTTTTTCTTTCTTTCTTGTTTCCATTTTTTCTTTTTTTCTCCATTTTTTTCTTCTTTCTGTCATTCATTCTTCCAAGATTTTTCTTACTTTCTTTCCAATTTTAGCCTTTTTCTTTCTTTTTTTCTTTTTTCTTTCTTTCTTTCCAATTATTCTTTTTTCTTCTTTCCGAGATTTTTTCTTTTTTCTTTCTATTTTTTTATTCTTTCCATGTTTTTCTTTTTTCCTACTTTTTTTACAATCCTACGTTTGACTTTCTTTCTTTCTTATTTTTTCGTTCTCTCTGTCCAAGTTTTCTTTCTTTCTTTCTTTCTTTCTTTCTTTCTTTCTTTCTTCATAATTTTATCTTTTTTATTTCTTTCCAGTTTTTCTTTCTTTCCAATTTTTGTTTTTTTCCAAATCTTTCTTTCTTTCTTTCTTTCTGTCCATTTTATTCCTAAATTTTTCCTTTGACATTTTATTTCTCAGAACTTTTACATATTTTTTAAATTCTTTCCGCTTTCGTTTCTTTTCTTTATTCTGTACATCAATTTGTTCTCCGTTCCAATTGTCTTTGCTTTTGCTTCCCATAAACACCAGGGAAAAGTGTCGAAGCTACAAAAGAAAAGACATTATTAGCAATGCACGAATTAAAACAATCAATAGCGCCTCCTAACAGCATTCTCAGTAATTACGACCAAGAACAAAACTTAAGGCACATCATCGATCCTAAATTAATGGTACGTTGATAGACAAATGATCTCAGTTAATTATCGAAGAAGATGTCTAACTAGTAGTTTGATGTGTTAAATGTTAGAATGAACAAGTTTAAGACAAAAAATATATGTTATTGAGCGAGAAGTAAGAGAAATTCAATCACATGAAAAATAAATTCTAGTATGTGTCATTTCTTCTATTATGTGAGGTAGCATTTACATTATTTACACTGTTCAAATTGTTTTTCTCAAATTTATTGATATTTTTACGACATTTCGTTCGTTGTACTGCTTGGACTTCTTCAGGTGCGAGCAATTTTGTCATATAGAAATATATACGACGACGCGTGGGATTGAACTCTGACGCAAGTGAAGGAATAATAAAAGAGAAAATGGATCATTGCACAGGCGATAAGGTGACCCCTAAAATAAGAATAAAACCCAGCAGAAAGAAACGTGTTGAGCTTACAGCGATCATGCATGATCCATGCTCTCGCTTGTTTAATACTCTGCTTCCGAGCAGAAACTGACCTAACGAGGCTACGCTGCTCTTCAGCGTAGCCTTGTTAGGTCACTTTCTGACTACTTTTTATAAAAAAAAAACCAAACAAACTTTTTTTATTAAAATAGTCGCGTATAGGGTGAAAAAACAAAAACCAGAACCAATCGTAAGCTGGGTGTAAGGCATATTTTTGGTTGAGTCTCCAACTTAACTGACCTTGTCTTGCATTCACATTGGTGGGTAGGTGGTAAATACCTACAGCAATCATTCTTTATCCCCAGTCTCTCTTTTTCAACTCTCTGCTTCTGAAGAGAGAGGGCACCAAACAAGGCTCCGTCGAAGGGTAGAGTCTGATTTAAGGTAAACAAATGGAGATTCTGACGCAGCCTTAAGCTGCGTCTACTGGATATTTTTGGCTGAGCTTACAGGCTCGTAGTTCCCACTTTAATTGACCTTGTGTTGCATCCGTCTTGGTAGCAAAGTGGCAAATACCTACAGCGATCAATCTTGATACAAGGTCACTCTTGTTAAACTCTCTGCTTCCGAGCAGAGAACAGCCCAAAAGCAGGCTCCGCCAAAGAATAGAGACTTGTTTGAGGTGAGAAAGCAAGGTCCCGACCCAGCCTTTAGCTGGGTCTATATTACTTTTTGCTGAGCTTAGAATGTTGGAGAATATCAACAAAGATGAGGGGAAAAGTTGAAGCAGCTGAAATGTGGTTCTACAGAAGGATGCGGCGGATATCGTGTACCGAGGATGTGAGCAATGACGAGGTGCTGGAAAGAATGGAACCGAAAAGGAAATTAATACTGAACATCAGGAAGAGACAACTGAAGTTCCCGGGACATGCAATGAAGAAGAAGGGCTTTGAGAACCTGATACTAACAGGCCAGATAGAGGGAAAAAGAGACAGGGGAAAGCAGTGGATAACATATTTAAAGGGTCTGAGCAGGTAGATGACAGAACGGGGGCTGCGAGATTTTACAGAAGAAAGCGTGCTAAGAGTCACCAGGGTAAAGGAAATGTTGAAGGTCATGATCGCTTAAGTCCTGAAAGAACAAGGCACATAGAAGAAGAAGAAGAAGAAGAAGAAGAAGAAGAAGAAGAAGAAGAAGAAAGGCTCAGAATCTCTAATTTAATTGACCTTAAGATAGGTCTACAGAATATTTTTGGCGGAGTTGTCAGAATCACCATTTTAATAGACCTTGTGTCGCATCAGCCTTAGTTGGAATGGGGTAAACATCGTTCATGAGCTGATAGCATATGACCGAAGTTCAGCAAATAACGAATGAGTCAAGTTTGGAACAATCGTATTTTGAAGTTATGTCCCTTTAACTAAACTCTCTAAATATATTCACAATATGAATACAATTTTAGAACTAGTGTTAGAGAAAATCATTATCTTCAAAGTTTGCAACATGGGTTCTGGTAAAAAAATTGTCACTGACACATTAGGTTTATAAGTCCTAAAATACATTTAATGATGGCTTCAAGGACACATGGCTTAGTGGACATAGGTGTTGGTTACTTCCAGTGATTTATAACAGATAGATGTATGTTCAATACCTGGCTACAACGAAGATGAAAGAATTATTTAGACTATCTTACCAGTTAAATCAAACTACAATCAACATGTCGTCTCTTTAGATTAAAAAAGTTAAATCCTTCATCCTTGCAAATCACTGAAGAAGCTTATCAAAGTGAAACATGTTAGATTAAAACACATTTTCTGCCTGTATTTACTTATTCTCTTCACACAACCACACGCACACCTATATATATTTCTGTCCGTCCTGTCATGCTCATTGATAAAGAAACAATAGCGAGGCAGCGTCGGCTCAGTTCATGCTCTTTTATTAAAATTTACTACCTTTGTTTAAATGTACTACCTTTTATTAAAATTTACAGCCTTTTATTAAAATTTACAGCCTTTTATTAAAATTTACAACTTTTTATTAAAATTTACAACCTTTCATTAAAATTAACATCCTTTTGTTAAAATTTGCTACCTTTTATTAAAATTTACAACCTCCTATTAAAATTTACTACTTTTTATGAAACTTTACTACTTTTTATTAAAATTTACTACCTTCTATTAAAATTTACTACTTTTTATTAAGATTTACAAACTTTTTAAAAATTTACTACTTTCTATAAAAAAACAAACTTTTTTTATTAAAATTCCCTACCCTTTATTAAAATTTACAACCTTTTATTAAAATTTACAACCTTTTATTAAAATTTACTTCCAGTAATGAAAACATTTGCCGCGTATTTATTTTATTTTTTTTTTGCAATAATTATGTTGTCGATTAGTGAAGTGTATATATATATATGTATAATCTCTATTATTATAAAGACTGTTATATATATATATATATATATATATATATATATGTTAATAAATTATGTTTAGCTACGGTCATTTTTTTAACTTTGTGGGCGGGTTCCTCACACCAAATTAAGAAAAAAATCATATAAACATACAGTGTCGCGAAAAAGTTTACAACACATTAGAAAAAATGTTTCTTTCGGTATTTCTATGACAGGTTAATGATACTTTTAGTGCTAATAATAAATATG
Organism: Ascarosepion bandense; assembly: GCA_037127315.1. Classification (NCBI taxonomy): domain Eukaryota; kingdom Metazoa; phylum Mollusca; class Cephalopoda; order Sepiida; family Sepiidae; genus Ascarosepion; species Ascarosepion bandense. The sequence continues at coordinate 434,186 of JBBBDQ010002448.1, read as the reverse complement.
TTTAAGCCATTAGTCAAACAACCAGATTTTAAAAAACAATCAATAAAAATATCACACAAAGAAAAATCAATATTTGATAACGAAAAAGTTTACAATAAATTTATTAATATTTCCTAGCGTAAACGTTATTGTTAATTACAGCATGTATGCTTTTAAAGTAGTCCCTTACAAATCTCTTGCATGTTTCTTGGCTAATGTTTTTCAATTCTTCACAACAAAATTCCTTTATTTCATGCAGTTTTTGCGGGTTCCGTCTTTGAATTTTTAAATTCTGTTTTTTCCATAAATTTTCTATCGGACTGAGATTTGGAGATTGACTTAGCCATTTTCGAACGTCCATTCTAATTGAACATAACCATGATTTTGTAGGTTTGCAGTTTGTTTAGGATCGTTGTTTCGTTGAAAGACTCAGTTTGGTTTCAAGCCCAGCAAAGGTGCACTTAGCTGACGTAAATGTATCATCAAAATATCCTTCATTCATCATCCGTTCTATTATTTCAACGTTCCCTACATTTTAGGCAACTTTAGATCATGGTTGATCCGCCTACAAATTTTACTGTTCGGCTGAATACTAAGCACCCTTCTTTCTCTAGACTTTTGCCAAAGTATTTATGCCAAAAATTCAATTTTCATTTCGTCTGACTGAAGTACATTTTTCGAAAATGCTGCAGGTTTGATACAATGCTCGTTTGCAAAATCCAGTCTAGCAAGAACGAGTTATCGCTTAAGAAGTTTTTTTCCCTTGGAGTTCTTGGAAAGATCTCATTTTAACGAAGTAAACGACTAATTGTGTCCTTATTCCCTTTTACTACACTTACTTCTCGTCCTCCCTGAAGTTTTTAAAAGTAACTCAGGGCTCGTTGCCCACTTTATAACCTTGCCATACGTTCCGTTATCTTTCTAGAACGACCATAGCTTTTTTGAGTTGAATGGAATGACACGTTCTCCAGTATCGAACAATCAGACCCCTGAAATCAATGATACATTTAACTGACTAGATATCTAAACTTATTTATAAATGGAACTTTGTCTCTGAGTGTGTGTGTGTGTGTGTGTGTGTCCGTTGCCTATAGACTCCAAAACGGCTGAACCGATTTTCTTGAAAATTTACAAAGTTGTACTATAAGCGTCTGCGAGTGTTCTTAGCTAGGTTTTATGCACTCATAGACAAAGACATAAGAAACGATATTCAGAAGTTTCAAGGTTGCAGTTCTTACAATAGTGCAGAAAATCGATAATATATATATATATATATATATATATATATATATATATATATAATGCAAGATGTTTGTGTGTGTGTCTGTCTGCCTGTATGTCTGTATTTTTTCAGCCCTTTTATTTTAGTTTTTGCTTCGGGTTTGACTCTAAGTAGGTGTAATTGTAGTTCTTAGTCTCAGCCATGATACCATTTACTCAGAGGATTTATTTAGCCTTCAAAATTTAGTTTACGACGAAAAAAAAAAACTTATTTGATATCGATACCAGCAAATCAAAATTTGATTTACATCCATTCATTTTTCTTTCAGCCTCCGGTTTCGTTTTAACAACTATTGCTTTTTAACCTTTCGTGCCAACGTCCAAAGAGTGTGAGCTCCAGGACCATGGATTAGTTTTAAAGCTTTCGTTACACCCGAGCAACGCCGGGCTATACTGCTAGTCTTTCTATAACCAACTTTGTTTGTATGAAGATCAACAGTACATTTACGGAGGTCGTGATCAATTATTTTGCTTTCTCTATTTTGTCAATGTTTGAAAAACGATTGACAGAGAAAGAATGACGCAATACTTTTAATCATTTCTAAAAGTAATCATAAAATTAACCTGGAAGGTTTTACAAACAACCCATTCTAATTTGGAACATTCACCTGAAATTTGAACATTTTATAAAAAACTGTTGTAAATTAAAAATGTGTTGCAAAATTTTGAGTAACTAAATATCATTTTTCTTCCTGAGATACCTTTTTGAAGTTTTTCTTAACTCGAGAGCACTAACCATGGGTATATACTACCAAGCGCAAATGACGCCATTTTAATTACAATTTAATTAAATTTCAGTTCCTGATTTTCTTACCTAAATAAGGTTTTTCAGTTTTTGTTAATGTTAACTCGAAGTACAAATTTTGAATTGCCTGCATGTAATATATTTCAAATAAACATTCATATTTAATATTTTTTTTATTTTTTATTTTTAATCGTATCACCCCGAGCAAGGCAGTAACGCCACTGATGTGCAGGAGGCTACGTAATAGTGAATAGATTGGAAAAGATAAAGCCGGAAACCACATCCTAAACAGGGAACAAGGGATGAGCCTCTTAACCTGTTCAATAGACATGGGTGGAGTGTGAACCGGGCGATGGTTAGTAGTGGTGTAACTGTTACTGATGGTTAGTGTTCCAGGATTAATACCTAAAAAAAAATTGTAGTGTGCTGCAAACTTTTGCCTGACAATGAAGAAAGCATTTTACAGTCTGTCGGAAACGATCCAGTTAACAACACAACTCAATTTGCGCGAGCATGTCGTACATATCATAATACCACATGGAGCGTACTTCGAGAGCAATTCCTTTATCCATATCATTTGAAACATGTGCAGGGTCTACATTATTCAGTCTATTGCCCTCATCTTTGTTGCCATTTGTACAAAGTTTCGGCCGTTGTACGCTCCGGCCTTCTTCAAGTGTTAAGAATTTCAAACCAAACCCTTTATTGCAATCACTGGGGTGTATGAACTCTTGCGTAAAGTCTCGATCGGAAGTCATGAGTTATCTCCCTCTAACCCTGCAAGTTAATTGTTCACCACTGCTGTAGTGTAACTTAGAAAATTTCACAAAGAAACAAAACGCCAGAAATTTTAAATAGCATTGTACAAACAAGATCACGAATAAAGAATGTAACTCCAGGGACAAAATAAAGGCCCACTTCAAGGACTTTGCAATACAAAAGAAGTCATTTACAAAGCAAAAGTACATGAATTAAATGGTTAAAACAAAACATATTTGGGATGAACCAAAGACACCTTTAAGACCAGGTGATTCAATTACAGGTCTAACTTTGAAATAGAAAACTTTAAAAATTGTACAACATTGGCTAGCCACGTGTAGAAATTAAAATTAAAATATGGAAAAGACCCAGACATAACGTGAACTATAGTGAAAACAGCCAAGCCATGGCAAAATATGTAGACTGTGCCAGGAAGAAAACTTAGCGATTATGCTATTCCTAAACAAAAATGAATTATTGAATGAAAGAACAGAAATTATGACTAATTGTAGCCATACCATATAATACTTATTAGGTTTATGCAATCATTGATGTAAACGTTATAATTTCTTTTAATTTTAAAAATTGGGCGTTCAAAAATTCTCCGTTACGTGAGCGTTTAAAAATCACCGTTACGTGAGCATTCTTAAAAAACAAAAACACAATAAACGGTAAAATCCGTTATTGCAAATCATCTGAAGACACCACATGGTAGAAGCCTAGGTCGCGTAATAACTTGTTTACGAATGAATATCCAAAAGCTTTACAATATACTTGTATTGAACACTTTAAAATACACCTGTGTACTAGTCTAATTTTATTATAACCCAAAACTAAAACAAAAACAAAGTCATTAGGCACTTATATATATATATATATATATATATATATATATATATATATATATATACATTTATGCTTCCAAAATACACACAATATATATATATATATATATATATATATATATATATATATATTGTGTGTGTATTTTGGAAGCATTTTTTCATTTAATACAGGTTTCATTGAATAATATAGACAAGTTCTGTCTATTTATTTTGTGTAAGATCCGTTCGTATGATCTGATTAGCTTGACCCACTACCACCATTCTCGGCTTACAGCCATGGGCGACAAAAAAAAAAAAAAAATGGACCTGTCTAATTTTCTCTGTATAATTCCACTCTGTTAATAATAATTTAAATGCTCTATGTTCACTGAATTGTCGTCTTTCCATGACAACACTGTCAAGCTAATCAGATCATACGAACGGATCTTACACAAAATAAATAGACAGAACTTGTCTATATTATTCAATGAAACCTATATATATATATATATATATATATATATATTCTAAGCATATACTGTTAAATATAAGAGACAATGAATGTTTATGATGTTTAATCATAAGCTGTTCTAAACATCGAATTTTGGGTTTAATTTCAGGTGAAAATAAAGACAAACATTCTCCAAAATTTGGATAATTTTTATGAAGTTGGTTCTAAGCTTTCGGCTCACATGAGCCATCTTCAGAGAGGTTACAAGGACTTTAACATAAAAGCATCCATCAAAAACGATTTGACATAAAACTTTGCTAAGCAACAATAATAGTTACCAAAAATAGCAAACGCATTTCGTAAATTTGTAATGCGATTCTATGACGTCGGCAGAATCATATCTTTAAATGCAATTTAATGTGTTATGACCAGATTTAAACGTGAATTCATTAAGTGAGTTATTTGGATTTAATGTAGATGGCCTCCAATATCTGAAGGTTCTTTTTACTGTGTGTATCTCTGGTACTAATGATAAACCTACTACATATATTGGTTTTACTACAGCCGCGCTCTCCCGTAGACTTACCTGTCACCTTTCTGATCACTCATACACACAATTTAACTATAAACGTTATTTTTAAGTGATGAACGTGTTTGAGTTTGTTCGCCTTGTTTTAGCCATGTGAGACGTTACTGTTCGCTGTTTTGTTCCGGCTGTGATGCTTTCAGCCGTCATCTCGCGGAGGAACCGAAGTAACGCCATTAGCTACACCGATCTCGCGGTTCGTCTTGTGGCCGCGCTCGACGTAACACACGTGTCGATCGGTAAGATATAAATAACATGTCACACGAAAATCTAACACCAACTCATGTTCCTTGTCAGTGGATGAAAATCCAAATTTGGCAAAGTTTGCTTCACAATGATAGGAAGAGCCGACATCGAAGGATCAAAATGCGACGTCGCTACGAACGTGAATAAGTCTTCTTAGTAAATGGTGTCATGACCGACACTAAGAACTACAATTATACCTACTTAGAGCCAAACCCGAAGCAAAAACTAAAATAAAAGGGCTGAAAAAAAAAAGTAGACATACAGGCAGATAAACAGACACACACACAAACATCTTGCCTTTTATATATACATATATATTATCGATTTTCTGCACTATTGTAAGAACTGCAACCTTGAAACTTCTGAATATCGTTTCGTATGTCTTTGTCTATGAGTGTATCAAATTTAATTAAAATCAGACCACTCCTTCTCTAACCCGATTTTTTGGGTTATCGATTTTCGATATTTATCGGGGGTACCTCGACACAAAACCTAGCTAAGAACACTCGTAGACGCTTATAGTACAACTTTTTTTTTTTAATCGTATCGCCCCGAGCAAGGCGGTAACGCCACTGATGTGCAGGGGGCTACGTAATAGTGGAAAGATTGGAAAAGAGAAAGCCGGAACCACATCCTAAACAGGGAACAAGGGATGAGCCTCTTAACCTATTCAATAGACGTGGGTGGAGTATGAACCGAGCAATAGATCTATCTACTCCAATTAACTGTGTAAATTTTAAAGAAAATCGGTTCAGCCGTTTAGGAGACTGTAGGTATCGGGGACACACACAGAGAGAGAGAGAGAGAGAGAGAGAGAGACAGACAGACAGACAGACAGACAGACAGACAGACAGACAGACAGAAATTTCCATTTATAAATAAGTTTAGATTAAATAATGGAAAACTGCTCACAGAGGAAGACGTAAAACAACAGTGGTATGGCATTAACGACACATAGGCGACGGGAAAACTTTCTGACAAAAAATAGTGGCAGCAAGGAAAACGATGCAATAATAAAAAAAGAATGATTTTACGACATATAATAGGAAGATGTAGCGGATGTACGTTGTGGTGCATTGGATATCGGATCGGAACGAGAAATCAGGGAGCCGAATTCATTGCATTCACTTACGCACAAATACTATTGGGAAAGGTATTAATCCGTCTATTCCTTCCAGTTATGGGTTAAATAATAGGACAGATTGAGTTCTATAGCCTTGGTCGGCAACCAGGTTACCACAGAAAGCAATGGCAACCTACTGCGGGATAATCTTCTGCCCAGTCAGTCATGTCTCTTTCGAGACATGATCGCCCAAGCGTGTATCACGTATGGCACTTAACTGACTGAATAGGAAGATCTTGTAAAGACTTATTTGAACATTGTGAATTAACGCTACAGAATCACAAACAAAGATCTAACCCAAATAGCAGAAACTGCATCGCTTGAAGACTAACAACGGCAGAAAAAACTTGTCATAGTGGAACATCCTGCCATCCCCAAGAATAGAATGCTCTACTTTATAAAAACGGTAACGAACGGTACGAGTGAAAAAAAAAAGCTCTCAGGCATTCGCCTGACTGCTCTATGACACTGTCAGCTCTCTGCTTCCGAGCAGAGACCACAAACCCAGTCGTGGTTCCGCCGAAGGGTAGAACCACGACTGGGGAAAAATAGACAGACATTTTTTGGCCTGGCTATATGGCCGGGAATACCCACTATAAAATGACCATGTGTCACATCTGGCCTTGCGTGGGAAGGCTAGTAAATACAAAAAAAGCTCTTAGGCATTCGCCTGAAATGCTCTATAACACTGTCAGCTCTCTACTTCGAGTAGAGGGCGCTCTCTGCTTCCGAGCAGAGAGCACAAACCCAGTCGTGGTTCCGCCGAAGGGTAGAACCACGACTGGGGAAAAATAGACAGACATTTTTTGGCCTGGCTATATGGCCGGGAATACCCACTATAAAATGACCATGTGTCACATCTGGCCTTGCGTGGGAAGGCTAGTAAATACAGGAAAAGTCTTAGGCGAAGGCAATCCCTATTCGCTAGTTGATTCCGCTCCAACTCGTGACTTGCTGTGTATTATTATTAATTGTACCTTAGTTCAATAAATCTGTATTTCTTATTCCTGGTATGGAGTTTCATTCTTCACTGATCATTTTATACTGTATTCCTTTTCGGGAAATATCACAAATAAAATGAATAGCACATGTAATTCGAAGATAAACTAATGGCATATCAAGATGTTGACATTTCATAATACTTCAAAAAATGCTGAGGAAGGAAACCTCTATAAATACTGTAAAGATCAATAACAGCTACTGTACATAACAAACATATTTTCCTGTAAAATAAAGAGGTTAATATCTACCGGATGTGCGTTGTGGTGCAGTGGATATAAACTCGAAACGACAAATCGGGGATCCGAGTTCGAATTCCAGCTGAATTCCTAGCATTCAGTTACGCACAAGTACCCTTGGGGAAGGTATTAATCCGTCTCTTCCCTCCCGTTATGGGTTAAATAATAGGACAGAGTAGGTTCTCTAGCCTTGGCTGGCAACCAGTCTACCGCAAAAAGTAATGGCAGCCTACTGCCGGATAATCTTCTGCCCACTCAGTCAAGTCTCATTCGAGACATGATCACCCAATCGTTTATCACGTATGGCACTTAACTGACTGTTAGGATGTGCGTTGTAGTGTAGTGGATATCGGCTCGGAACAAGAAATTGGGGAGCCGAGTTCGAATTCCAGTTGAATTCCTTGCATTCACATACGCACAAATACTCTCCCCTCTAGTTATGGGTTAAATAACAGAACAGATTGGGTTCTATAGCCTTGGTTAGCAACCAGTCTAACGCAGAAAGTAATGGCAAACTACTGAGGGATAATATTCTTCCCAATCACTCATGTTTCGTTCGAGACATGATCACCCAAGCGTGTATCACGTACGGCACTTAACTGACTGAATATTTGTAAGTTCTGTGTGGATGTGCGTCGTTGTGCAATAGATATCGGCTCGGAAAGAAAAATCGGAGAGCCGAGTTCGAATTCCAGTTGAATTCGTTGCATTCTTTTACACGCAAATATGGCTATTAATCTCTCCCTTCTCCCTCCAGGTGTGGTTAAAATAGGAGACCAGATTGGGTTCTACAGTCTTGTTCAGCAACCAATCTACCGCAGAAATTAATTGTAACCTACAGCGGAAAAACCTTCTGCCCGGTTAATCATGTCTCGTAAAAGACACGATCTTCATTTAACTTTTAATACAAAAAGTTTGTGGCACAAGGCCAAAAAGGGAGGGGAAAAAACTCGGGATGATCTTCAAGTATCTATCTTATACCTAGCTAATCCGAACCACGACCCAAACATACGTTAAAATATTTCTCAATCACCGCAAAAACTTATCCGTCAACACTCAATCCGCCATGTATCAAATAACCGCAAAGCATTCCGGGGACCTAAAAACACCCCAAATGTACATAAGAATTTTTACAATATACAATAGGTACAAAAATATACAGAAAACCTTTACATGAAATGACATGAGGGGGAGGGGCATGACAACAATTCCCCAAAATAAAATTTTGCAAGGAGGATCTGTAACGTGGTTGATACTGACTTGCAGACCGGCTGCAACCACTCTCTCACCGGCGTGATGTGGCTTCCCTGTGCCTCTTCTACAAGTCCTTTCATGGCTTCTGCTCCGATGAACTTAGAGCACTGGTACCGCCTAATTTACACGAGATACTAGATTAGCAACTAGGTCCCACCCTTTTACAGTTAAACAGATAAGATGTAACCGTAAATTCTACTCCAACAGCTTCTTTTCTCGCGCTTCCCGCCTGTTGAACTCCCTTCCACAAGTCTGCTTTCCCGACAGCTACAATCTCCAGGTGTTTAAATGTAGGGTCAATAGACACCTCCTATCACCCTAACTCCCAATTATTCTCAGAACACTCTAATCTACCCAACCCTCATTCTCGGTATCCTTACCCGCCTATCACCCACCCTCTGACATTTCCTATATTTAATCATCCTTTCTCCACTCTATGTAGCCCCCTGCGCAGTAGTGGCAGTGACATGCTTTGCTCGGGGTGAAACGCTTATAAAAAAAAAAATCAAAATAACAACAAGACAAGATGTTAGCTGGACCTCGAAAAAGACATGATCGCCTAAGCGTGTATCACGTGTACTTAACTGACTAAATGTCCGTCATTGATAACTGGTAACTACGTCTCAGTTTAGATCCAATGAGTTACACTGCAACAATATTGAATGAAACAATAGCTATGTGCGACGGTTACAAAATTGGT
>JBBBDQ010002448.1:407500-420000 GCA_037127315.1 Ascarosepion bandense | reverse complement strand
GATCACAGAAGTTAAGCAACGTAGAGTCTGATCAGATCTTGATGGGCAACCACTTGACGATACCAGGGCTCTAAGTTTAGATATGCAACTAGTGTATTGGATAATAACTTGGTATTGTAAATCAGCGAGGAGAGTTCCAGTTCAAGCTACGTTCGTCATATTCACTTACGCCCACAAACACCTTTTGAAAAGATATGAATCTGCCTTCTCCATCCTAGCCATGAATTAATTAATAAAACTTTTATCAATAAGACATTATTATCTCCCCACAAAAGTTCTTAATTCTCAAAATATTTTCTGATTTTAACTAACCTGCAAAAATTTCATCAACCGTAGAAAATCAATCAATAACTCTATTTAAATGTTTCATATGTATCTGTCGAGATATTTCTTTACACATACAAACTCAACACACATACATAGATACATACATACATACGTCTTTAAATTCGATACTTTGATTGTTCTTTGAGCACTTATCTATATAACCGTAAACAAGGTACTAATTAGACCAGTAGACGGTTATATATATATATATATATATATATATATATATATATATATATATATATATATATATGACAAATTGTAGGAGGATTTGAAATATTAAGTAAGAAATTCATCGAGATTTTATTCGACCTCAACAGAATGCAGAAAGCACTGGACAACCGTTTCGTCCTATATTTAGGACTCAACAGCAGTGCGCACCACTACCAGGAATTGAAACTCAGTTGCGTTATTAAGCGAGCGTCATAGCAACTGTACGCTGGTGACGAAGAGGTAACGAATTAAATTCAAAATAGTGCCGCTCATTCACATATTCCTGCTGAGCTCCTTTTGCACATAGGACTGTGCCTCCCAGACCTACGACTACTATCACCAAGCCGCTCACACTTTATCATTAGAAGCCGGTTCAAGCAACGATATACAGATGAGCTCATTATTTATTTATTTATTTATCTATCTATCTATCTATCTATATTAAAATAGAAAATGGTTAAGAATAGAAAATAGTTCAAAAACATGTGTTTCGTTTAACAAAAGTGAAAAAGAAGAGGAAATAAATAATGTATGTAATGAAGCCTCTCGTTCTCTTCAATATACAACAAACCAGTTCTTAGAAACTTACAGCCAGACTACTCGTTAATGTAATTTGTTTATAGCAGTGAAGGTTTGTGCAAAACCAAACGCACATTTTAGAAGAGGCGAATCCATGGTACACATTGAGTGTCACAAAGTCCTCAAACCTTCCACTCTGACTGAATTCAGTGTTGTTCTCCTAGACAGGTTGCCACCAAACCTAAAAGTCGTAGTGTCCCCTGATTATATATATATAGTCATCCGCAGACAGATCTGTTTTGGTGTATCAGAGCTCATCAGTACGGTTAGATTCCGATTGCTTTTTAACCCTGGATATAAAAGCAATCTGTGCGTCTGTGTGTCACTGCACGCCTATATTTTTAAGCTACACCATTCAAACTTTCTAGGGGCACATATCTTCAGGGAAGCCAGGTCAACACATACTTTTGAGTTTAAGTTCAGCAATTTTCTCTTTCGTACTTTTTGTCCAATGGAGCCGATTGTTCACATTTGCTCCGTAAAACATCTAAGATCTAAGATGGTTGCTAGATTACGTCACAGAAATCAAATCACACGTGTCAAACGCGACTAAAATATTTTTTATTAAAAAAAGTGAACCCTTATATTTAATTTTTAATCCGACGTTTTGAAAATTTATTTGTTCAACAAAAAAAAAATGTGAATATTTTTCCCCGTAATTTTGAAAAAAAAAAAAAAAGAAGAAATATTTTAAAAAAAGTGTTTTTTTCAAAGAAAAACAAAATATGTAAAAACATTGTGCCAATGGTTTATTTAATTATTACTAAAACGCCGGGCTATGATGCTAGCATATATATATATATATAATTGTCATCTGCAAACAGATCTGTTTCGCTGTATTACAGCTCATCAGTACGGTTAGACTCCGATTGCTACAAGACCCAGGCTCGAAACCCGACCGATTTGGCGTTAGTCGGCGACTCTATATATAAACAATACTATGCAAAAGTATTATGGCAAGAACTACTTTATCTTTTATGAGGCATATTGACAGAGAATAAACAATTTAATTAAACTAATTTTATTTAATTTTTTCGACAAATGCTTTAGCAAGAAAATATACTTGTTACAAAATAAATTTAATATTTAGTATAATAGATTTTTGCTTTGATCACAGCCTTCATTTTGTCAGTCATTGACAACACAAGCTTCTTCAATGTATCAAACGATATCTCCTGCCAAGCATCTTGTATTTGTTCCCAAAGTGTGTCTTGCAAAGTAGCATTAGATTTATCAATTCGAGAGGGAGTAATAAGAAAAAAGTCAGCCATATCCAAGTAAATAGAATAATGAGTAGTTTCAAAATAACTTGTTTAATAGAAAAAAAGGAAAAATTAAATACAACTTTTTTTAATACATTTCTTTTACACCTAGTTTAAAAAAATCATTATTTATTAGAAATTTACTTGGTTTTTCACCCTCTATTTAAATTCAGTAAGGTTTTTAGAAAAATCACCACTGTCCTAATACACTACCAGTAGTGTGCAAAAGTGGTAGAACAGAGGTGATTCTTAACTTTATTTTGATGCCTCATAAAAGATAAAATAGTTCTTGTCCTTATACTTTTGCACATTAATGTATATATATAATAGAATTACACAGAGGGATTGAAAGAGATGGAAGAGTCTAATGGTTAGCTCTAGTAATGGCGACGTTATTCCTCTATTTACCTTCTCACTTGAGAAAGTAGTGTGGCATTGGGTCAAGAGGGTGGCTACTGAAAGAACCTATGTCTGACAACAGGAAATAGATGAATGGAGGCAAAACGTCGCCATTACCAGTGATAACCATTAGGCTCATCCAACATTTTCGAATCCTCTGTACTGTCCTCAGATTGACAACAAAATCTCTAAAATATTCGTATTGGAGCTTCCGGCACAAATGCAAAGCCGTACAGCATGTCATTTCTAAATTTATGACCGAATGAATTGTGCTCTTTTTTCCCACAGACAGTACCCAACTGACCCTACTTCAATGTGAAGTCGACAAGATCAAAATAAACAGCGCACATACAAGAAATTAAATATATAAAATTTACCCAACGCTACATATAAAATGCGTGTGTACTTTAAAAATTTTATAACTTTATTTGTATCTAAACTTATTTATAAATGGAAGTTTGTCTCTGTCTGTGTGTAGGTGTGTGTGTCTGTGTGTGTGTCCGTTACCTATAGATTCCGAAACGTCTGAAGCGATTTTCTTGAAAAATTACACAGTTGTACTATAAGCGTCTGTGACTGTTCTTAGCTAGGTTTTGTGCCGAGGTACCCCCGATAAATATCGAAAATCAATAATCGAAAAAATCGGTTTATAGAAGGAGTTGTCTAGTTTTAATCAAATTTGATACACTCATAGACAAAGACATACAAAAGTTTCAAGCTTACACTTCTTACTATAGTGCAGAAAATCGATAATATATATATATATATATATATATATATAAGGCAAGATGTTTGATTGTGTGTCTGTTTATCTGCCTGTATGTCTGTATTTTTTCAGCTCTTTTATTTTAGTTTTTGCTTCGGGTTTGGCTCTAAGTAAGTATAATTGTAGTTCTTAGTCTCAGCTATTTACTCAGAGGACTTATTTAGCCTTTAAATTTCAGTTTACGACGAAAAAAACTTATTTGATATCGATAGCAGGAAATCAAAATTTGACTTACATCCATTCATTTTTCTTTCAGTCTTTAATTGGAAACAACTATTGCTTTTTAGTCTTTCGTGCCAACGTCCAAAGAGTCTGAACTCCAGGACCATGGATTAGTTTTAAAGCTTTCATTACACCCGAGAAACGCCGGGCTATACCGCTAGTTTATGATAGAAATAATCTGTAAAAATGTTATAAAGTTTAACACACCTTTTTTTTAAGTACAGTTTTTGAATAATTCTTTTCCGCAAAATTTGCAACAATTTCTAGAGAAGTAAACAGATGCATCGGACGGTGTGGACCATTTTATTGGCCTCCATGTTCGCAAGATTTGACTCTATTAGATTTTTTTATGGGAACATGTTAAAACTGTTGTGTATGCAGTCAAACCTAGATTATTAGAAGATTTGAAAGCTAAAATAACTAATGTCTTTTCAGGCATTACTGTAAATGCGTTGTCAAATGTTTTCATTGAACTATAAAATCGTATTACCCTTTGTATTGCTAATGATGGAGGACATGGAAACTTAAATAAAATTTCAAAACATATAGATTTACTTCTTGCTAATCTTTTTTCCAAATTATTTCTATCGCAAATACAAATAAGGTTATAATGTTTTTAAAGTACACACAAACTTTATAGACACCCTATATATATATATATAGAGAGAGAGAGAGAGAGAGAAAGAGAAAGAAAGAGAGAGAAAGAGAGAGAAATATAGGGTGCGTTATAAGCATAAAGATACATTATCTTCTTTTATAATTTTATTCACTAAAGCCACACTTAGCTTTAATAAATGCTTTTATGTGAGATCGAAATTGTCTACATGTTCGAATCAAGTTTTCAAGTTTCGAATTGGACATTATTCTGACTATATTAGCTTTCAAAAAATCGTTGATATTACTGGAGTGTTCATTGACCTCATTCTCAACAACACTCAACACGTAGTAGTCCAATGGATCGAGTGATCTCTGATGAGTTAGGAGTCCATATGTCAAGAATAGTGAGATCTTGAAAATGTTCAGCCATATATTTTGCATTAATTTGTGTCGTGCTGAAACGCTTGTGTCCTTCCATTGCGTACATTGTCTATCAGGGCTTAACAACTGTTATTAGGACCTCAATGTTAGCAGAGTTAAGTCTAAGCCCTTCTGGAATTAAGTGAGAAGGCATCACATGTTCTTCATTGCTGACAATCTGAAAACCTATGACAGTCACAGGAAATTTTGTGTGTATGACTGTTGGAACTTTAAAAGAGTGTGCACATAACCATCTGTCATTTTTTCTGTTAAATTGCTGATCTTGGTCAAAGGTTTTCTTGTCTGAGAAAAACATAACCACATCATCTTCTGCTAGATTCTAAAATTTGTATAAAAGCCAAGACTTGATAAAGCGATTTTCTTCTATTTTTTTCGACATAAATTTAACTTTTCTCATCACATGACATACACTACCGGCCAAAATTATTAGGCCACTCCAGATTTTTAATAGAAATGATGTTTTTCATACTATTTTTAAGTGGATAATTCTAAATGAAAATAGAATGTTTCTTTTGTTATAATTTATTTTGCAAAATTTTACAAGGCAAGGAAGCAATGATAAACTCATCCGAATCACCCTAAATTTTCTTCATTCTTTCATTGATGAAACTGCAATGTAGGTAATTATTAAATATTTATAAATTCATTTGATGCACATGTTATTGTGCAGTATTAACAAAAGAGCCATTCTATTTTCATTTACAATTATTCAATTGGCAGTAAATACTAAAAATAGTATGAAATATATAATTTTTTTTAAAAACACTGCGGTGGCCTAATAATTATGGCCAGTAGTGTATATCTGATGTCTTCGAGAGCAAAAATTCTGACACATGAAAATCTTTCGCAAGTGATCTCATAGATTTCCCTGGCTGTCATCTTTGGCCTGTGAAGTTGCTGGATTAATTTTAGTTTTCTAATAATATAAACACGTTTGGACTTTATTTTGCGCTTGATACTGGTGTTACGTTACCATTTTTTGTCTTTAACTCATTTGAAATTTGTCTACGAAAGATCCGCCAAATTTTAAATGTCCAAATGTCTCTAAATCTCTATGATCATCCTGTAAAGTCACAATTACCGCATGCTTTTGTTTTTGAGTAAGCTGATTGTTTGCCATATTATTTTCTGGAAATAAAAATTATGTCAATTTTAGCAAAATGAATTAATAACCAAAGAAACTTTGTCTTCGAATATCTCACGCACCCTGTATTTTCTACAAATAGATGCAAAAAGATTCTTCACTACCTAAAATTACAAACAGTGATGTGTGCAGGCAGGCAAGCTGTCATGTCCATCAGTGTGAAAAGTGAAATTGACAACCCGTGTTCAAACCACAGCCATGTAATTGTAATCATTTCGCGGACCCATAACAGGTATTTTTTCTTCCTTTACTTTAAATGAAATCTTAAAGTATACTGGAGACTTTAGCCTTAAATTCAAAACCGTCGAGGTTTCAATGGTGAATTACCTCAAGATCTTCTCCAAGAAGTCATGTGATTTTATAGAGAATGGAAGCTGTGAAGAGCCATGACCACTTAGATTCTGAAAGGAAAAAGAATGTTAAAAAGAATACAAATGAAATAACCGACAATCAATAGATTGATATCAGTCATCAGGATTTAACTATCTTCTTTTTTAACTAGGAAAGATAATTTCATTCTTTAGAAAACTCGAAAATGAATTCTATATGAAAAAGCCTAAGAATATACACAATAGTATGAATCACGACTTCTGTAACCCATTAAGGCCGTAGATACACCACATGTAATGCAGCTGCGTTTAGAGCAACAAAGGCGTGTTGAGACCTCATCTAATCTATCTAAATCTAATCTAAACTTATTTATAAATGGAACTTTGTCCGTGTGCGTGTCTGTGTGTGTGTGTCCGTTACCTATAGACTCCGAAACGACTGAGCCGATTTTCTTGAAAAATTACACAGTTGTACTATAAGCGACTTGAAGTGTTCTTAGCAAGGTTTTGTGTCGGGGTACCTCGGAAAAATATCAGAAATCGTTAATCGGAAAAATCGGGTTATAGAAGGAGTGGTCCAATTTTAATCAAATTTGATACACTCATAGACAAAGACATAAGAAACGATATTTAGAAGTTTCAAGGTTGCAGTTCTTAAAATAGTGCAAAAAATTCGATAATATATATATATATATATAAAAGGCAAGATGTTTGTGTATGTGTCTGTTTATCTGCCTCTATGTCTGTAATTTTTAAGCCTTTTATTTTAGTTTTGGCTTCGAGTTTGGCTCTAAATAGGCATAATTCTAGTTCTTAGTCTCAGCCATTTACTCAGAGGACTTATTTAGCTTTCAAAATTCAGTTTACGACGAAAGAAATTATTTGATATTGATACCATGAAATCAAAATTTGACTTACATCCATTCGTTTTTCTTTCAGTCAACGGTTTCGCTTTAACTAGAAACAACTATTGCTTTTTAGTCTTTCGTGCTAACGTCCAAAGAGTCTGAACTCCAGAACCATGGATTAGTTTTAAAGCTTTCATTACACCCGAGCAACGCCGGGCTATCCTGCTAGTAGTTTATATTTTGTTAGTGTTGTTGCAACCTACGACTAAAGAAAGTAGTCTAACTTGCTATATCCACCATTTCTGAAGTGAATTGCTATTTAAAATTAAATATCGGAGAGCTGAGTTAGAGTCCCAGCCGAACATTACATTAACTTACACACCAATACCATTAGAAAATTTTTAAATCCATCTCTTCCCCTTCTAGTTAATGGTTAAATATATTGTGTTCTTTACACTATTTAGACTGTTGACCTCATCTTTGTTACCATATTTAAGACGTTTCGGCCGTTGTACGCTCCGACCTTTTTCAGGTGATTGGAATTTGAAAAGAGCCCTTTATTTCGTTTATTATGGGAGACTGTTCTCGTTCCATGAGTCTATTTAACTCAACTATCTAAGCTTTTTGTTCGCCTCTACTGTAACCAGGTATTGAGCTCAAAATTCGGAACTAATGACCTAGTGGATAAAATCGTTAGATCGAGTGACTTTATCCAAAAGACTTGTAAATAGTGTAAATAACTACATTACCTCATTTCAGAAATCTAGACAAACATTATATTCTATAGCTTTTGTTGGCGTGATTAAATCACCCGTCTCCCATCAAACCTGGGTCACTCGTGAGGACGCCTTCGGTTATGGAAATGCACATTGGTAAGAATTCTTTAGTTGTGCGTATTAGACATTTTACTACAGGCAGAGAAAACGTTTAGTTTTTGTGTGTGTGTATGGGGGGAATACACGGATTTATACATTTCCTAAAGACAATTTTTAAAAGTAACAACAATAGATTAATAATGAATTCAAAGTCGTCTCGGTTTGCTTCTATTTTTTACTCCGATAACTAATAACGCAACTATACATCATGAACTAAATTTTAACGCAATGATTTGATTGAACAAAAACTCAGAAAAAAAAAAACATTGGAAACGGAATTAAAAAATGACTAACAATTTCCCATAGAATATTTACAGCATGCCGAAAATTCTTTTCCAGCAAAAATGACCTTAGAAATTATGAAAGTAAGCATAAAAGGAAAATATTTATACTGACAATATTTTATTAAAATTACAATCATTGGATACAAGACACACTGCACTACATACATCCTTGTGCAAATTAATTGAAACAACTGTTTTAGCTTCCGTTTTTTGTTTTTGCTATACGGTCAGTTTGAGATGCACTGGAGTGGCAGGGTGTAATCGATTCGATTTTATTCCTCAGAGTAGGTCATTTGCTGTGGTGCGCAGTAATATATATCTATATCAGGGTGAATGATGAAATTTTTCTTGGCCTTGAAAAATAAAACGTCATCCGTGATTGCATCAGATTTTTATCACACTCAGACATTATTGTCTCAATTGTCGAATAGTTGTGCTACGGTTTTTGTCTGCGATGGATGTTACACAAAGAAAGCGTACAAAAATTGTAATGCAGCAACAAACACATGGCATGATTTACAGAGAGATCGCGAATGTTGTTGATGTCAGCCTTTCAACTATCAGTCGTGTCAGATAAGAGGTGAGCATCCTTGTAAAAAAGTAGATTGCAACTGACTGGGAAGTTTCGAAACTGTTTTCTGATCGTGTAATTGATGAAAATTTGAATTTTTTTAATATTGTGACTAAATCACTCATATTGGAATTCATATATATAAAAAAACCAAAAATTAATCTAATTTTTCCCATTTATGTGCTGCGTTCTTCTGCAGTTCCTGACAAAGATTCCTTTTTCATTAATCTTTAAAACTTTGGATTCTTTTCTTATTCTACTTGACTGTTAAATTCTAAACGTCTTCGTTTCTCAACACAAGTCCCAGGAATCCAAGCATTTATTTTCTCATTCGAAGTATAAGTTTTTTTTCGCAGAACTTCCTTATTGCTTACATGTTATGACCATGGTATTAGCTCAAAATAATTATTTTACAAATGCATGCACTGGTTCCAAAATGAAGTGATATTACTTTAACCGTATTTGGAATGTGTTTGATGATGTCTCTCTAGAAGAATATTCAAAATTCACAAGAAAGTAGAAAAAAGCATTTGTGTTAGTTACATTTACTTTTGTAGTTAACATCAAGTCTTGTTAACCATTTATTTTTAAATTTAAATGTAGACCATTTCTGTTTTTAATGTTTTGATGTTTTGTTGCAAACTATAGCCAGCGTAATATATATATATATATATATATATATATATATATATATATATATATATTTTTTACTGTTCTTATTTTTCACGTACTCAGAGAAGCCCAAACGTAAAACAACGAATTTGTTCGCCTGAAGAGAGTCAATTTTAGACTCGAAACACGTGTAGCGCAAATCATGACAAATTAATACTCGATAACTTGTATGAATACCAAACAATAAATATATATTTTAAAGAAAACGTTCACGGCTTCTCACACTTTTTATTTTATACTAATTACTCTCGTTGAAACAACCCTATTCCTTTATTCGATATATATATATATATATATATATATATATATATATATATATATATACTATCGGACATAATTATTAGGCCACCCCTGTTATTTTTTAAAGAAACGATGTATTTCATAATATTTTTAGTATTTACTGTTACATGAAAATAGAATTGTTTATTTGATATTATTACTTTGCAAAATTTTACATGGTATAGAAACAATGATGAACTTGTCCGAATTACCCATAATTATTTTCATTCATTCATTCATGAAACTGCAATATAGATAATTATTAAATATTTATAAATTCATTTGATGCATATGTTATTGTGCTGTATTAACAAAAGAACCATTCTGTTTTCATTTACAATTATTTATTTGGCAATAAATGCTAAAAAATAGTATGAAATACATTATTTTTTAAAAACATTGTGATAGCCCAATAATTATGGCCGGTGATATACATATATATATATATATATATATATATATATAGTCATCCGCAGACAAATCCGTTTCGCTGTTCATCAGTACGGTTAAACTCCGAATGCTTTTAATCCAGGATTGAAAGCCGACCGGTGTGACGTCAATCGGCGGTTCTACTCTGGGCCATGGGCGCACGGTAGAAGAATGCAGACTTTCTAGTATGTATATTGTCATTATACACACACACACACACACACACACACACACACACACACACACACATATATATATATATATATATATATATATATCACTTTTGTTAATGTTTTGAGTTTCCTTTATGTATAACATATTGCTCTGGATAATATCCATTGAGCTCTATAGAGGCCTATCTTTTGATATTTTATTCTAAACATATCTTTTCAGATTATCCTCTCCGTTTACGGACTTGATATCATTATCTATCTATCTATCTATCTATCTATCTATCTATCTATCTATCTATCTATCTCTCTCTCTCTCTCTCTCTCTCTCTGTGTGTGTGTGTGTGTGTGTGTGTGTGTGTGTGTGTGTGTGTGTGTGTGCAAAATAGATAGTGTACACTACCGGCTATAATTATTAGACCACACCAAATTAAAAAAATTATGTATTTCATATTATTTTTAGAATTTATTGCCGAGTGGATAATTCTAAATGAAGATAGAATGGTTCTTTTGTTAGTATTACTTTGCAAAATGTTACAAGGCAGCCAGGAAACCTTTGCTACAGTTAGTCACTAATAAGAAGAGACTAGCATCGGGAAGAGATCACAAAAACTGAACACCAGAACAGTTCATTTGATGCACATATAGTTGCGCAGTATTAACAAAAGAACCATTCTATTTTCATTTAGAATTATCCACTTGGCAATAAATATTAAAAATAGTATGAAATACATCATTTGTTTTAGAAACTGGGATGGCCTAATAATTATGGCCGGTAGTGTATCTCTGTAAAATGACAGTATGAATAAAGACAAGAAGAAAAATTATCTTAACCGAATCGTTTCATCCTCTGAAGAAATTTGTAAAAGGCAAGTGTAAGGATTTTATTTTGCAACAAGAATTCATTTACAAGAGCAAAAATGTTATTGGTTTTCAGATTTATTTATATAGGAATGTTAATGAATATTTATCAGGTTAGCGGAAAATTCAGGCAAGTTCATGGACGTGAGGTGATACAATTCAATCTCAGACTGCAACCAACTTGATTAAAATGCATGGAGCGCTGTTGAGCGATAGCCCAAGAAAACTCCTTGTAACACCGAAGATGAACTAACGGTAAAAATTATGGTAGAATTCACCAACTGAAAAAGAGACCGTATAGAAAAATTGCAAGAGATTTCGAAGTGATGAAAGCCAATGGCGATTTTATTGAATAAATTTACTCATTATTAATTCAAGATATTTTTTGTGTAATTTTGGTAAATATATGTGTTAAAAAGATATGTCAGTGTTATTTTAATTTTTAAATAATTTAGACGACAATATATATATATATATATATATATATATATATATATGTGTGTGTGTGTGTGTGTGTGTGTGTGTGTAAAAATTCAGATATAAATGAAAATATATCCGTAAAAAGAAAATATGTATAAAGGCAAAACGAAAACTTTTTTGCCTTATTCAGATAGACAGATAGATAGTGAAGACTGTCTTAGATAGATAGATAGATAGATAGATAGATAGATAGATAGATAGATAGATAGATAGATAGAAACAAGTGTAGACTAATGTAGATATATCGATAAATAATTAGATTTGAACACATGGAATTATGGAATTAGATATTGACTAAGATATATATATATATTTTCATTCGAACTCGGGTCTCCGATTTTTCCTTCCAAGCTGAAATTCACTGCAAAACAAATATGCATATATAATATATAGATTGATCAGTATGGAATAGATAGATAGATAGATAGATAGATAGATAGATAGATAGATAGATAGATAGATATGAACAGGCTATGTTAGACAAATGATCATACTGTTCTATCTATCATTCTCTCTCTTTCTATCTCTCTTAATATATATATATATATATATATATATATATATAAGAATAAGATTATAAAATATACACAACAGTCTATATTCCTATATGTATAGATTGATTAGATTGAAGAGCAGAGTGGGTGATATACACAGAATGGGACAGACAGACATACAGATAGATAGATAGATAGATAGATAGATAGATAGATAGATAGATAGATAGATAGATAGATAGACAAATGATTATGGTG
>JBBBDQ010002448.1:382500-405000 GCA_037127315.1 Ascarosepion bandense | reverse complement strand
TTCTAAACCAATTTAATAACAAAATGAATATATATATATATATATATATATATATATATTTATATATATATATATATAAACTGGACGAATTTACAAATCCATTGGTGATAATTTATTTCGTGAATATTTAATAAAAAGTATTCAACTTGTCAGATCGAAATTCAATTTGAGCATTGAACTTTTATCGCATTACGATCCCTCATGGAATCAACTTTACAAATTACCATGGATACTTAAGGTTAAGTGTTTCACGAAAGTAAATATTTTCAATATTTAATGCTGGATAAGTTTTACCTCTTCCTTAATGCTGAGGTATTCTATTCGGTCGCGTTTGTCTGATTGTCTGTGTGTCTGTTTTTGTGTGGTCAAGATATTTTACAAACCGCTGGATGGATCCGGATGAAACTTTCAGGGAATATTGGTTTCGTGACCGACAGAAGTTATTTAACTTTGGGATCTCTCTGATACGGAACAAACTTTCTAGTTGATTTTTTACGGTTTTATGAATAAAATTTAATTTTTGTCCTTTAAATATCAAACAATGAATTACTTCCCCTAGATCATTTTAAATGCAAAGTTACATCCGCTGTTTCATATTAAACATGCATTTTATTTTGAGAGCGATCGAGATCATTTTCTGTATTTTTACTCTTGAAAGTTTATTCTTTTTCATTTTAATAATCATTTCTTGCTAATCGCCGAGATGTTGTCGGTATTGTTTTGGCAGAAGTTTTGTAGTCTTTGACTGCTCTTTCGAAATGTCATTTGTCTTTCTTATTTGTTTTCTCATTTCGTTTATTTTTCGTTGTTCTATTTTTTCTGCAAATTACATGCGTTTGGACATTCTGTACTACTGAACAAAGAATTTTTCTCTATGAATCTGCTGACCTCATCAATAGCATTTTCTACTCACAGTCTTTTTCACTATCCTTTATATTTTCACCATTCTTTATCTATTTCTTGACAATCTAATTCGCTTTAAACTGATTCTACTGTCAATTTTTTGCAATTTATTATCAATTCTTTAAGTCATCAGAAGTTTTTTTTTTTTATAAGCGTTTCACCCCGAGCAAGGCATGTCACTGCCACTACTGCGCAGGGGGCTACATAGAGTGGAGAAAGGATGATTAAATATAGGAAATGTCAGAGGGTGGGTGATAGATGGGTAAGGATAACGAGAATGAGGGTTGGGTAGATGAGAGTGTTATGAGAATAATTGGGAGTTAGGGTGATAGGAGGTGTCTATTGACTCTACATTTAAACACCTGGAGATTGTAGCTGTCGGGAAAGCAGACTTGTGGAAGGGAGTTCCACAGGCGGGAAGCGCGAGAAAAGAATCCGTTGGAGTAGAATTTACGGTTACATCTTATTTGTTTAACTGTAAAAGGGTGGGACCTAGTTGCTAATCTAGTATCTCGTGTAAATTCGTGCTTAGGCGGCACCAGAGATCTAAGCTCGGAGTATTCAGTGAATAATCTTCAAGCATAAATTTCAGTTTTTTGTGCAATATGTCAGATGAGCCTGTGCTATTGCCGAGTTTTTAAATATTCTATAATTCCTGACGTATCATTTCATTTTTTTAAAGTACGGATATATATATATATATATATATATATATATCTTTTCTAAACATATACTGTTAAATATAAGAGACAATGAATGTCTATTATATTTAATCATGAGCCGTTCTAAACATCGTATTTTAGCTTTAATTTCAGTTGAAAATAAAAACAAAAATTCTCCAACACTTTTTTATTAAGTTGGTTCTAAGCTTTTACTTTTATTAATTTGGTTCTAAGCTTTCGGCTCACATGAGCCATCTTCCGACGGTAATACAAAAACATCCACCATCAGGGACGATTTTATCTTGTGTTGGCATAAAACTCTGCTAAGCAACGGCAACAGTTACCAAAAATAGCAAACGTAGTTTGAGAATTTTTGTCTTTATTTTCAACTGAAATTTTTGTCTTTATTTTCAACTGAAATTAAAGCCAAAATACTATGTTTAAAACGGCTCATGATTAAACATAATAGACATTCATTGTCTCTTATATTTAACAGTGTATGTTTTAAAAAATTATTTGCTGCCTCAATACACTAAATATATATATATATATATGTATGTATGAATGTATGTATGTATGAATTTAAGCAAGCATGTCTAAATGTCTAAGAAAATAAAAAATAAAGAAAAGTCAAGAAAAGCGCATGCGTATGTAAGGAAAAAATCAAAGAAAAGGAAACAAAAAATCGATTAAACAAGAATCTTAAAACATTGATAAATATTGATTTTCTTTGGTTATTTTTCATTTCTCTATCTTTTTATCGCTGTGTGGCACTTGGTGAAATCTTCGATCCAAAAAGAATTCATTGTCTTTGGAATTTGTTTTTTATATTTTATCGAACACAAAACAATGATGTTTTATTTGTTGTATTATATTTTTTTTTTTGCATCAATATAAAGAAAAATGATTTTAAATGCATCATTGCCTGGAGAGATCTCTACGCATACTTGTTATTTTCGGTTCAGGATTAGGTTTCTGGTTCTTTCTAAAGTTTGCTATACACTTTATCCTTATTCTTTCCTACTCTAATATAATTATACGCAGTAAGCCTCTACCTTGATTGAATCTTGGGCCTTTTTTTTGCATCAGTCAGTTAAGTGCTATACATGATACACGCTTGGGCGATTTTGTCTCGAAGATTTTCCCGCAGTAGGTTGCCATTACTTTCTGCAGTAGAACGGTTGCTAACCAAAGCTATAAAAGCCAATCAGTTTTGCTATTTAGCTGGATGGAGAAGAGACAGATTCATTCTTTTCTTAAGGGTATTTGGATATGAATGAATGCAAGAGATTCACATGGAATTCGAAATCGGTAAATTGGGTAAATATAAGTTTAATCCCCCACCCCACAAAAAATTTTAAAAAAATTATTTTCTTTATTCCTCAACATATTGGCTGTACAAAATATACAGATAATTTTCTCCATAATTTTCAATGTGTATACCCATCTCAATTAAAATTTATTTTCAATAAAAATATGACAAGCTAAACGTAAATTCTCGCGTACACAGTGTGCATTTGAGCGATGCAGGTTAATATTCGCCCACATGGACAATTATATGGTGATTTCATGCATCTGTGTTTACCTTAAGCTCAGACCTTGCTGTTGTGGATTCCGGGTGAGGAACCACACAAAATAATGAACAACAAAAACAGATATGGAGATAGAAAAGTAGGTTATATTGAACGTAATATACAAGCTTGAACGCAGGTTAGTAAAATCCAGGAATACTATTAGTAAGAAATAAACACATACACGTCTTGAAGTGAAGTCGTTTTATATCCGTGTATATTATTCTAGCTGAGTAAAGCTCAGAGCTAGTCTAACTTCTGATGCGGTAGTCTCTGGGTAACTTCGGTATCTCTCGGTAACTTACGTATCAGTTCCGGTACTCTCCGATAACTCTAACCAATTTCTACGATTACTCTCAACTTACTTTATTTATTGTATATTATACAATTGTGGCACAAGGCCGGTTTGAGTGTGGGGGGGGTGTGCAAAAACCCATGTTGGTCTTTGGTATAATAATGGCATAAATCAGAAAACCAAAAAATTTTAAACAAAAATACAAACAGAAAACATCATATTAGTTGGACCCAACCAACCCACAAAACAAAGGAGCCGCTGTATTCTGCCCATAGACCAAAATCAAGAGGCTCTCCTTCTACAGGGAGTGGAGAGGAGAAAATAAAATTGATGGGGAGAATATAATCCTGACCCAGACGAGATAAAACGGGGAAAAAATAAAAACCCGAGAAAATGGGAATCTCGACCTGGATCATAACAAAAGACAATGCCGGAGACAGGCTAGGAATCACATTCATTTCCATTAACTAGGTACACAAAAAGGAACTACCTTAACCAGGGGAGGGTTTCAAAGGAATCCACTCCGATGTGACTAGTAGATCGAAAAGAGAAAATCAAAGCTAGCCCCGTTCACGCGAACCAGGCTCGTCATATTTACCCACCTTTCGCTAAAGCCTGTCGGGTTCAACCGTTTCCAATCAGATTTAATTTTAATTTTGAGCTGATGCACAAAATATCGGATCAGATCCTGATGTGAAAGTCGCTCACCCCGCAAGAGTTTCTCTTGTCACGTCTTCCATATCACCATTCAAAACGCATTTGACCAGCAAAGAAACTCCTCTGGCCAATCGCTTCCTATATGCTGAGTAGACGACAAAGTCGCTAGACAGCACACAGGCATCGACGTCGCAAAGTGTCTCTTGGATCACGGCCACATCCACGCCGAAAGACAAGAGGTCCCGAAGCAGGCGGGCCGCCTTACTTCGATCCCTCAAACCCTTCGCATTCAAACTACTTAACTTGACATCCGTTAGATCTGAAAGTAGAAAAAGAGAAATTACTTCTAATCACATACGGGGTAAACATCTCTGGCAATAGGGACCCCGGCGGACTGTCCTAGGGAACCAGTACCTACATCGGACGTAATCCGTCCGTCTAGGACAATCCCGCAGACGTCCGTGGGATAATTTAGTTTTAAGACCCTATATATACAGGGATGGAGCAAAATAGGGAACCTCCCTGTACATAATTTGGTTATTTTACACAGCCCTGTCGAACCGATGTGAGTTATGTCAATGTTCTTGTAAAAATCTTTGGCTGTAGCCAAGTGGTCCCAGACCCTCAGGTTCCCTCCCGTACTACGGATAAGGATGATGACACCTGGGGCCTTGGGAAAGTTAGTTTGCTCGTCAGTGGATTTTTCATCCACGGAGGTCAGCTTCAACAGCGGTTTTAAAAGGGTCTTCCTTTGAGGCGATCAATCTTTGGACACTTTTATGTCTATTTGATAAAGGGCTTCTCCCTTCGGGAGGAAATTTTTTTGGGGGGTTGGTGGGAGTGGTAGGAGTGGTAGAGAGGGACTTGATTAGAGTGAGTGGGGTAAGCTGCGAAATTAAGGTCAGTGGGAAGGGAGAAGGCTCCTTGCCTTCTGAGCGTAGGATATTATTTGTCTCTCCGGAGACACTGGTAGAGATGAACATATTTGCTTCACCTTCACGGTGTTTCTGCTCTTTCGAAGCACTTTGGGTTTTTTTGTAGCTTCCTCTTCTTCCCTGCTTCGCTTCAAAGAGGACGATCTTTTGTCCGTTGTTTCCACCTCCATCTTCTTCACTGTCTTTGTTGGTTCATCTGCCACTGGTTCATCTGCCAATGGTTTATTAGCCACTAGCTTGTCTGCCACTGGTTTATCTGTCACTGGTTTCTCCGTTGCAGGTGTAACCTTTTGTAGAGGGTTTTTGCCTCTCCCTTGTGGGACATCCTGCTTGTGAGGTGACTTGGGTGGCGGAGATGAATTCTCTGGTTGTGGAGGCGTTTTGGATTTTTTTCCTGCGGCCGTTTGCCATTCACCGTCCTTCGAAGTTGCTACTGCCTCTTTTGATGTTTCCTTTGCCACTAATGGTTGCTGAACTGACTGAAATTTCGGGGCCGGATCCTTGGTTGGACACGTCTTGGCGACGTGATCCGTGCCCCCACAAATCCAACAACACGGCCTTCTACCCTCCACCACCACAAAGATTGAGCGACCCCTGCAGGTGAGGATATTAGGGATGTTGGTGAACTGTTTATGTGTCACCGTCACCTGCAGGGAAATGTCACCAGGCGCGAATCCAGGTTTTGAAATGACAAAATTCAACTTCGCCACTCTTTCATATTTCGCAAAAAATGCTCCAACATGGTCTTCACTGATATCCATGGGAACCCTGTGCAGAGTGACACGTGTTTTACGGGTTCCCATGTATTCAGTCTGCAGTTTTAGTGCCTTCGTTGCTAACGATGTTCCAGCCAGTTGTTTGGCCTCCACAGTTGTTCCAAGCAGGACGTCCCACATGGCATGGCTTCTTCTAGCGACTGTTTTTGCTCTGATGTTAAGCATTTTAATTGCATCCTCAATGGTCTCCCTGCTGGCTCCCACAAATTTTTGGGTTTTAGGGTCTTTTGTCAGCAGGGAGATAATCCTCGGCTCAATATACTGCATCATTTCCGGCACTGACAATAGTTTGGTCCCGGAAATGTAGTTGGCGTATTTCTCTTGTAGTCTTTCGTAATACACCTCGCCCTCTCTCACGTTCCCGCCTTTTTGTCCAGAAGTAGAAGGGACGGACGATTCTGACCTTTTTGAGGCCTGTGAACTGACATTATTTTCAGAATTCCACGCCGTGCTGGCTGGAATTGCCGATCCTAGAGATTTTGCACTTGGTACATGCCACTCCCCTTCCTTCCCACTCCAGATTGAGGTAGAGGGAATTGGCGACTGAGGCATTAACGAAGTCTCTTCCATAATGCATTCCTGCCTGAAAATACCATTTTTTTTAACTTCTCTCCCGTACCGAATTTCAAGAACGAATTTTCTGTTAACAAAACACACCGAAACGAATTAACAATACGTTAAAATTAACAAAACTCAAGATTAATTTTCTCAAGAACTCCCAAGAACTTTTCACTTTCATAAAACTCTCTCCTCACCTTGTGAATTGCCATGTTTTCCTTGGCAAAAAATGCTATTTTCACGTTACCTTCGACACTGTCGCAAGTACTGTATTTACTCTTGATATAAACATTCTCTATACTTTATGAATGCAGATGATGCCATGGTGTATACGTGCACTTCCATATATTTTAATGAGTAGAGTCTGGCAGCTAATCTCTTTCCTCATGCAGCCATCAAAAGTCAGGGGAGAATGACTGGATATGTATCGTTCAACAGCACCTAAAGCTGGTAATGTTTGTTAAACAGCGAGCAAAACCAAAATTGGTCTCGTTAATGAGCCATCGTACTCTAAGTGATGCTTCTAGACTCGAAAACCTGTTAGGGCTAAAGATTACCCCAGGCATCAACTGGAACTCATCTATCGATACCATCACTAAAGATACAGGAAACAGGATCTGTTCCTTGCATAACACCTAATGCCTGCTGCCATACTCTGTCTTTAGAAGTCAGATCAGACCTAGAATGAAATGTTGCTGCAAATATCTTGGCTGATGTTGGCCAGATATGGTACTGCGTTATTTTCCACACTGCAACTCGTATCTTACAGATGAAACGTTGCTAGATTGTATCGCTATTCAGTCAGTTAAGTGCCATACGTTTTGGCCATCATGTCACTTTTGATCCATGACTAACAAGGCAGATTTTCTCATTACATTCTGCGGTAGACTAGTTGCCAACTAAGGCTATAGATCTCAATCTGTTCTGCTATTTAACCCATACCTGAAGGGAGAATAGATAGATTTACACTTTTCCCAAGTGTATTTCTGCGTAAGTGAATGCAACGAATTCAACGGTAATTCGAAATCGGTTCTCTGATTTTTATTCCGCGCCAATATCCATTAAACTTCAACGTACAACGCCATTCAGTTAAGTGCCATACGTCATACACGATTTAGGCGATCATATTTTGAAAGAGACATGACTGACTGACTGGGAAGAAGATTATCCAGCAGTAGGTTGCCATTGCTTTCTGCGGTAGACTGGTTGCAAACCAAGAACCCAATATTCCCTGTTATTTAACCCATAACTGGAGGGAAGAGACGATATCTGCGCGTAAGTGAATGCAAGGAATTCAACTGGAATTCAAACTCGGCACCCCGATTTGTCGTTCCGGGTCGATATCCACTGCACCACAACGCACATACAAATTCCAACAAGCTACATTCCTTATTCCCTCTAGTTCAGACCTTCCCAACCAGGACTTTTTTTTTTAATCATATCACCCCGAGCAAGGCGGTAACGCCACTGATGTGCAGGGGGCTATGTAAGAGTGAAAAGATTGGAAAAGAGAAAGAAAGCCGGAAACCACATCCTAAACAGGAAACAAGGGATGATCCTCTTCACCCGTTCAATAGACGTGGGTGGAGTGACATGTTACGTTATCAGCGTCAGCTCATCTCTATTCCCTTTGTAAGCTTTTGGCAAAGATTAAGTTCCGTTCTAAAAGCTTATAATACTTGTCTTCAGTTCATCTTCGATGTTGCAAGGAATTTTGCTGGTCTCTCGCTCAATTGCCCACCACACATCATAATCAAATAGGTTGCCGACTTAGGATTTAGGAGATCGGATGTCTTTTTTTTTTCTTTTTTTTTTTTCCATCGAATTTTGCCTTTTTTTTCTTCATCGAAATTACAATGGTTAACTTTCGATTAATCGAAATTAATATTTCCCTTCTTTTTTAAGTGAAAATACTTAAAATTATTGTTTAATGTCATCAAATTAATAGTTTTGTACTTGAAATCATCGATGTTTTTTAGCTTTCAGTTCTTTTGCTGCAAGAAGCTCATTTTGAATAAAACTAATTTTCCATAATATTCTGAGCGTACCGCGTTCTCTGGTTGTTGCAATTACCTGAATTCGCCAAAAGGCACGGTCACATCTTAAAAGTATTTCTTTATTATCCATTTTAAACGTTGTAGCAGTATGTGTTTGCAGAAATTGCCTGACAGCGATAACTAGTTCTTCCTGCTAGTGTCGCATTATGTGAGTCCTGTTGCTCGTCATAGGGTTTTCCAGCCATCACCCCCTTGAACCAGGGCTGCACTACCTCTCCAAGATTTAGACCTCCATGTTGAACCTGAGGCCCTGTGATATGATGAATTCGGTCATAACTTGCCTTTTGGTCCAGACACCATGATATTACCTGGAAATATCATTTACCACATTCCGAATAATCTGCACTCTACTCAGCTTATATCGAAACACTTTTAAAATTTTCAAATTAGAGCTTCCGTTGCGAATGCAATTTCCAGCTTTCTGACGGAGTGAATTGCGACAAGGTGGCCTTTTCTTCGTAGATGGAGCCCAACTGACTCTACTATACGCAGAGTGCTTGCGCCGAATTAAAAGCAAAACAAAATGTCTGTCGATTTCACACTCTACTTTTATATACATATCACACTATTTTACATTAAGTGGTTCTTGAGCCATCTATGAGCTAAATATCTGTAAAAGAATAAAAAAAAGAAGCAATGATCAATATGGAGGAATCTCATTGAGGGTATGTTCACTGCCGGCCATAATTATTAGACCACCCCAGTTTTTTAAAAAGAAATCTTCAAGTAATGAATGCCGTTTCCAGCTTTCTGACGGAGTGAACTTCGACAAGGCGGCATTTTCTTCGTAGATGGAGCCCAACTGACTCTACTATACGCAGAGTACTTGCGCCGAATTAAAAGCAAAACAAAATGTCTGTCGATTTCGCACTCTACTTTTATATACACATCGCACTATTTTACATTAAGTGGTTCTTGAGCCATCTATGAGCTAAATATCTGTAAAAGAATAAAAACAAGAAGCAATGATCAATATGGAGGAATCTCATTGAGGGTATGTTCTCTACCGGCCATAATTATTAGACCACCCCAGTTTTTTAAAAAGAAATCTTCAAGTAATGTGATTTCTGTTATCATGTGCTCTGATGTGTATGCGTGTGTATGTGTGTGTGTGCGTGTGTGCGTATCTTGATTTCATACTATTTTTAGTATTTATTGCCAAGTGGATAATTCTAAATGAAAATAGAATGGTTCTTTTGTTATTATTACTTTGCAAAATTTTACAAGGCAATGAAGCAAAGATGAACTTGTTCAAATCACCCTAAATTTTCTTCATCCTTTCATTGATGAAACTGCAATATAGGTAATTATTAAATATTTATAAATTCATTTGATGCACATGTTATTGTGCAATATTGACAAAAGAACCATTCTATTTTCATTTATCATAATTCACTTAGCAATAAAAACTAAAAAATACTATGAAAGACATCATTTTTTTCAACACTGGGGTGGCCTAATAATTATGGCCGGTAGTGTATATTTCTAAGTAGTACTTTGCATATTTGTTTAAACCTGGAAAGACATTTAAGTAATTGTTATGATTTTCAAAGAAAGACTCGGTTTTATTTTATTTTTAATTTCAATTTTTGCCTTTTTTTTCTTCATCGATATTACAATAGTTAATTTTCGATTAATCAAAATTAATATTTCCTTCCTTTTTATGTGAGAATACTTAAAATTATTGTTTAATGTCATCAAATTAATAGTTTTGTACTTGAAATCATCGATATTTTTTAGCTTTCAGTTCTTCTGCTGCAAGTTTGAATAAAACCAATTTCCCATGATATTCTGAGCGTATCGCGTTCTCTGATTGTTGCAATTACCTGAATTCGCCAAAAGGCACGTTCATATCTTAAAAGTTTTTCTTTATTCTCTATTTCAAACGTTGCCGCAGTAATGGTTTTATTTTAGTACAATGTAATTAAACATGATTTAAATTTATCAAGTTTGTTCTATATTTCTGAGATAAAGTATTGATACTTAAGTATCGCTATCACCATTAACGCTAAAGTGATCGTCTTTCTCGATGGAACTTTTGACCTGAATAATGGCCAGTATAAGCCACATACCAAAGATTCATATAACCATAGATTCGTCAACAAAGAATCTAATCACCACGATAGAAATCTACATTATTACTTAAATCAATCCGAATTACATTCTTGCAGGACTCAATCCAATTTAGATTATCTACCAATTCTAGTAATAAGAACATTTTTGTCAACATCGAAATTAAATATTGTTGGGGAGCACTCCTTTTTGCACATAAGAATGAACTCGACTGATGTGTACATATAATCCTGCCTATACAGAGTACAGCAGGGGTTGAGTGGTTGTCAGAGAGAGAGTTAGTAAGGAGCCAGTTGGTCCGTAAGTTGGTGCATAGTAAGTTGGAGTGTTTTGGATATAGACTCATTACCCAGACATACTTCTTCACTACAAGATTGTATATATTGATTCCTACTAACAGTATTTCTAGTATTCCTGAATTGACTAACCGGTGTTCCAGTTTGTATATTTTTGTTCAATATAACTCTTCTATCTCCATATCTGTTTTTGTTATTATTTATTTTATGGGGTTTCTCAACAAGAATCCACAACAAATCTATAAAGGTGTCAGAAAAACAAGTAAACACAATGTCAGTTTAGAATATTCGGATTAAAACAAAGAAGTTAAAAATTAGCCGAAACGTATACGTGCCATCATATGGTTTAATCCAACTTTTGTTTGTTTGTGTGTTTGTTTCGAGGTTTAACGATCTATCAATCCTTATGGGATCATTTAAGGTCATAACAAATGATTTTGGGTAAGGTTATATTATTCTTACATAATTTTGGAAGATGTCTTGCTTTTTAAACTTTTCCATTGATTTCAAGTTGCATTACTTTTAAATTTTTTCCCCCTGCTGAGGATCAGATCTATTTTTGATCTTCGGATCTTTACTTAGATTATATTTTGTTGTATAATTTGATCTTTTTGAGGAAGTAATCCAACTTTTAATCGTCTAAACCAGCATTAGAAGAATTTTAAATTTTATTCACAAGCATCTCAACCATTGCCCTATATTAAAAATTTTTTTTAACAATGTTAAGGTTATTTATAGCTGCGTTAAGAACATCGAAAAATATATATCACAACATAATAATATGATATTAATAAAACACATGTCCACCCTGCAAAATAAAGGTAATTCTATAATAGTACCTCTACAAAAATCATTGTAGCTGCCGAAAAAATAAGTCATATCCACTAAACAGCCAGTGCATCATCGAAAGAATAATTTACAGAATTAGCATAAAGATTATTTTGGCTTAACTGAAAACGAATGGAAACACCGATATTACAAACATAAATTGAATTTAAGCAATAGCAAATCAAGTAAAATCCTTGTTCTCTTAAAATATTTCTAGCAATTCAAAAACAGCAACACAACCCAAGTTATTGCCTGTGATATCGCAAAAAGCATATCTTATAATGGAACAGGAAATAGATGTAATTTATGCCTTTTAAAAAAATAACTTATCTTAAATCTTTTAAAGAACCCTAACTTACTAAACAAAAGAAGTGACCACATGCAAAGATAGAAATAAATATCGGCTCAAATACATTGAGTCGGATTAACATGGATTCTCCTATGTAGATATTTTACATTATTTTTTAAATTTATTTTATTTTCACTATAAATGTATTTTCTTTCCCTTAAAATAAATACAAGTAATTCCCTCTAGACTTCAAGGTACAAAACGTATAAACTCTGCCCTAAAAATATTCTACCTATTATTTTCTATCTATCTATCTATCTATCTATCTATCTATCTATCTATCTATCTATCTATCTATCTATCCTTTTTTACATCTATCTATCTATCTATCTATCTATCTATCTATCTATCTATCTATCTATCTATCTATCTCAGTCTGTTCCCATCTCTTCTCTCTCTCTCTCTCTCTATCTATCTATCTATCTATCTATTAATGCGATCTGTCATATATAAAAGATGTACTTGGTGTTCAATGACACATCCTCTTTCCTAACAAAATAATTTCTGATGAAATTTAGGATAAATAAATACAATAACTGTAAAAATAAATAAAAGAAAAACATAAAAGTCTGAATGAGTTGGTTTAAGTTAAACTCTAGATATATCAGATTAAAAACAAAATAGATTATAATCTGCGCATCTTTGTATCTTTAACGTTTAGATGTAAACTGTACTGTTATATACCCGACTCTCCCTATATATAAATGTACATCTTATAAGAAGTCTGAGAATAGGAAGGATCGAAATGGTTAAAAAAGAGAAAAGATGGCGATTAACGTTGCATTTAAACTTTTAAAGATTGTAGTTATTATGAAAGCGGGAAAACAGAAGGGAATTCCATATGTAGGAAGTGCGAGAAAAGAAACTGTAGAGTAGAAGTGAAGGTTACATTTAGCTATTTCAAATGTCAGTCAGTTGAGTGTCATACGTGATATACGCTCTGGGCGATCATGTCTCGAAAGAGACATGACTGACTGGAAAGAAGATTATTTCGCAGTAGGTTGTCATTACTTTCTACGGTAGACTGATTGCCAGTCAAGGCTATAGAATCCAATCTGTCATGTTTTTTTGACTCAGATAGAGGGGGAAGAGATGTATTATATTAAGCAGTAATTAGTGAGGGATCAGTTTATTATTTCATAACAACAGAAAACCCACTTTATGACCAGTAGAAGCATTAATCATCTTTCCAACTATTATATTCATTCAGTCAGTTAAGTGCCATACGTGAAACACGCTTGGGCGATCATGTCTCGGAAGAGACATGACTGACTGGGTAGAAGATTATCTCGCAGTAGGTTGCTATTGCTTTCTGCGGTAGACTGGTTGGCGACCAAGGCTATAGAACCCAATCTGTCCTATTATTTAACCCATAACTAGAGGGAAGAGACGGATTAATACCTTTCCCAATGGTATTTGTGCGTAAGTGAGTGCAAGGAATTCAACTGGAATTCGAACTCGGCACCCCCGATTTGTCGTTCCGAGTCGATATCCACTGTACCACAACGACTCTTAAATTAAAAAAAATCTGGACAAAGCAGTTGCTATGAAAATATTTACAGAGAAGACAGAGGGAAGACACGTCACCTCGGTATGAAAGTAATGGGAGTCGAAATACCTGGTCAGGATCGATTACATTATAGATCCTTCATTAAATTTTAAATGAAAATACTTACAGATTTTTAAATCTACAAGTATTTTCATGGAAACTGCTCTGAAGAGCTTTTTCCCCTGGTACCCCAACCAGGAGTATTTACTCGTGTTACTAGATTGAACAGGGTCCCACCCATTTACCGTCAAAATAGTCAAATATAACTTCTCTTCTACTTGAACAGTCTCTTTTGTCGCAGTTCCCGTTTGTGAAATTTACTTCTATTCGCTTGCTTCCCTGATAGTTACTATCTGCAAAGTTTTAAATGCAACGTCAATTGCCATCTTTTAACTACCTGATTCCCATACGTCTCTTATCTTTTTTCGTCATACACTCTACTTTTTTTTTTCTCACTGTAAACCCCTACACACCAGCGGCATTTTTGCTTAACTTGGGGTGAAATGATTACCAAAAACAAAAACAAAAAAACAAAAAAAAATTGTTTTGTCAATAATCTCGAAATGTACAGTAAGATCACCAGGCCAGTATTAAATACACGGAAGAATGGTAGATTTGTATATGTACAAGATATATTCTGACTATAAATATTTTTCTGGTACGACACAGTGAACCATCTTATCTAGCAGTAGGCGTAGCAATTGATAATTGAGACAATATAGTCTCTCCAATTAATATAAGAGAAAACGTAACACCAAGAAAGCGTAGAGTGTTGCTCCACAGGATTCTTGCGTCGGCGATTCTAAATGAAGAAAAACGTTCTCTGCGATGATTTAGAGGCTTTGAAATTTACAAGCCATTTCTTTCCCCAATTAACCGCTGAGTGGTGGTCATTTGCAAGAGCAGCTGTCAGCTTTACTACGTCACATTTGCCGGATATGCTACTGCCCAACTAAAACTTCACCATCTGAACCATTAAAAGGTAGTCGCAAATAAATTAGACATTTTTAACACCTGACGACTTAACCTTATAAACATTTTCGATGACAAAACGCATCGTGGAATCCAAAATGCCCAAAGAATAACCATTCTTAGAAAGTGTCATTTTAATAAAGTCTTTTTCACCGGAAAGAAAGAAAATAGAACAAATTTTAAAATCTCATATATATATATATATATATATATATATATATATATATATATATTATCAGTATAGCCCGGCGTTGTTCGGGTGTAATGAAAGCTTTAAAACTAATCCATGGTCCTGGAGCTCAGACTCAGCCTAAAGAATATTTGTGTGAAGTTTGATGAGAATCGGGTAAAAATTGTGGATTTGTATAAAGGACATACAGGCAGATAAACACACACACACACAAACATCTTGCCTTATATATATATATATATATATATATATATATATATATATATATATTATCGATTTTCTGCACTATTGTAAGAACTGCAACCTTAAAACTTCTGAATATCGTATCTTATGTCTTTGTCTATGAGTGTATCAAATTTGATTAAAATCGGACCACTCCTTCTACAACCCGATTTTTTCGATTATCGATTTTCGATATTTCTCGGGGCTACCTCGACACAAAACCTAGCTAAGAACACTCGCCGACGCTTATAGTACAACTGTGTAAATTTTCAAGAAAATCGGTTCAGCCGTTTCCGAATCTATAGGTAACGGACACACACACAAAGACACACACAGACAAATTTCCATTTATAAATAAGTTTAGATTAGATATAGTCGCGGGAGATGAAACGTAAGTCCATCGTCTGGCAATGTTTACCTGACCACTACAACAATGATGGCAAAAACCGTTGAATAGAAGAGTCATGAGAGATAAAACGTGTGCTCATTGTTATGAGCTAGAGCCTAAAAGACAACAAACCTTACAAAATGGCGAGGTGATGCTAACCATTTTTTAGGACTGAAAATAGCTTATACTTGAAAATTTTCTGGAAAAGAGGTGTATGATCAACAGTGTAAGATACAGTGGTTTGCTGGCCAACAAACCGGATCCAGCAATTCGCACCAAGCACCGAAGCCTATTGTTTTGTTGTTGCATGACAATGCATGCTCAAATACCACCTATCAAACCGTTAAAACCATTAATACAATTCTTTTGAGGTGGTGGAACAACATGACTACAGCCAGATCTAGCGTTTGTCGAGTATCATCACTTTGGAACGCTCAATGTTGCTTTATGAGAATGGTGTTTTTTATGTCGTGTTACGAACGTGTTTGGGTCAGCAACACATAAAAATACAATTTTAGTTGGAATAATGCTGAAGGGAGTGAATTAAACTATAACGCAAGATAATTTGACACAGAAAAGAAATTTATTATTACACGCCAAAAATATTCAGCAAACACACAGGAATAAGGTGACAGAACTATAATATACCGGACACTGGAACTGGTTCAATGTTTTTAGAAGGTTGTTATCCATTAATTTATCTGCTACGATTTTTTTATTACAGCTTTTCTCATTGTCGGGTTTGTATATAATTCGAAAAAAAAATCTGCGATTTTCACTAGTTCAGCTTTGTGTAGAGTCTCAAATTTTCTACGGAAAATTGCTTTTTTGTTGTTTTGGTTTTTCTATTTTGCGAAATGTATTTAAACACAGTTACTTTTTTTCGTGAATTACTGTTTTTTTTACGATATTATTTGAGCCCCTACAGTTTTTTTTGTTTAGTTTATTTTTGTTTTATTTTATCGAGATGTACGAGTTCCTAATTTTGTTATGATATTAGCGATGGACGAGACTCCCAATTTTGTTTCAATTTAGTGAAGCTGTTATGTTTTAGCTTAGGACGATCCCCCAACTGTTATGAACCCGTTTGGGCCAGCAACACATAAAAATACAATTTTAGTTGAAATAATGCTGAAGGGAGTTAATTAAACTATGGCGCAAGGTAATTTCATACAGAAAGGAAATTTATTAAAATACACCAAAAATATTCAGCAAACACACAGGAATAAGTAGACAGAACTATAATATACCGGACACTAGAACGGGTTCAACTTCGTACTAGTTTCACACAATATTCACTGGAAAATAAAAGGTGAGTCTAATTAGATCTGGGCAGAATCAGGTTTTTGAATATGTCCAGTATCTGTAATATATAAAAAAAATTTTCTTTCTTTTCTTTTCTTTTTCCCTCCATTCCTTCCTTTATCTCTCTTATCTCCCACCTTTTTTCCGTGTTGCTTAACCTTACATCAATTCAACACGGCCGTCCGTTAATTTTAAGTTACTATTCTCTTTCTTTTTTGCGAACCCAGACAATGTCAGTTTTTTCTTTTCTTGTTTATTTGATTTTATTTTGTTTTATCTTTTTCTTTTTCTTTTTCTTTTTTAATTTCTTTGCAAATCTATTTAAAAAGGAAAATTAGACTGATTTTTTTTCAGTTTCTGAAAGGATTTTTCTGTTACTGAGGTGATGTGTTATCCCCCGTGGGGATTTTCATATCGAAATGATTATCCAACATCACTGAATTAATCCTTTTTTAATATATATATATATATATATATATATATATATATATATACAGCTAGAGTTCGATCAGAATGATTAACAATACAATCTTTACCTTTCACGGTAGCACGTGGTGTATTCACTGGATGTTGAGGTAGGTCTTTGTGTGAAGAATTTCGGCTGGCAGCTTGATAGAAAGTTCTTTTGACGTCTTGAACGAATAGCCGGAGAGAGGTCACGCCTGGCTGGAAGCCCAACAACTCTAGGGTTTTCTACTATTTCTTCCCTTTTATATAAAAACAGGAGTTTATATTCATTGGTCCTCTCTTTCCCTGGTCTTTTTTTTCTTTTCACTGCAACCATAGTTACCAGGCTATTTAATCTCTTTTTTGGAAGGGTAGAACCTGACCAAGTGACCTAATTCATACTACTCTCATTTCTGGAGTGGTAGAACCCTGACCGAATGACCCGTTACTACTACTGTTACTAAGGTGACTATTTTAGTCATGACCCAAGGCTTTTGAGGCGAAAAAACGCTTCTAAATTCCTCGTTACAATAGGAAATACAGTACAACCCGATCTATAACATCAAATAGCCCAAGTAAAGTCTTGATAGGTTGCCGACTTTCTAGGGGAACTTATATCATGCACGTCCCAAAGCTAGTAGCAAAGTTTTAGTCTGGTTGCGGGATCGAATACTGATCATATTTGGTCGGGTCGCCTATTGA
Source organism: Ascarosepion bandense (assembly GCA_037127315.1). Lineage (NCBI taxonomy): Eukaryota > Metazoa > Mollusca > Cephalopoda > Sepiida > Sepiidae > Ascarosepion > Ascarosepion bandense. The sequence goes on along the minus strand of JBBBDQ010002448.1, from coordinate 387,265 downwards.
AGAATTCTGTTGTTTATTTAGACCCGAAACTTCTAGTGACATAAGAGCAACAACACTGACGATGCACCTAGATTCGGCAGTTAAAGGGGTATTTTAATAATTAGATTGTAGAGAGAGTTGAGTAGTCCATATTAATTACAGGGTTTGTGTTTAAAAATATATATATATATTATAAATATACAAATAATTGGCAAAAATAATATATTGATATATTCAAATCAATCTAAAAATGTGCAAAAACTCAAACAGTCAACTTACATTCATACAAATATAAAATAGAAATAATGAATTAAGTACAGATAGAAAAATCATATCAAGGTACAAAGGAATATCATGGTATATCTATACATACTTGTGGGGGCACCATATATCTACATAAGTAATTATATAGACACCATGTATCTACATATGTAATTATATAGATACCAGCCCCCAACCCTAATATATATATATATATATATATATATACGCTCTCACACCTTGACTGATCACTCTGAAAGAATGGTAGACTTTGTTAAATAGTAGCTACTCTGGCATCTACGCATTGTTCATTAAGCAATGAATTAGAACACTCTCAGCTATTGGGCGTGTATAATGATAATATACACGCTAAAAAGTCTGAATCCTTCTACCGAGCGCCCGTAGCTCAGAGGTAAAATCTCGCCGACTGATGCCACTTCGGTTGGGTTTCAATCCTGGCGATCGGCTGTCTAACCGTACTGATGACCTGTGATACAGCGAAACATATCTGTCTGCGGATGACTATATTTATATATACTTGGACAGCAATCTCTCTTTTACCCAGGTTTCATTAAAAATAAAAGACAAGATATGATGGTTATCTTTTTAAGTCTTCATGTGATCTTCCAGTTTTTTTTCTTTTTAGGACAAAGTTATATAAAACTTGTCCGAATGTTTTGTTTATCCGAGCGATTTTGGCTATATTTTTATCTCTGATCGAGAATGGATTTTATTTCACGTGTAACAAAATGTGCATAACATTATGTATATTTGTAGAGTAGTGTATATTCAGCACTTAAAGGTGTATTCTTAACAATATAGAAACCCGTATTTAAGTAGACTCTCCGTTTTTTAATAAATACTTATTATATCCATGTTATTTTCCAGCATTCACTGCCGTTTATGAGGTTTTGGAAAAAATGGCAACGAAAAGAAAATTAATATTGAGCATCTGGAAGAGACAACTGAAGTTCCTGGGACATGCAATGAGGAAGGAGGGCTTGGAGAATCTGATACTGACAGACCAGATAGAAGGAAAGAGACAGAGGAAGGCAGCGGATAACATATTTGAAGGGCCTAAGCAGGTGAATGACGGAACGGGGGTTGCGTGGTGTAACAGTAGAAAAGGTGCTAAGAGCCACCAGTTATAGGGAGAAGTGGAAGGTCATGATCGCCTACGTCCTGAAAAGACAGTGTACAAAGAAGAAGAAGAAGAAGAAGCAGAAGAAGAAGAAGAAGAAGAAGATCACAACTGAGCAAAGTTACTTTTACGGAATGAAGAGATTTTTTCTTTACGAGTTGTGTCATTTCAGGACGTAGGCAATCATCAACATTCTCTTATCACGTTCATTTGTCGATCTTAACATTTTCCTCTTGATATCTCTCCCAAACCCCACTCCGCCATCCAATTTGTTAAGCCCATAATGTATGTCTTGCGTAGCTTTCCTTTGTCTCTTTTTCCCCTCTACCCGTCCTGTGAGTATTAGATTCTCCCAGCCTTCCTTCCTCATTATGTGTCCCAGAAACTTTAGCTGTCCCTTCCTGATGTAAAGGTTAAGTTTTTTTTTTCGTTTGCATGCTCTCCAAAACCTTGTTGTTTACGTGCTCGGTCAATGACATCACCAGAATCTTTCATATTTGTGTTGCTTCGAGCCTTTCCTTCACCTTTGATGAGATTGTTCAATTTCTCTGCCATAGAGGAGGACAGAAATCACATAACAATCTAGTACACTTTTCTTTGTTTCCAACAAACCTTTCTGTCTGTCAATACTCTGCTTAACATTTGAAATGAGTCATTGGCCATGCAAATGCACCTTCGGATCTCAGTGTCACACTTTCCTTCCTTTGTCAGAACACTTCGCAGATATTTAAATTTCTGCACCTGGATGATTTTAGTATCTCCGACCTGTAGTCGTTTAAAAATGTCGGATTAAAGGCTGAGCATCACTGTAAACTGTATCCAGCGCCTGTTGTATAATAAGCGCCGAACGAGTAGCCGTGACATTTCCATACCATACCAGTATCGATTTTCTATCCGGAACAGCATCAGCCCGACACAACATGAAATAATGCAAAAAAAAAAAACAAAAAAAAAACAAAAAAAAACAATTATGGGTTCTCAAATCTTAAAAAAAAGTTTCAACAAGAAACCCACGGTGTGCACCGGTCCAAGCAACGAGAGTAACACATGGTATCTAAAAAAACAAGAACAAAACAAAACAAAAACAAAAAAAAATAGAAAAAAACATAATAATTAGCCAGATGAAGATACTATTGCCACTTTCCTAAGTTTCGTAGAACCACACAAGTGACAGTCTAAGTGGTGTTTTCTTTATCCTTTTTCCCCTTCCCCTCCATTCCCTTCTATTTTGTTTAACCCAATTCTCAATTTCCACTTCTTATTCCTTCCTTTAACCCCTTCCCCTTGTAAAGCTAGACGAAGCCAATTTTCCAATTTTTTCACTTACAACTCTATCTAAAAGTAAAATCTAAATATAGATGCTATTTGCTAAACGAATTTTTTGTGACGTTAATTTCTTAATTCTTAACCGTCATTTTTTATTTCTTTCTCATTTTGAAATATCTGCTAGTTGCTGATGAGACGTGAAATCTCTCTTAGGGATTTCATGTTGAAATGATCATTCAACTGTTTGAACTTTGAAAATTTATTTATTTTATATATATAACGTAGAATACTTGGTATATAAGTCAGATAAAGATAGAGACGAACTCAAAAGAACTCAATGTTAAAATTATTTATTTAATTTAACAGAGTAATATAATTTAGAAAATTTTTAGATATTCTACAATTTCATGGGTAATACGTATTATATATAATATATATATATATATATATATATATATATATATATTATTTATACGTATTATATATAATACGTATAAAAGCTGCTCGTCATACCCCCCAAAACGAGCAGCTTTTGTGGAATATCTAATATATATCACCGACTGACGCCAAATCGGTCGCGTTTCGAGCCTGGGTTGTGTAGCAATCGGAGTCTAACCGTACTGATGAACTATGATGCAGCGGTTACGGATAGACATGCGATTGATTTTAGCCAGGATTAAAACCCGACCGAACCCGACCGAATTGTCATCAGTCGGAGATTCTACCTATGAGCTATAGGCGCTCGGTAGAAGAAAGCAGACTTTTAGCGTATGATATACAGTGTAACCATACGCCAGAAACTAAGAGTGTTCTAATTCATTACTAAATTTATTTTCTATTTAGTAAGAACAGAGAATAAATGATAATTGTTCAATCGGCTTCATTAAATTGAAAGAAAAATTGTGATTAAATATATACAGAATTCTGGGATTATTTATTTTGGGAAGATACAATGAAATTCGACGTCCTGGATAATGGCTTTGAAATTCAAAAATAAACATTTTTAGCTTTTGTTGGGAAGTGTCCTAACAGAGGACGGAAAGTGCGACACAGAGATCCGAAGGCGAATTGGCATGGCGAAGGAAGCATTCCAGAATTTGAGAAACAGGACAATTTCACTAGAAACAAAGAAGAGAGTACAGGATTGCTATGTGATGTCAGTTCTTCAATATGGTAGTGAATGCTGGACAATATCACCAAAGATGAAGGGGAAACTTGAAGCAACTGAAATGTGGTTCTACAGAAAGATGCTGCTAATATGAATCGAGCATGTGAACAATGATGTAGTTTTGGAAATGAGGGAAATGAGGGAAGCGAAAAGGGAATTAATACTGAGCATCAGGAAGAGACAGCTGGAGCTCCTGGGTCATGCAATGAGGAAAGAGCGTTGGAGAAACTGATACTCACTGACCATATAGAGGGAAAAAGAGACAAGGGAAAGAAGCGGATAACATATTTGAAGTACCTAATCAGGTGGATGATGGAACGAGGGTTGCATGGCGTAACAGGAGAAGGCGTGTTAAGAGTCACCAGGGATAGGGAGACGTGGAAAGCCATGATCGCCTACGTCCTGAAAGGACAACGCACATAAAAGAAGAAGAATTATCATCCCATAGATTACGCACGAGAAGTTTTCGAGGTGTGTAATAGAATCAGACAACGGCCTAAATGTAATTCGTTGAAAATTTGTCTAAACGTCATTTTAAGATGCCGCTACATCTGTCGATTAAACACAGATCCAAACTGAAACATTTCAAATAATTCTTGTTTTTCAATTTCTGCATTAAAATCTTCGTAAAAGATTTTTTTAATCGTTAGATATCTGTGCTGGTCGGGTAAATATTGAGAAATATCCTGTTTTGAAAATTAGCCTAATTAGAAATCGGTTGAATAATTGGATCGGACACCGAATCATTGCAGTGTCTCTTAAAGAGTTATCTAGGAAAAATATTCTTCATAGTCCATTTCTTTCGTTAAAAATATTTTTTCGGGGAAACATATTTGGTATACTGCTTGATGCTTTGATCTTATGTGCAGGAAATGCCAAGAGATTTGATCTAAACCAAGTCTTAATTATTTCCAGCAAAAATCGTGAGCTGAGAATTAATATGGTTTTTA